>OZ010739.1:6810163-7150163 GCA_963932295.1 Tipula lateralis | reverse complement strand
CAACCTATCTTTAAATAAAGCTTATATCAACCTAAATTATGAATTTTTTTTTAAGAACTATTGCGCCTGATTACGTTTTTGGATGATCTGGATTCCAACTATGAATTCTGATCACAGTGAAACCCGTTTATAAAGTACGACCAAGGGACCGTGAGGAATGTACGTTTTAGACGTAGTGTAATTTATTCCCATAGTGAAATTAAAAAAGATCGTTTCGTTAATGTTTCAATTCAAATTTTTATTATAAAAATTGTACATATATTGCACCATACACGAATAAAATAAACAACAAAGGTTTATGTTTTACTTAAGAACAATTCAGTAATTATAGAAATTATAAGTTTTATTAGATATAGGATAATAAGATTTCAAGACATATATATGTACAGATTGTACACTTATTAACTCTTACAAATTTGATTAATCAGGAACAAAATAATTGGTTATTTTTGTTTGGTTTAGAGAAGTTTGGATGAGTTTATCTATTTTCATCTCTAGTTGGTGTAGCTTTGTAGCTCTTCTACTTGTTTGGAATGGCACCAAAACGTTTGCAAACATTTAAAGGCCTCGCTAACTTCTTTATTTGTCGGCAGCGTCGGTTCAAACTTAGTGGAATCTTCTTCCGATTCCACCTGATCATCATTTGGATCATTTAAAATTTCTTCGATAATTGATGCTTCTGTTAATGGATCACTTGTTTCAACAAAATCATCAATATTTAAGAAATCTTGAAGTTCGATATTTTGATTTAATAAAGAATTTTGAATTTGTGAATGTTGCCACAAGTTTTATATTTGTCTTTCGCTTGAGACATCGTCAACCATTGTGGATTCTGTGGAATGTATCTCTGCCTTTCTAAAACAATTGCTTATAGTAGGGTTCTTAACTTTTTCCCACGACTTTGATAGGAAATTCACAGCATCAAGAAGAGTAATTTTAACATCTTAAGAGTTGGATTCAGGTGTTTGTTCCAAATCATTGATCATTTTTCTTAGTAAAAATTCTCGATACAAATGTTTAAGATTTTAAATGACTCTTTGGTCCATCGGTTGGCAAATTGAAGTGATATTGGGTGGTAACCAATTTTATTGCCTGTAAATTTTCCACATTGGTATGTGATGGACAATTGTCGACGATAAATATCACTTTTCGTTTTTCTTTAATGAATTTTCTATCAACAGCAAGTAAATAAGACCATATTATTGACGTCATTCAGGATTTCGAACTAGCATAATATTTTAGAGGAAGCGTATTAATGTTCTTGAAACACCTTGGTTTTAAGGCTTTACCAATCATTAACAGTATCAGTTTTTCCGAGCCTGTAGCATTTGCCTCAACTAGAATGGTTACTCTATCTCTAGTTTTCCACCTGCACATGGATCATTTCGGAATGCTAAAGTTTTGTAAGGAAGCATTTTATAAAAAAGCCCCGTTTCATCGAGATTGAATACATTTTCGAAATTGTAGTCTTTTAGTATTAGTGGGAGTTTAACTTAAGTCCAGTCATCACAACCTCAACAGGAACATCTGATTTCCACCAACGATATTTCTGGAGTGAATATCATGACGATTTTTAAATCTATCAATCCAACCGTTACTTGCATGAAATACTGGGACGTTTAGTTTATTTGTGAACTCTTTTGCTTTTTCTTTAAGTAGAGGTCCACTAACCGCTACATTTTTAAGTCGCATATACCACTTTTTATCTTTTTTACTTTCAAAGAATATATTGCTTATTCGATTTTACGTCTATTTTGTACAATTGACGATGTTGTTGTTTTTGAAAACCCATATTGTTCGCCAACTTCAGTGTAAGTATTAACGTTTTTATCCACTTCAGCTAATATTTTTAATTTAGTTTGAATAGAGATAGATTTACGTTTTTTCGACGAAATAATAAATTCAATTAGTTTCTAACAAATAATATAAAAACATTTCTTATAATCAAGACAAACAGACGTACACTGTAAAAATTCAATTGTAATTTTCTTACCTTTAGAACCAATTATTTTAAACAAACTTTAGAAAATAAATACAATATGTATGTACATATACCAAATCCCGGGAATCACCAAATTCCATTCGACACTCAAACAATATTTGAAATCTTAGTACAAATTTCATTAAGATTAGATTCATTAAGATAAAAACAAACGGTGAAAACTAAAAATAAAAAAACACAATACGGAAAAAAAACAAAAACTTCGTTCCGACCTATCTTTTAACAATGATACATACGTACTCTAAATCCGTATTTAGTTGAAATGAAATCATACTACAGGGACTAGAGTAACGTACGTTAACCTTATAACCCGAGGTACGTTAAATACAACTCAATTTTATATAAAATAGTTGTTTTATTTTAGAACATTTTTATTTTGATTGGGACACGTCGGTAATATCCGACGTTGGTTATAGCCGACGTGTACAATAGGATATATAAAATTTATTAGTAGGACAAGTCGGTATTAGCCAGCATTGGCCTTAACCAACGTAAACAATAGTATATGTACAAATTTTTTAGCGGAACTGGAATAAAGAGCCCTCAATTAAATATAAATATTAAAATTAATTTAATTTAGGTTATTAAATAGACTTTATTGTTGTAGCAAAAAGATTTAATGACAAATATTTTTGTATTTCAAATTACAAAAAAATTCAGCATAACATTTCAATATTTAAAAATAAATAATATTACTTAATTCCAGGTAAATTTCATTTTAAAAATATCATTAATTATTTTTATCAAATTATATCAAATAATAAAAATATCACAATAATTCATTTTAAATAACAAAAATTAGATGTTTCAATATCACAGAACGTTGAGCAATAGTAGAAAGTGTTATAATTTATTTGCTAGTTTGGTATTTGTTTCTGGTGCCAATCAGCAAAGTATTTTCCTGCACAAAGTCCAGGTTTGTCCTTACACTCAGCACATCTAAGGCGGAGGAGACCCGCCGGATATTAGATTTGAACACTAGCGGCACTGAAGTGCCAATTTTCATTTTTCCTGCTTCAAGGATGAGGAGGCAATTGTTCAAGAAAGTTTGTAAGTTGTACTGGGCTTATAATTATAATAAGTCTTGATACAATGACACACTATTAAGAACTGATTAGATTTACGTGTAAAACAAGTCGGCTATAACTGACATGTTTTATTTTTACCGGTTTAGTCAGTACATAGAAACTACATCCTTTTCAAAAATCTCTATTGTTTAAATAAAATTCCTAATTTTTTTATTTTATCTATAATACGTTAGATTAAAATTTTTTTTCGGAATGATATACACTTTTATCTGTTACAGGTCTGCACATACAGATATCTCGTTTAATGAATCTAACTTTACAAATATTTTGCATTTTTCTTTCCTACTTTGAATTCTCATATAAATTTATACACATCATTCACCTTCTTATTTCATAGTGCATACATAGCACCAAACGACGCCGTTTCCAATTTCATCGATACCGTTCTACATGGAATGAATAAATATATCCCATCATCCTTTTCCAATCCCAATCCTTATTTTAAAATCTTTTCAAAAGAAGCCGCCAAAGCAGCCAGACAAAGTATATCTGCTCACAAGAACGAAATTTCGTTTGAAGAATCTGTAAAAAAGTCTATGCTAAGGAAGCGAAAAGAGCTGACAACAAGAAAGCCGCTAACTTTTACCAGATGGTCGCATTGGTTGCCAATATTTCTAAAACATCTATTTCAGCATTGAAATGTGCAGATGGTGCTTTGGTGGTGGATCCATATTTGCAGGCCGACTTACTGGCTAACGTCTTCACTCTGAACTCGACCTTTGTTGTCCCAGATGGAGTTACGCCTCCGTCAATTCCGTATTGTGGTTCCAAAATGGATCCTGTCCACATCTCGGAGGAAATTGTCTTCATGAATTTTAAGACAATGTACATAAATAAGGCCACTGCACCTGACGGAATTCCTGTTCGAATATTGAAGGAGTTTGACAGTGACTTGGCTCAAATTTGAACTAAAATTTTTCTCCTTTCTTATAAGCAAGGTAAATACCCGAACACCTGGAAGAGTGCAATGGTGCAACCGGTTCTTAAACGTGGTGGTGATTAGACTGACCCTTCAAACTACCGGCCAATATCAATTGTGTCAGCCGTGGCTAATGTTTTTGAGAAATGCATTAACCAACAACTCGTGCATTATCTAGAGATTAATAAAATAATTTCATATAAACAATATGGCTTCCGTGAAAGCCGCTCCACAACCGATCTTTTGACGTATGTTACAAATAAATGGAATCTCGCCCTTGAGCAACACGGAGAAGCCTTTGCAATCGCTTTGGAAATATCCAAAGCTTTTGACAAGGTTTGGCATGAGAATCTCATTTGTAAACTTGTGGAATACGGCTTGGATTCGATGACCATCAAGTGGATAAAAAGCTTTCTCAAAGACCGTAAAATCAACGTTGTGCTAAATGGGAGTTCATCAACAACACACTCCCGAAATGCCGGAGTCACTTAAGGATCAGTTTTGTCACCAAATTTGTTTTTGTTATACATTAATGACTTGTTGGATAGCACTGTAAACCCTATCCACAGTTTTGCCGATGATGCACTCTTCTACTTCATTCGAGGTCGAGCCTACTTTTTAACAGTTAAACGGTAAACGGCTGGAGGTTGTCACTTCGCTTAATTCCGATTTGAGTACAATATTTGAGTGGGGAGTTAAAAATCAGGTCAAATTTAACGAGAAAAAAACACAAATATGCACATTCTCGCGTAAAAGAAATCACAACAAATACCTTTTTGTGGTAAAAGGACACGTTCTCGTGAGTTCTGGCTCAATTCGTTTGCTTGGTGTTCAAATTAGCAACAAATTAAAATGGAATATCGCATTGGCCAAATCAGCTTCACGTAAACTCGGGTTCCTCAATAGATGCAGACGGTTTTTGAAATCACATCAGGTTCTCCAGATATATAAAACCTTTATTAGACCGTGTATAGAATATTGCTGTCAGGTTTGGAGTGGAGCATATGGCACTGCTCTTCAGTTGCTGGATAGAGTTCAGCGGCCTGCCATCCGAATAATACGAAAGATCTAGACAGCCTACAACACCGCAGAGATGTTGCAGAACTCTGCGTGTTCTATAGATTGATAAATGGTAAATGTTCTGCAGAATTAAAGGAGAAAATACCACCATTTGTTACGCTAGGACGGGTAATACGAGAAACGGTTAATGCGCATAGGTTTACGGTGAAACTGCCGAAACCTCGAACTGAAAATGCAAAGCGCGAATTTATTTTTCGAACATCTAAGAAGTGGAATTCGTTGGCCGGTTTACAGTTTCCGTGGAAATATAAAATGCACAAGTTTAAGGCAGCTATTAACCTTTATTTGAATGATCGTGCTTTGAGTGCAGGAGCTCTGACAGTTAACAGGAGCTAGGTCAGTCTTAAAGTCCGCCCTGCACCCAAATAAAACTTAACGTAAAAAAAATAAAAAATATGTACAAATATCTCTCATACTACGAATACCCAACACAACACAACAGAATAAAAATATTCTCTCTGGTAGAAGCTGCTTTTAGTTAAGCTTCAACTTATTTCGAATCAGCGTAATACGATTACCAAAAATAATTATCGATGTGTATGTATTCTATCTATTCATAGATTTGTTTCTACTCTCACTTGTTTCTCTCAGAATACGCTGCAATTAAACAGCTTATTAAGGAAATATTGAAATGAATTATTTGTTTTCAATTTTGCACATATGATCTTCTCATGTTCTCGTGGAGCGATAAGGGATCGGGTTATTGAATTATTTATTAAATAAGGTAATAATGGTGTAAATATAATAAGTTATTATTATGAAATAAAGTTACAAACTCGAGTTTGACAAATTTGTTACAATTCATTGTTACGCTCATAGGTTTAATTTGGGTTTGTCGCAATCTTCATGAAATATGAAAATACAAATCGTATTTTGCAGCTCCGTCTGAAATCAGCACTTGTTTTTATATGTTATAATAGAAACGTTTGAGTGCTTTGGATTTTATCATTAAAAAATGAATTCAAGCTTTTGCTCCTACTATAGTTGGCAGCAAAATGCCCAACTCGTCAGCTTTGCTTTTTTGATAAAAACAACAAATAACTGAACTATTTTAAGATGTTTTGAACAATCCTCTCGATTTGTATGGTCAAATTTTTAAGTTAAGTTTTTGGCATGTCTACGATATTCTAAATTTAATTTTGTACGGCAATGATTCGATTTTCCAAAACTAAGAAGGGAATTAATGATTTGTATAGCGAGGAGAACTTTTTGGACCAATCCATTTTAGAGATGTTTTACCTTACGTTGACTCTTAACGATTCCGTCTACCAGAGTACCATCCAAAAGAAGCTTTTCAGGTTTATGTAGAATTAAAACTTATTTAAGCAGTACTATTGGAGATGAACGGCTTTCGTCAGAGCCATCTTTATTTTAAAGAGCCTAAATATTAAAAATTGAGCTTAAATTAGAGGATTTTACAGGAAAAAACGTAAACTCCCATACAAAATATATGGCAAGTAAATATTTTTTTAAAATGAAATATTTCAATGAAAAGTATGACAAAATAAACATTTTAATGTTGAAATCATATAAAAACTATTTATATAATATATCATTTAAATATTTTTGAATAAAATCAATTAAATATATATTATAAATAATTAAATAAATAAATCATTAAATTCAAATATTGCATTAGAACTTTTAATATGTATACGCACAAATACATACATAGTCGTATCATATGAAAAAAAAACTATTATTTTGTATACGCATGTGCAATATGAAATATCGATCGAATATGATCAATGACAACAGAATCATCTCTATTTGGAGATAAAAATAAAATGTGCTGTTCATATGGAATAGTTAAAAATACAATGTGCTGTTCGTATGAAACACTCTATATGTTTCAGATTGACATAAATTTTTTTTTTAATTTCATTTTTCGTGGGTACTTCAAAAGGGCGTAGTATCATTTCACTTTTTTATAATTAAAATTATTCTTTATTGTAGTTATTAAATTTTATAGTTTCTTAATTCTAAATATTTATATTTCAATACAACTACGGATATTTTGCTGCAAAACAAAAGTAAATGTATGCGGTTAGTTTCAAAAAATGTACTGCTCTTATTGGAATATGGTTTAACTTCAAAATCGACATCACAAACACATATACATATTTGACTGTGCATTCAATATTGTAAATTCATATTGAATTTTAATTTATGTTTTATTAAACTATTAGGATATTTAGAAAACTGATTTTCAGATATAATTAACTTCAACATTTAATGTACTTAACCCTGTTAAAACAGAAATCAAATATATAATTTTTTATTGATAAAAATTATTTCGAAAAATTTGATTTTTACATTGCTTCTTATGGGAAAGTGTAAAATGTACCTCCTCTAAAAACGGCTCAGCAAAAAATACGTCATATTATTACGGCTCTAATAAAGTTGGCGCTGCTTTCGTACGTTTCACTAAATTCTATTGAAAATAACTATTGTCTCAGATTTAAATGTGATTAGATTTCTTTACATTTATTTGTAATGAATTAAAAAAAAAGGGTCGCCGAATTGAATTTAATTTTGAATAAATCTTAAAAACAAAATCAGGCTTAACTTAATTTTTCTAGTTTTCAAATCTTAAGTCTAATAATTTGATTCATTAATAATAAACTCAATGGTCAACTCTTTAAAGAGGTTCAACAGCTTAAAGAAGAAATTGCTGTAATTAAAAGTGAGAAGAAACAAGTAAATGAAACCCAAAATGCTATAGTCGTCTATGAAACAGATGACGATAAATTGGCATATGAAACGAGTTTTATACGCAAACAAATTGTTAAAACTAAACGCCAAAATAAAAAAAGGAAAGCAGAATCCTCGCCTGAGGTGGAACAATCAATACAAGGCAAAAGAAAACCACCGATAAACCAATCTGGTCAGCCACGCAAGGACTTAGTTAATCTACAGAAGAATGTACAACTCCAAACAGCTAGCACATCTAACGTGTCTCAACAAAAAAAAGCAGAGTTAAATGAACCAATGAAGAAAGAGATACCACCTCCACCCATTAATATTCTTAATGTTAGTGAGTACGAAACAATTAAACAAATAGTCAAAATAGTGCCAAACGACAAATATAAGGTCACTGCACTGAATAATAATGTTTGGAAAGTAAATGCAGTTGATCCAGAAACCTACAGAATGTTAGCAAATGCATTTAGTGCTCAAAACATTAAATGGTTCACGTATGAAAACAAAACAGAGCAACAAATCAAAGTTATGGCCAGAGGACTACATCATACATGCCCAACTGATGAAATAATTGAGGAACTTAGTCAGAAAGGATTCAAAATCATAAATGCTGTAAACATTCTGAAGAAAAAGGTTACCAAAAACTCAAACGATGAAAGAGTAACAACCAAAATCGGCCTACCCCTATTCATGCTAACATTTAACAACACCGAGAGCATTCATAAGATATATGGAATCAAAGCAATCTTGAACATGAAAGTCAAAATTGAGACATTAAAAAAGAACAGCAGTAGAATTCCACAATGCCACAACTGTCAGGCATATAACCATACTCGAAAATACTGCAATAGGGAGCCTAGATGTGTAAAGTGCGCTGGGAAACATCCATCAAAAGAATGCAACAAAAGTAGAAGCGATCCAGCGAAATGTATACACTGTGGGAATCACCACCCAGCAAATTACAGAGGCTGTGAAGTTGCCAAACAGCTGCAAAGAATGAGAAATAGTAACAAAAATCCAACAGAGAACATCAGAACTCTTAGTTCTCAACCTAGGACGCCATCCTATCCAAACCAAATCCCTCTTAATAGCGCGAAAGTTAGAGAAGGCACGACATATGCCCAAATGGCTGGCCAAACGGAAAATGTCAAGAAAGGACCCAGTCAGGAAAATCATGTCCTGCAAGAAATACTGCAGAAGTTAACCACTATAAATTCTCATCTGGCGACGCAAGATCAACGACTAGAATCTATGAGTGAGCTACTAAAACAACAAGAAAAAAGACTAGAAACACTAGAAAATACATCGATGAACCAAAATAAAAAAATAACAGAGGCGACAGGTAAAACTAGAGAAATCATTGACTACCTCAATTCTAATCCATTCAAATTAAACAAGAAAACATAATGACACACTATTTAAGAATTGCTACCTGGAATGCAAATGGTCTTGCGCAACGCATTTCAGAATTAGAAGTATTTTTAAACACAAAAAACATTGATATATGCCTAATCTCAGAAAGTCACTCTACTAGAATCTCGTATTTCAAAATTCGTGGATACCAGTGCTATCAAGCTCTTCACCCAGCAGAAAGAGCTAGAGGCGGAACAGCAATCTTCATCAAGGAAAATATTAAACATCAAGAAGAACTTAAAATAGAGGAAGAAGCTATGCAAGTAGCAACTGTTTCTATTGAAACCAAAAACTACAAGAACTACACTATATCAGCAATCTACTGTCCACCCAGATATACCCCAAAAAAGGAAGACTACATCAAACTTTTTAAATCGCTTGGTAAAAATTTCATTATTGGAGGCGATTTTAATGCAAAAAATATATTTTGGGGATCAAATCGAACTACTCCCAAAGGAAGAGAGCTATTTGAAGCAGGCAGAATATTAAAATGTGAGTTCCACTCCAGTAGAAAGCCAACCTACTGGCCTACAGACGTAAATAAAATTCCTGATCTTCTAGACTTCTATATATCCAGAGGTATCTCCGAAAATTACCTAGTAGTTGAAAATGAAGAAGGACTATCATCGGATCACTCTCCAGTCTTAATGACAATAAGTTCCACGGCAATAAGGAAAGCAAGCCCTCCAAGACTAACAAATAACAAAACAAACTGGGAATACTTTCGCCAGCTAGTCGAAGAAAGCGTCAATCTACAGGTGCCGATCTCGAACGATCATATGATAGAAGAAGAGCTGGAAAATCTCATTGAAAGTATACAGAAAGCGGCATGGGAAAGTACTCCCATCCAGCATGATATAATACAGAAAAGTATAAGCTACCCAGTTGAAGTGAGAGACTTGGTTAACGAAAAAAGACGAGCTCGCAAGACTTGGCAGAGAACTAGAGCTCCTGAAGATAAAACAATCCTAAATAATCTGTGCAACAAACTTAAACTGCTTATAAAAGAGATCAAGAATGAGTCAGTAGCTTGCTTTCTAAGTAACCTGACAGGTAAATCTGACACGGACTATTCGTTGTGGAAGGCCACTAAAAGTCTAAAAAGACCTAAACTGCAAGTGCCACCCATAAAAAAAGCTGATGGAACCTGGGCTCGCAGCGATAAACAAAAAGCTGATCTTTTTGCCGAACACCTAGAAATTACCTTCAAACCACCAACTGGGCAGGTAGAGAATGAATATTTAACACCGGTCAACAAAATAGACGAGGTACCTCTCCTACCAGTCACTGTGAAAGAAATCAAAGAAGAAGTAAAAAATCTTAAAGATAAAAAGGCTCCTGGTTACGACCTGATAACAGCAAAAATAATCAAAGCACTACCAGAAAAAGCACTACGGAAGCTACAGCACATAATCAATGCTGTCTTTAGACAAAGTTATGTTCCGAGACAGTGGAAAGTAGCCGAAATAATAATGATTGCTAAGCCTAATAAACCGTTAAATGACAAAACATCATACAGGCCAATCTCTTTATTAACAACCACATCAAAAATTTTCGAAAGATTGTTTCTGAAGAGACTCAAGCCAATTATAGAGACTAGGAAACTTATACCACCACATCAGTTTGGGTTTCGAGAAGGCCACTCAACAATAGAACAGGTACATAGAATCACTGATACGATTGAAGAGGCGTTGGAAGAGAAGAAGGTATGTTCAGCAGTATTCCTAGACGTAGCCCAAGCATTTGATAAGGTTTGGCACCATGGTCTGGAATTTAAGCTTCAACGAGATCTACCAAAACAACATTTTGAATTGCTTAAGTCATACATAAATGACCGTTATTTTCGAGTGAGACAAGAAGAAGAGTACTCAAAACGAAAGAAAATATTGGCAGGAGTCCCACAAGGTAGTGTGCTTGGCCCTGTGTTATACCTTCTGTATACAAATGATTTACCAAATATAGCAGAAGCCAGAATAGGGACTTATGCTGATGACACTGCAATTATGACTACTGATATTAGTATTTTCGAGTCAACACGGAAACTACAAAATGCTGTTAATACAGTAAACACTTGGACAAAAACTTGGAGAATAATGCTAAACGAATCAAAATCAACACACATCAACTTCACCAACAAGAAAGTAGAATACATCCCGATTAGACTGAATTTTCAACAAATTCCTTACTCAGACAATGCGAAATACCTTGGCATGACACTAGACACAAAGCTTAGGTGGAAAGCACATGTTAAAAAGAAAAGACAAGAATTGAATTTTAAATTCAGAAAAATGCAGTGGCTTATTGGAAGAAACTCTGAGCTGACAACGCAAAACAAACTACTATTATATAAACAAATCCTTAAACCTATCTGGACATACGGCATTCAACTTTGGGGATGTGCAAAGAAAACTACAGTTAAGATCATACAAACATTTCAAAATAAAGTACTACGTAGCATTGTCAATGCTCCATGGTATATTAGAAATGACAACCTCCATCGAGACCTTAACATGGAATACGTCAGTGATGAAATAATTAAGCTTGCAAGGAGTCATGTACTGCGACTGCAGCAACATGACAACGAGGAGCTGCGGAACCTACTGGATCACACCAATGGACCAAAGCGCCTAAAAAGAACAAAGCCTTTAGAATTAGTGGTTCCCTGAACTACTGAAATCAAAGGACTGGACGAAATGGGATGAACCGATTTTTCTCATCCCATAAGATGCTACACTGCTTAAAAATACAAAACATTTACTAGATAATCACTGAGATTAGTTGTAATATTATACAGAAATATAGATTTCTTAAACAAATAAAAAAAAAAAAAAAAATTAATAATTTTCATTCTAAATTCCAAGAATATTAATATACAATTCTACCAACGCAAAGGTTCTGCTTCCTCTACTTTGGAGTTCACGACTCGCCTATGGTCAGAACAGTTACAGAAAAGATTAAAAGGCTAATAAAATTAACATGTTGAGACACAATGGAATTTTGAATGCTTTTTGGGACAAAAACAACTATATTCACTATCAATCATACGAAATAAACGTCAGTTATTACCATCGTGTTTTTATTTAATGTTTTGTTTGTGTCGGTTTAAACCGACGTGTCCAACCGCAATCCCTTGCAACGTCGGTATATACCGACGTTTCCGTGAAAGGGCTTATATTGTGTTTAACATCGAGTGGAGTAGTAAGATGACAAAGAAATTATTATTAATATAATTAATTAATTATAATTAATTTAATTAATTAATCGTTCAAATTGATTTGAATCTACCGCTACAAATTATCAATTTATAACAGTTAAAATATAGCAATTGTAACAGGACCGAATGGTCATGTGCATGAGATAGTCTCATGCGCTCTTTTTCGTTAAACTGTTAACAGGAATTATCTGGTTCCGATTCTCAGGCGGTCGACTATGGCCGGCTCAAGCTCAGGGTTTGGGGTGGGATTTCTGAGAATCGGAACAGATCTTGATAGACCGCATAGGGGAAGGAAAAAGAAGACCAGTAGGGGTTACTATATTCACTTTACATTACTTACCTCGACATCATCCTGTTATAGCACTCTTGTTTAAAACATCGATTCCATTACTTATTATAATAAAAAAAAAAAAACATCCCGCAATTAGAGAGAAAAAGAAAAAAAACAATGAATCTTAATTAAAGTTTTGTATTGAAAAGAAAAAGAACAAAACCAAACTTACTTAAAGTGAAAGTTTATTATAACTTAAACACTACCCTCAACCCGAAATTAAAATGAATAAAATGGAAACTTAATATTAAAATATACACTTAACTAATTATAGAAAAAAAAAATAAAACAATTACGTGGCGTTGCGGATCCGTTTGATGATGCTAATGGGTTTTCTATCCTTGGCCGTCGCGACGTTACTGGTATTACTGGATAACTTAAGGTACTTATTATTATGTATTAATTATTAATTTGAGGATATATTTATTTATTTATAATTTATGATTATAATTTATTTCATTAATCCACTATAGTGTTCTTCTTTTTATTTCATTAATTATTTTATAACTTAATAAAGCTTATTTTTAATTTAACTATTATTTATTATAAACTTTCAGTTATTAATTTGTGATGCTTTATATTACGTATATGTCATCATTTTTGTTTTCTTTCCGATTTTTCTTTCCTCGTGGTTTTAAAAATTTTTTTTTTATTATTATTATTATTATCTGTTATCTATCTTCTCCGGTCAGCATCCAAAACCAAAAAGAACGAACCCCCTCTCCTCATTGTTTTATTTCCCAACATCTCGTCATAAAAAAAATTACATTTTTAGTGTGTACATACGAACAAAAATATTGGTACAAAACAAATCTTGGGAACTTATAATTACAAATTACACTGTGCGAAATTTTCACTTTGTAAATTTTGATTTCGTTGATTTTTGATTTCCCGAAAATTTTCAAGTAATTCTATATAAAGGTATATGGATCGACAATTAACAATTTCGCTACACAATAACTGGTGGAATTAAATTTTAACTTAAATCGATTGATTATTTTTGTTGTTGTGATTGATTTGTCACCATTCGTATGATGGTATTATGTTCATTATGCAAAAAAAACAAATTTTCTTTGCTTATTACGTTTGCAATTATATAGATTGCTCCTACCAAACTTTTAACTGTGTAGGAGTTTGTATATCACACAATTTAAATTACACACGATTTAATCACAATTACAACCTCATATTAGGCAGAAAATTTGTGTATTTGTGTGCTTTATTCAAACTTTTCACAAAGGAGTTTTGGAAACAACAATCAACAACGACAGTAGTACACAGACATACACAGTATACTCGTTATATAATATATAAAACATGAACAAACATGAATAAATCATATCAAACTTATTTATACATTCCTTCATGCATCTTCATACTTTGATTTATTTATAATTGGGATATCTTTATTCACTATTAATACACACACACAACACACAAAATAACGTCTGCTTTGTTCAACGTAAAATATCATTCATCGAGAACATAACGCCAACTAGTAGTAAAAGTACAAATACTTCAAGTTTAGGGATAGTTTGCTTTATCAAATGAGAAAAACCACATTAATAGCATAACAGATTGACCTAATGGGTCATTATATAAAATACCCATACAAATCGGTCAAACTTTTAATGGTTTAAGTGAATTAAATACTATTTATATAAATTTAATTTGTGAAAAAAGCTATGGCAACGCTAATCTCAACTATCATGAGACTTTAAAAAAACCGTGATGATATCATAATCATTACCGCATGTGATGCAAACTCAAACGACGTATGCTGGGGTAGCTCCGATATAAATTCTAGAGGTGCTTCCCTTCTGAAATATCTATCTGCGCCTAACCTGGTTATCTTGAATGTGGGGAATATACCTTCATCATACCTTGACATACTAATGGAAGAAAGTAATTGGATGGTCACAGATGGCGCAAGTCTCTCCCTGACCATCGCTTCATCTCTCTAACCCTGTAATTAGAGAATAACCCAAGAAACATTGATTGATTTACAAAATCCATCTCATTCGGTCACTTCTATTTTCAGCAATGAAAATCCGAAAGCTTGGAGGAATGGAAAGGGGAAATGATAACAGCTGTCGTAAGCTTAAATGAACTGGGACACCATGGTGGACCAGGGAACTGGGCAGACTGAGGAAGCAAACAAACCACATCTCAATAAAGCCATGTAAACAATAATAGAGAAATATTGGGACCTGTAAAAGATTTGTTCACAAAACGGCTACAAAAAAAGTATCCGAAGTGAAAAAATCGACATGTAGATCTTTCTGTGGGGAAGGGGATAGCTTTCTAGGGACCGCTAAACTCAAGCGAGCTCTCTGTGGTAATATGAGAGTCACTATCGGAACTCTAGAAAAACCTGATGGAACTCAAACAAGTACAAATAGATAAGCCCACAAATTCTGCACTCCAGAGGGTCACTCACACCACCGATCGTGATCGAATGGTAAAAAATCTCTTTTGCATCCGACTCTGGACCTCCCGCTTCAATTGTCGCAGCTTAAACCACTACGCCATTTAGTTGGTAAAAATGCTTCATTTAGCAAATAAGATTTATGACATATAAACAAAATATATACATTCTGCTTCATCCTGCCAGTAGTTAAGCCACGATTAAGACAGGCATCTCTAAGTACACACTCTTGAATAGTTAAACCACCGAAGGCTCAGTATATCAGTTATGATTTATAGTATCTTAGACTACCATGGTTACAATGAGTAACGGGAAATTACCATCTGATTACGATCAGTGGTGTACATAAATGACCACTTTTGGGGTGCAGAATTCAGCGACCAATCCATCAATCTCCCATATCAGAACTGTTGGCTCCTTATGCAAGGTACAAATGGTTCTATGTAAATCGGACATAACGCCATAAGTCCTCGATTTTGCTATGTAATGGTGCAAAGAAGCGAACCGCGAAAGAGTAGGAAGTGCCATGTGGGGCCCATGAAAAAGATTGGAAAGATAGAAACAAACAGACAGTCAAGAATAATACAAACTTTAAAAACTTCAATCACAGAACCGAACGCACGATTCCTATAAATTCTGCGACTGTTCCCACAAGTAGCGAACAATCGGTAGACTAACATGCCATAGGTCTTCCATACAATATAACTTCAGACCTTGAATCTTTATTTATTGAGGCAATGCTCGGTTATTATTTAAAACTAATGATGGTTTTGCCAACAATCTAGAAAGGGTTTTCGGAGATCGCCTTAACTATTGAACTGGATTCGTTTTAATTAACTGATTCACTCAATCCATTTATAGCATCCGATGCACACCACAAACCTTTGGATATTGTATTCGTGGCTTCCATATGTATGAAAAGTTCAGAACACTTGTAACAATACAAATATACAACTTTAAAGCAGTTAAGGCTGATTTCCATTATGAAAAAAATTTTGTCAATGTTTTTACTGAAAAAACCAAAGCGAGAAAAAAATAAAACTGCCATTAGAGTGAATGAGATAGTTTTTTCCTTTTTTCCTTTTTTTTAAAGTGGATATATTTTTACAGATGCGTGTATCATAACCAATAAATTCAATTTTTTTTTTTTTTAAAAAAAAGGCAAAATACACTTTAAATCTACAACAATAAATTAAAAAAAAATGAACCTAACATAATTATTCATTACTTCAATTATTTTCACAATGAATTAAGATGAATGACACAAAACGAAATGTAAAAATAATGAATTCACCATAAAAACTCATCCATCTTTATTTTTCCTATAAAATATTTCTCCAGTACTGAATAAAAATACTTCTCTTGATATATTTTGTCAGTACTGCTATAATTATTTTCTCAGTAACCATAAAAATTTACTCTGTACTGAATAAATTTTTTGTACTGGAAATATTTTTTATTTCACTCGCACTTTAAGAAAAATTATATTTTTTATCCCGCCTTGACTATTTTGTCAGTATTTTTTCATAATGGAAATCAGGCTTTAATCCCATGAATCTCGACGATTTCTTGCTAAAGCTTTGAATAAGGTTGTAATTACGTGTCACTGACAACGTAACTAGTGCCCATCCTTCATAGTTCGACGATCGACTAAAAATCGGACATCTGGACTCCTTAATGATCGCAAGATAGTACAAAACTGGAATGATTTCTTATTTGCCGATTATGTAAAGATCTGTTATAAAATTGAACAAATGGGTGATGCTGACGAATTGCAAGACGATTTCCACTGACTTAGTGACTAATGTGATCCCATCGTACCTGAATATCAGTAAATGCAAAATTTATTTCGTATTGCCGTACGAAACACCAATCGTCTTTTTCTGGGTGATTTTAATATATGAGATGTTTGGGTATATCAAGTATATAACTATAAGTTGGATTAATGACCTATTTACTACATGGCACTAAACCTGAAACGGTGGCCGGTTGAAGCTTAATGGTAAAAAGAGTTTCTAATCACGTCGCGGTCTCCAGTTTGATTTCCGCCGTTGACCAAAAATTAACATGCAACCGGGTGAAAAACGCGTTTGTGTGTTAAAACATTCGTTGGGTTGACCACCGATAATGTGCACCAATCGTTAAAACTTGTTCAGAAGGTCTCAGTTGAAACGCGGTAAGGGCCATTTACGGCCTGTAAGTCGTAGATTTTTTTTTACGAAATGGGGTAGGAGATAATATGTTTCATTATACTAACATTCTTTAATGCTTGGAAGAAGAGAGATGGATTGATTCGTAACGACGAAGTCTAGCTACCAATTATACTGGATCTGGGAAGTTCATACCGAATATTGAATGGTGTATGCATTGCATGTACTAACATGGAAGTCATGTCTTGTTTATTTTGATTATATCAAAATAAACAAGACATGTGGGTGAGGGCAAACATGTTTCGTAAATATTTCGAACGAAACATGAGATCCATAGAATACCACCACAGTATCCAGAGCTTGTCGTAGGAGGCGACTAAATCTGGTTGGATCGCTGGGCTGACGACCCGCATCCGTAAAAAAACAATTACAGTTAAAAATGTCAACAAAACCAAAAAAATCGGATACCGCCTAAATAACAATGACCCCCCGCTTAAGTACCCGGATACGAGATTGAGGATCACCACGTGGAATGTGCAGTCACTAAGAAAACCTGGCGCGTTGGATGGCCTTATCACATGTATGGAGGAGTATAGGCTGGAACTCGTAGCGCTCCAAGAAACTCGATGGCCTAAAAGTGGAGTCCATGTGTCCCAAGGCTATACGTTGCTACACAGTGGAGATGACCTCGGAAATCTTGGAGTTGGCTTTCTAATTGGGCCGCAGGTAAAAAAGGCTGTGCTGGACTTCCAAGCATTCGATAATCGAATGTGTAAGCTTCGATTGCACATGAGATTAGCCAACCTGTCAATTGTATGTGTACATGCGCCCACTGATGGAAGCCAACTGCAAGATAAAGACTCATTTTACAATAATTTGGATAATCTGATGGGCTCTATAACTGAGCACGATGTCAGATTGGTATTTGGTGACTTTAATGCTAGAGCTGGCAGAAATCAGACCGACTTATGCAATAATATAGATCCATACTCCCGACACGAATCTGCGACCGAAAATGGGGCAAGAATGATGTACTTTACGATCGCACATGATCTCCAAGTGGCAAGTACATGCTTTCCCCATAAAAACATCCATTTGGAAACATGGACACATCCACGTAAAACATCCCGAAGCCAAATTGACCATGTGTTGATTTCAAAAGGCCGGACTCGGGTTGTTCAAGACGTGAGATCGTATCGGTCGTCAACCACATTCGTAGGCAGTGACCATTTTATGGTTGCTGCAAATCTACGATGGAAATTTTCGTGTAAGTCAAAGAGGACAGGAGAAAATAAAAAACGCGATTCTCCTGTGAAGGTCTGATAAATGAAGAAACGCAACGAAAATATCAAGATCTTCTCAGCAATAGCATTATGCAATCCAATTACCAATCTGATGATGTGAACAGTGTCTGGGAAGTATTGAAAACCACGGTTGTCGATGCTGCCCAGCACATTCTCGGTATAGTGAAAACTAAGCCCAAAAATGATTGGTTTGATGAGGAGTGTCGTCTTGCTGTTGAGCAACGCAATATAGCCCACAATGAAGCACAGACTCGGTTTACAATTGCAAGGAAAAACAAGGCAGTTCTTGCTAATGGTGGAAGGCTAAGGTCTTAAGAGTACAACAACTCAGCAATGAGCACAATTCACGCGGTTTCTTTAAAGTAATCACCGAATTGCACCATACCTTAAGACTTCGGTCAACTGCCATTCGGGACCAGGATGGAAACCTCTGTGTTAACGTCGATGCGGTACTCGATACATGGCGTGAACATTTTTCTGATCTACTTAATGTTCCACATGTATCACAAGCTGTATTTGAATACCCTCAAATACAGACCGCGGAGATGTTTATTGAGGATCCATCCTATGAGGAATTCACAATGGCCATGCAGAGATTAAAGAAAAATCGTTCACCAGGGATTGATTGCATTAATTCAGAGCTCTTGATATTCGGAGGGCTAATTTTGTGGAACTGTCTTTTCGACCTTATTAGATTGGTATGGCGAAATGAAGTTATGCCTGATGAATGGAAAGTGGCGGCGTTATGCCCAATATTCAAAGAGGGTGATCGCACCCTTCACGGATGGGTACGAAAGATGGCTTCTAACATTCGAGAGAAGAATCATGCGTGTGATATATGGCCCAAATCGCGACGTCGATGGCACATACCGAGTTCTATTCAATCACGAGATCAGGAATTTAATGCAAATTCCTGATATCGTGCATGAAATCAAAGGACAGCGAATACGCTGGCTCGGTCACCTTCTGCGTGCTGATCCGAAACGAATGATACTGCGATCTTTAAGGGGAGAACCGCCTTTCAGTAGGCGAAGAGGTCGCTGTCGGCGACGATGGCTCCACGGTGGAGAGAGCGATCTGGCATCTTCCAACTGCTTGCAACAATATGAAGATCTGGCTCGTGATCGAAACCGTTGGAGTCAGATTGTTGAC
This sequence comes from Tipula lateralis, assembly GCA_963932295.1. NCBI lineage: Eukaryota > Metazoa > Arthropoda > Insecta > Diptera > Tipulidae > Tipula > Tipula lateralis. Next base: position 7,130,379 of record OZ010739.1, on the reverse strand, counting down.
ATGGTACGGGCCAATAATGGCCTGTAAAAAACAGAAAAAAAATATCAACATAATGAGCTGTACGTTAAAGGATCATTTGAGCAACATGGAGGAAGGAATCAGGAACGCAAATATAAAGCTCAATCCTGGTAAATACAGGCTGTTCCAGAAGGAAGTAAAGCATTTGGGTCGCATCTTCACCGAACACGGAATTAGCACGAATCCGGACTATAGGTAAAAGATGTAAAACACTGGCAGATTCCAAGGAATACCCACGGGCTACGAAGTTTCTTGGGGTTATGCACGTAATACCGAAAATTTGTGGAAATCTTTGCATAAATACCTAACAGTTTACATGAAGGCCAATACACAGTTCGTCTGGACTACGGAATGAAACGATGCATTTATTCAGTTAAAGAAGAGGTTATGCAACTCACTTGTATTAGCATATTTAGTACCGGGACAGCTATTCATTCCGGATACTGATGTCAGCACTGTGGAGATTGGAGCTGTCCTAACGCAAAGGATCGGAGAAGATTAGAAGGTGTTGGCGTACTTTCTTATATTGAAAATATTTTCTTTGTTTTATTTTAATTTAAAATTGTGAACTTTTAAAGTTTAACATCTTTAAACTCCAGTTTGAATGAACCGGTCGAGGTGAAGATGATCGAGTAGCAGCATTAACAGTCAAATTAAAAGGAAGCCCTGCAAAATTACTTCAGATCTCTGACAGGATCTCATGAACGTGAGGACAACCGAAAAATTATGTTGGAATTGGAGCGAAAATATACAGGTAGCCACAAATGGGAATTACATAGTAAATAGTCGACAGTGCGGTATCAGAGAATAGAAGAGACGCTCCAGAAGTTTACAGCCAAAATCGAAGGGTTAGTGCTCCTCGTTCACTACAACATTGCGAGTGAATATACAAAGGGGATCGATGATTTCACCGATGGAATACGGGATCCGGATACGAGATGTGCAGTTTGAGGAGCAACAGCTGACTCCCACAACTGAATCCTTCATTATCCTCATTTCTAGATTGGCAAGATGTAGTGATAGCTTGATGATGATGTGGTGAACCAGAAGATAATGGCAGAACAAACAAGGTGAAACACCGGTTCGACTCGAGAGCATCAACACCAATTCGAGCACCGCCAAGAAGCTTACCATTTGCTAAACAAGCAGAAGTGGAGCAGATGATAATTGATGGCAAACATCAGTCCATGGAATTCACCAGTAGTGTTTGTGGAAAAGAAGAATGGAAGCATGAGATTCCGCGTTATTATTGGAAGCTAGTTACCAAAATATATAGTTACTCTTTACCCATGATCAACGATACACTGGATACATTGGCAGGTGCACGGATACTTTCAACATTAGTTTTGCAGAGGTCGCAGACGAAGAAAAAGAAAAAAAAACGTTTAAAGGCAATAGATTGAGCCAATTCAATGCCATGCCATTTGGGCTTGTACTTAAAAGTCTTCAGTAGAATGTCTGGTATATTTAGGCGACATCATAGTTATGGGAAAGGATTTCTATGAACATCTGCAAAACTTATGAGGACGTATTCAAAAGAATTCAATCAGCAGGATTGGAAGAAATGTGTTTTTTCGGGATGAAGTGAAATATTTGAGCAACATACTAACAAATGGTTTCCATAAAGATGAAGATATCGTACACGAGCTATGGAGTGTGGTCGGACTATGTTCATACTATTGAGGTTCTGTGCCAGGATTTGCTAACAGCCGTTCCGATGGAATGATGAACATAAAGAAGCATTCAACGCACTCAAATAGCGATTATATACGAAACCGTGGCTTTCATATCCGGTTCCTAATAAACGTTTTATTTTAGACGAGGAAGCAAGTAATTTTGACTAAGAAGGAGTTTTGTCACAACAAATCGATAGACAGGAACGAGCCATGGTAGAGTTATTTTTTCTATGAAAGCCAAAATGCAATCTATTGTGTTGGCCATAGTAAAATGTGTGGCCATATTGAACATTTTTGGAAATATGTATATCCATGACCAGTCGTTTTTGTTGAGGACGGAGCATGGCGCGTTGACGTAGCTACTAAAATTTAAAAATCAATCTATTTTAAATAGATGCTTTTAAAACCCCAATAGGATTTTAAGATGACCCACAAAATTGCGATGATCCACTAAGTGTCACCCGTTTCTTCACTGCTACTCTACTCTGATATCAGTTGTTATCGGCAGGCAGCAGCTCCCTATATTATAAGCTCCCTAACAAGTTAGTAAACCTGTTATAATGGATCAGATTTTTCTTATGCCTAGAATACAATCACCTACCTCTAGTTACTTAAATATAATAAAACATGTGGGTGGCTCCAAAGATGTGAACCTTATGTGGAAAAATACATATTTCGTGCTAAAATAAAACAGGACAAATATCGCCTTCGCCAAGAAATTTCAAAAGTGTGAGTGTGTTATTTGTCTATCTGGTACGGATTCTCTATCCAAATGGGGTCTATCATTCACTGACATAATTTCGATGAAGACTAACAAGTTTGACTCGAAAAGAACATTTTTATACGCACTATATCAAACCTTATATGCATGGGTTCAGATAACGAAGTCCCTTCAGAAGTCTCTTTCGTTCAATGTGTATAAAGAATGGCAAATGCTAGTGAGAAGTGTAAAACCTTTTTCTCTACTGGCATTAATAAAATTAAGTTGACTGCTCCTGTAAGTCACTTGAATATTTTCTGCAACTAAAAAATCAAGAGAATGTAATGGTATAACGGCTGCCCGTTAGACCTCCACGTAGGTACTGAGTCCTGGTTTCTCGGCAAGTATGCAGAGACTAATGCTGCCTCGCTCTTTTCTTTTATTCATGAAATCTTTACAATGACACAATTAAATTACTTGAAATGAAAAAAGAGGTTAGTTTTCTTCCCTTTTCTTGATAGTCTCGCACAACTTTACCTCTGAGATTTGCAGGAGGAGACTCGCTGAGTCTACTGCAAAGGTTCTTGTCCGTCTCGTCATCATCACCCATTTTTACGAGTATAAATTCTTTGCCCAAAACACCCGAGTCCTCATCTGCTGCCAGAGATCTGCCTAAAGGACAGAGGGCAACAAAATATATGTTAGCGTTACCATGTTTTAGATTTTTTAAGTTTTCAATTTAAACTCCCACAAGTATCCAGGATACATGAAACCACTGTAGACCACTCGGAACTACTATACAACAAGGCTTATTAAAACTATTGTTGTATGCTATGGAGCTTAAGGTAAAGGCATCAAAATCAACTTAATCTCACACTATCCCAGCCATTGAGCGAACAATGTAGTCCTGTGGGTGAGGAGTGGCTATGTTTTGCAGATATTTCGGACGAATTATAAGACTTCTAGAATACCACCACGATAATGAGACAAAGTTCAAAATTATTGCAGAAGTTGACGAATTACCCTGCAGTGAAATGATTCCAAACTTGACTAATGAAATATATAATGAACTCAATGGGTTTCTGGCCGTTTCGCCATCACCACTCGTTATCATTGCGTGTTACTTCTTTGCCCAAATGACCTGAGATACCCAAGACCGAATATAGAACTCTCGGAACCACTACAGCAAGACTAATTAATCAACTTGATTTCTTACTATCACATCCATTGGGCCAAAAAAGTAGTCCTATGGGTGGAGAGAGCTAAACACCTGTGAGAATTAAACCAAACTTCAAAATGTTTCTAAGCTTTAATGGTATAAAAATCAATAACGAGCTCAATTGGTTCCTGTCCGTTTCCTCATCATCGCCCGTTACCACGATTGTAACTTCTTTGCCCAAATGACACGAATCCTTCAGAGAGATCTCTAATGGGCAGAGGGCAATAAAACACAAGTTACTATGTGTTATTTTTCTTAATATTTCAATTTTACATAATTTCCAGTATTCAATATAAAGGAGACCGACTGTATTACACTCAAACCCACTACAGGAAGGCTAATTAAAACCTCTGCGATGTTACAGAGCTAAAGACAAAAGCCAATCAACGTGATCTCTCACTATAACATCCATTAAACCTACTTAGCAGCCTTGTGGGTGGAGGCGTCTATGTTTCGTTAATATTTTGAACGAATCATAAGACTCTTATAATATCACCAAAACAACGAGTAGTGTGAAGAATAACAATGACATCTGTGAGAATTAAAACAGAGTTCAAAATTATTGCCGAATTTAAAGCGTTACCGTGCAATCATATGTTTCCAAGCTGGTACAATATAAAAATAAATAACATACTCAATGGGCGGAGTTCGCGAAATATGGACGGTTGATGGAGATTTCTTCAAAGATTGACGTCGTGTATGTTATATATATATATAGGTGTATTTGAATCAAAAAACAGTTCAGTTTTGAATTTTAAATAGTGATTGGCAAATGATAATAATTAAAATAAAGTGTTTAATTAAGAGTGGTGATAATAACTGTAAAAAATAACTGACACTAAAATTAGTTGTGATCTATTTGGGGATTTTATTGTGAAATAATATGCGTGTAAGCATTATAGTTTTTGTGAGCTTAATATTTACATTCGGTAGAACCGTTAAAATTTGAATTAAAATTCGGTATATACATACACACATCCATTTGAACACTATACCTACATAAAACTTATTAAAAGAAAACACAACATGAAGAGATTTAGTTGGGACGGAGATACATATGATTGGATCAAACATCACCTAAACGAATTAGAAAAATTAGAAACGTCAACAGTCACAAAATGTCAACGATTAGCAGGTAAAGAAATCGTCCTCTATTAAAAGCTGGTCAAACTTTTTAAATCACCAATGTTATTATAGTTTTGCCCGACATTTACTAGTATTGGTTACAACAATAATACAATGAAAATTTCACGAATAACGGAATAAAAATGATTTTGCTTCTTTGCTTTCAATCAATTTGAAATCTAAATCGACACAAACAGTTATAAACCGTTGGTCTAATTTAGTTTTGTTAGTCGTTTTGAATAAGTGAAAAAACAGTATGTATAGTCGAAGCTATCAAGCTTTAATTGACTATATTGACATACATTGACAAAATTATCTATATCGACTATATATTGACAAAATTATCAATTTATTAAAGTTAAAATATAACATTATTTGTTGTTGTAATTGATTTGTCACCATACGTTTGATGGTATTATGTTCATTATGCAAAATCGAAATTGTTTATATATCACACCATTTATATTACATATGATTCAATCACAATCAAAACCGCATGTTAAGCAGAAAATTTGTGTGTATTGCTTTATTCAAACTTTTCACAAAGAAGATTTTGAAAGCAACAATCAACAACGACATTGGTATACAAATAATCACAGTATAACAGAACACAAAAAACATGAATAAACCATATCAAATCATAACAAATATTTATACTTTCCTGCATGCATGTTTATACTTCCTTTAACTTATAATTAGGATATTATTATTCACTACATAAATTAAACTTATTAATTATTAAATATTATTAATTAACCTTGTCTTTTTTCACTATTAATAAACACATAGACAGCACACACACACACAAGTATATTTATTTAAATACTATAAATACAAAAAATGCGGAGCAGTAAAAAATCACGTCTGATTTGTTCGATGATCAACACCAACCATCGAGAACATAACACCAACTAGTAGTGAAAGTACAAGTACCGTTTCTGAAGTTAAGATGGATTGTTTTAAGTGACTTCATATTTATAGCATGGCAGATTAACCCAATGGGTTTTTATATAAAATACAGGCATGCATAATATATTGTCGTTATTCTTATATTCGTACAAATCGATTTTTAATCTTTTAAGTGTATTAAATACTCAGTAGCGGTCCGTGGGTTTCAAACGTGGGTGGGAAAACTTATATAAATTTTCGTGAAAAATTAAATTATAATTAGAAGTGTTATCTATACAGAACTCTGCCATTAAAATTCTCTATTTCATTTATCAGGCTTCTTTTAATTGAATATAATGCTAATTTGTACAATCATTCGTCCCTCATTGTGTTTCTTAAATAAGATTTTACATGTTTCAACCATTGATTAAATGAGAATATTTTGGATTGTACAAATAAATTGTACTAAACTGGGAGAAATTGTACTAAACCAGAATTTTTAAAAATAAAAACCGATACTTTTAAATAATATTTTTATTAAGGCATTTGATTAATTCAGTACACACCAACACATTTGTTATTTAAGAATAAACTTTTATTCAATAATATATTATACATATTTGTCATATTTTTTATAACTAATAGGTAAGGTTAGGTTGTTGTGGCTGCTATCGCACACTTAGACCGGCGATCGGTCCATTGTGATACCACTCTATGTACGGCTATAGGTCCGATTTTTTTCGTAGTACCATCTGCGAATTGCATAGCTCCATGTCAGCCTATAGTACTGACATGGAAGATGGGTCGGCTCATGGATTCTAAACACGACAGGGGATCCAGATATAAGTTCATTTTCACACCGAACGCATCGCCCAAACGATCGAAGGTGAAAACCCCATTTGCATCTTGCCCTGAATCGGGATTCGAACCCGGTACCTCCCACTCCAACTGCCGCAGCTTTAACCATTGCACCACCTGGGCGGTTTTTATATAACTAATAACTTTAAACTAACTATAAGCTATTATAACTAATAACTATAAACAAAAAAAATCATAAATATAATAAACCAATCAATACATCAATATAATAATTATTCTAACAATTCCTCTTGAATCAGAGAAGGATTCTGAAGCCTTTTCTTAACCAAATCTTGAGTAATTTTGTAGCCATACTAATTATGAGATTTGATTAAGTTTCTGGTTTGGATTAATGTTGAACATGTTTGTAATTGCAGTCGATTGCGCAATTTTGTTTTTATAATATTCTGTATAGAAAATATACGTTTCGCATACGCAGAAGATGTTGAAAAGATAAAATTCCCTGTGCTATGCGGCTTACATTCTGAAACATATTCTCGTTTAGTTCGTTTTTAATAGTGGCAACTACCGACCAAAACTGCAATTGAACTATTTTTCAATTTTTGTAATTCTGGATAATCAGCTAAAGCTCTTAACTCACTATGAATTTTTTCAGCAATTTTTATATCATTATTTACATGATTAGGCGCAAATATAGGCATCACATTTAAAATTTCAAAATTGATTTTTTTCTCAAATTATCACAGAAGCTTATATAAAAATTTCCAACGTTCGTTTTAAATCTTTCCCTGGCAAATTTCCTTGCATCTATAAGAGTTCGGCCTGTGTGTCACAATAAACCTGATCAAATGGAATATGATTTTCGTTTTAATTTAATAGAGAATTACTTGTATTGTCCAGAATATCTGTTTTAATAAAATTTCATTCGAGGAGTTAAAATATGCACTCTGGCACCTCGGATTGCATTTCCACATTAACTGAATTTATGATGTTTAAGGCATATGATAAAAATAAAAAATATAGTTTTATTTATTTGCTTTTCAAATGACACAGTATAAATTCGATGTTCTCATTTCCATAACCAGTATCGAAATTTTTTATTTCAAAATAATATTGCTCGATAATACGGGCAATCGCAGCCTAAAAATATCAGGAAAACAATAAAATAGCAATTTGTAAAGATAAAGTAATAAAATTAAATTAATTTACCTGACGAGATAGCCAACGTGTTGAAGCGTATTTAAGTATTTTGTGTACTTCACTGCCGAAATATTCTTGAAATTTGATGAACTTCTTTTGCTTGCTAGCGCTGTTACAAAAATGTCGGTTGGTTTCTCGTATAAGTTGATGAATTGAGTTAGGAAGCTGACTTGCCGCAGACAAGGAAATTAAATTAATGTTATGGCAAATACACCCATTAACTACCAATTTCGGAACCAGCTCTTTTAATTTTGCTTGGACGCCTTTATTTTCCCCATCATAACGGAGCAGTTGTCAGCTGTAAATCCAATTAGGTTTTTCATTGGGATATTGTTTTCCTTTAACGCATTCATTAAAGCGGTTAAAATCCCTCAAGCGGAGGAATCTTCAACAGGTACCATTTAACATTTGGAATGATTATTGCCAAATTTTTTGATGATGTGATATCGGTACTTTCTTCAATAAAAATTGAATAATAATGGTTGTTCTGAAATAAGTCTACTATTCTCCGGGCCCATCACCTGCGTTATATTTTTTGACCTTTAACTCGATGAATATTAATTTTTTTCACAATTTTGGAATCACTAATTGAATTTTTTATCAACAAATTTGAATGATTGAGGACTGCGAATGGTAAATTGTGCTCAGCTACAAACAAGCTCAAGGACATCTCGATATTTTTGCTTCGTCGTTAATAGTGGTGGTTTCCCTTTCAAAATCCTCATCTATTTGAGGAAGCGTGTATCTCAATGTGGGTTTTCCCATTAACTATTTTTGAATTACACACAACACACATTTTCATCTGCTCTTTCGAACTTGAAGCAACTTCCACCACGAACTTGAAGCAACTTCTTTTTTCCTACTTTCTTGAAATGTAGAATTTTTTTTTGGTTTCTGGAATTGTTTAGACCTTTACGTAAATTTATTAATATGGAGTTCGATTTAGTAAAATAAATCAATTAAAATTTGTAACAAATATCGAGAAATAATCACAATGAAAATAAACTTAAACGTTTAGCTGGTGGTCTTGATTATCATCCAATGATATTGACGGACGAGTTGTCGTTTCATTGTTAAAAATTTGGTTTTTTGGAACTGGTGGTTTTGAACGTTCGTTGATTCTGAATATTAATATTATTTTGCACAATAGTAATTTCATTTTCATCATCCATTTGATCAATTGGTAATGATGTTGAATTTTCGTTTTGGTTAGTCTGGATGACGGTGAAATCATTTTTTTTTTAATTAACCAGCTATAATATAAATTTATCAAAACTATACTATATATTTTATTTTAAAATAGAATTTTTAATGACATTTTAAAATTATTTTTGCAATTACCTGTCCATTTAAATTGAGCACATATAAAAAATTTTCAAATCTCGAAATGTTATTTACCACTTTAACCAGTTTACTTGGTTAACCACACCATAAATATTCACTTCACAGTTCACATTACACAATGGCAATTACTTGAATAAAAGAAGACGACAAAAATAGTTTTTGTTGAAAAAATACGAAACTTCAATAAAAAAAAAACGAAAATATTTCCCAACAACCCATCAACTGCAATAATCATATTATCGGTTCAATACGAAAAGAGGATTGGCTGCAATAATATTTCCGTTTGAACGCAAAAACCACAAATACTCAATTAAATTCTTCAAACTGGAGATAATTTACAAAATGTACTAAAAAGAAATCGAATGTTTTAGCGTATTCACAGATAGTCAATTGTATCAAAAAAAGTACAATTGTATTAACAATTTCATCAATGTTCAACGGTTAAAAAGCATCGTTATGATACTGCGGTCGACATCGGTAGGGTTATTATTAGTATCGAAAGACGAATAACTTCTTCAAGTATTTTTTCTTAATTGTTATTATAAATCGTTAAGCCTATCAATACACAAATATGTAGCACTTTGCGATTTACCCAATGAAAGTTTATAGCAAAGCCGACTGTAGTGAGTGTGTGTTCACACAAGCCAAACTTTATGCATACATATGCTGTAGAAGCATATCAACCTTTAGTGATATTAGTGAATTTTCTTCTATTCATACACGATTGCGAATACAGTATAAAAAAAAAATAAACAAACGCACACCACCTAAGTATTATTGAGTAAAAATGTAAAATAAAAACGAATGAGCGTGTCTTACTCTCTGTGTCAAACTCATTTAATTCGACTTCATGATTGCGTTCGTCCTTTCGTTCGTTCGTCCGGACTATTATTTTTTGCGATATCATGCTTGGTGGAAAAAGTACATAACGATTTTGCTGCCATCTATAGATAAATAATTTAAGTCATTGTCATTATTCGTGATGGTTGCCATTTTTAATAAAATTTTGTCGATTATGTTACCATAAAATTTTTGTTTTATGTTTTATTAAATTTTAAAAGCTATGAATGTGATTATTTTTGATATCTATGATAAATATTTTAATTTTATATATGTGGATATTGGAGCGGATTATAATGAATGTGATTATGTAATTTATTATAATTTATCATAACTGGTTAATAATGATAAAATAATGTTAAAATAAATTTTAATTATTTTATTTTTAATAAATTTGTTATTAAAAAAAAATAAAATAATTTTTTTTATATATATGTTGTTCTTCCCTCGACATAAAATGTTTGACAATACATTTGAAAGCATTTTATTTTCCTCTCTTGCATTTCATACTGTCTCTTTCTCGCCATGTTCGTTCCGACAAAAGATAAACTTAAACCATCTTGATGAAAAAATGTCACAACAAAAAACACGTCATTTTCAACATGTCTGGATGAACGAACGGACGGACGAAGGCAAGCATGAAGTCGGCTTTAATAAAGTATATTGACTTCAAAACTAGAGTAACATCGCGGGAAGTATGATTTAATTGCAAGATCGATTTTCAGCTTTTACTTGGGACTCAGGACAAATTAAAATATTCAAATTTTAAACAGCACGTTTATTTTTTATCCCAATTACACATTCATACTGTGACATACATGAAAAATTTAGAATAACTTTTTCACGCAACGATACACCTAAAGACATTTTAACTTTAAAATTTTAATGTTGATAGCATAGAATAAAATATAAAAAAAAAAAAAAATTTAATGTTTTATACAAAACTATTTATGAATTTCGGAACAAATCAAAATACATTTATTCCCTATATTTTATTTTGATTTGAAAAACTTAACCTACTCGCATTTACACAAAAGTAACAACATTCACTCGATATTATCCACAATATTACACTATTGTGTATTATCCACAATATTATATATACTATTTTTTACATAACTATTAATCTATATTTATTATAAAATAAAATAAAATTATTTTGCATAAATGAGGCTGTCATTGCATAGATGTCATTTTAATTGTTTATCAAAATTACCATTATCATTTGACAATCGTTTATCAGTTTAGTAGAGATGGAAAACAGAATAATAGTTCTCAACCTTTTGTAGTGTGCGTCTGTTTTTCAAAATAGACCTTCAGTAGTGTTAGTGAGAAACGAATAATTTTGAATTTTTTTTATATGGACTCAGCGTTACCACTTGAAAAAATAAAATTGTATCCAAGTTTTTGTAATTATGTATCTAATTTTTTTTTTGCATAAAAACAACAATATTTTAATTTTAATAATTATACTTATAACTAAAATTTCATAAATAATAATATCATACAATTTGTTTCATTGTTAAATATTCAAAAATTCAAATTCTTTGTGTTTAGGAACAGTAATCACATAAATGTTCATAAGAAATGAGTATATATAGTGAATAGTATATGCTGATTTTCGATTTTCAACATATCAAAAAATCATATTTTTAAAACTCCATAAAACTTTAAACTTAATTCTAAACATGTTCAATTAAATTCAAATATCTGGTTGCGGTACCCAAACATCGCTTGTTTTATTGGCGCTAATAGATTTGTTTTGCTCCTCCGTCAATAAGTCCTTCGCTGCCATCATTGAGTCTATTGTCTCAATTAAAAGACGATTATTGTTCTGGTTTTCGTATTAGATAAATAAGAAAAAAATTCTTTCCACTGCTGCGGAACTATGTGGTCAACACATAAGATTAATCATGAAATCCGACAATTTTTTTAAAATATGCTCTCCCAATGAATTTCTAATTGAACCAATTTTTAACCAGAATTGTCCGACGTCTGATTTATCTAAATCAGTAAGATATGAAGAAATTTTAATACTTTTAGTTTATCCAATATAACGTCTTTCTCCAGTTCGTTATATAGTAAATTGGGAAAACTGGTTAGCAGCGGAGTTAATTCCGAAACATTTGATGATAATACATTTTCAGGATTTACCAAGGATAAAAGTTTGAAAACTTGATTGTTGAAATCAAATCGAGATTTCATTTGTTGGGCTAGCTCAATATAATTTTTTGATATTACTCATAAGTTCTAGAAATTCTATTTTATCTAATGCGTTGTGAGTTAAAAACGATTGAACTGCACATCCCATGTTGAATTCCGCCAGTGGTAAGTGATTTTCTCCTTTTTTAAAATCGATGTTATTCACGTTGGTAATGTTTAAAAGGCAATTGGGGTTCACAAAGTTACTCAAAATAATTTTAAAATTGGTCTCCAGTGTATCATACATTGTGTGTATACGTATTTTTTCTGATTGAAATTTTTCTGGAAATATATTTTGTTACTTGGGTAACGTAATTGTTCAGCTAAACTTCTTGCAATTTTTCGTGAAACTTTGTCTTCCAAAGTGTAAGATACAAAACTTAATTGTTGCGCGTTCCATTGTTCTAGTATCCTGTTTACAACCAACTCCAGTGATAACCATCGCGTTTGTGCTAAACCAAGGATTTTGTGTGGTTTTAACAAAAATAATTCTTGAAATTCTTTTAAATTATTCTAATTATAATAATTATTTTAAATTAATTATTAATTATTGAAACTGTGTGCGAAAAAGTTGAATATATTTCGTGCCAATTGTTCCACAGAAAATGGCAATTGTTGGCATGTGTTACTCGCACATAAATGAAGTGAATGGCATATACAATTGAAAAAATAATAAATTTGTTATGATTTCTTTTAATCTTGCTTGCACGCCAGTAAATTGACCAGACATTACTGCGGCATTATCTGATCCGAGCCCAATAATATTGTTAACGAGTATTTGTAACATCTTCAAATGGCTTAAAATTGTGCTAACTATAGAAGCAGCATCTGTTTTGGTTAAATTTAAAAGGCCTAAGAACCTATCTCTTGTATAGCACCTTTGTCTATAGAAAACACGGGCAACCATGGCCAACGATTTTGCTGCGCTTAAATCGGTTGTTTCATCAATTATTATTGAAAATTTTTGGTTTCTTACCTGATTAGCCACCTGTTGCCGCCCTTTTTCTCCCAATATATTTTTTACTATTTCACCAGCTTTTGTACGACTGCACTTTATGTTTTGAGCTATTTTTGAGTCAGGGCAACACTTCTTCAACAAATTCGCTAAAAAATCTATTAAATTAAACGGTAAGTGATGCATAACAAAAAACATCACTAATATTAATTCTAATTCCTTAGTTTGGCGTTCAAGGAATCCTTTTGTGGAATTTTCGAAGAGTTCATTATAGGAGTTATTTTACTTATTTCAAAATTCTTCTTATGCGTTATATTTTCGTTATATGTATCACAAACCTTGCAAAATGCAAATTCATTGCGACATTCAAGCCAGGGAAAATCATTAATCCATTGGTTCCGAAAATTACGCGTTCCTTTAGGTTTTTAGGCTACTACTTCAATATTTTCTACATCTGAATTTGAGCTTGATTCCGAAACATTTAAAATTGAATTATTTTTGGACAAAGTTGGTCTACAAAGTAAATGTAACGATTTAATTCCTATTTTATTTATTAGGCACATGATATGGTTTACTTGCATCGAAATGGAAGATTTCGAAGATGTTGGTGAACTGTGATAAGTGATGAAAAAAAAATTAAAAAATTACCGTTGAATATAAATTGGAAAAGTATTACATAACGTTAAATAATTATAAAGTTATCTGAAAGTTTGTGAATTTTCATTTGCAACTTTTTATCAATCTAACCACAAATATTAAGTAATAGTAGATTATGAAGTGTTAAAAATAATTATTATAGTTAAAAATTTTATATTTTAGATACTTACATATCCATGGTAAAACAAATATAAACAGTTATAAAACACAAATACACGACGAAAATGCAACAACAAAAACTACGTATTCTGTTTGTATGGTATCTCTTTATGCATAAGTACCAGATGAAAAATTTGACAAATTTATATAATGATGAGAATGAAATTAGATACGATGCAAATCATGCAATACACAACCCTAAGACCAATGCAATTGGAATTCAATTTGGATTTTTTTGTCACATTAATAAAATTGTATCGAAATTATATGTTCTTCATTTTAATGCGTATCCATGTATCTAGTTTTAAAATATTTAAATAATGTATCCAAATGGATACAATTGTATCCAAACGGTAACGGATACAATTGTATTCAAACGGTAATCCAATCCAAACGGTACTCAGTCCATTATGGACTGTTTCGTTTACCAACACACTCAAAGATTGATATTTTCGTTTGATTATGCTCGTGCATATTTATATATACATATTTTACTTTAGAACGTTTTAATATGATTTTTTGAACAGGTTACACACAATATGCGCGTTAATTTAGAACGAATCTTGTGAATCTATGATAAGCGATACATAAACTATCATTTGTTTAATCTTGATAGAAGTCTAGTAAATGGTATAGGTGGGCACTGCCCTGTAAATACTATTATCATAAAAATAGAAGCGTTTATGCAAGAAAAGAGAGATGCCAAATCTTGTGAAATGCCTTTGCAATAATTGTGTAAATTTATTTCTCGCCAAAATGTATTTTACCCTTTGATTTCACAAAATTTATTATTTATTTATAGAATAAACAAATATATTTAATTTTTAATTAATTACATAATGAAAAATTTAGAGTTTGTTTTTTAGCTTTCCAATCTATTTTGGGGCTCAAGACACTCCGCGAAAGAGTTTTTTGCGATTTGCTTATTTACGTCCTACCTTACGCCATTACAGCCAAATTGAGGACGTAGAGTACCAGCCTCTAGACTGACATGAAAGATGTGTTGGCCAATGAGTTCTGCACTCAAACAGGGGGTCATAGATTGTGTTCATTCACACCACCGATCGTAATCGATGGTGAAAAATCCCTTTTGCATCCCACCCCTATCAGGATTCAAACCCGGTACCTCTTGCTTCAACTGCCGCAGTTTGAACCACTGCGGCATTTGGATTTAGAATAAATCACCTTTAATCGCTTTAGTTATTTTCTGTAGATTGTAGGCGCTCGTAAGATCGCTGAGAAAGTGAAACATTTTACTTCTTCAGAAAATTAATTAAACTAAGCTGAAACTTTGAAAGAAATAATTAAACATTGCTCAGTAAATCGCTTCCAGAAACCTCTAATACTTTGTTTAATATGTTGCCAGCGGGATACTCTTGAAACTGGTATATTTTCTAGATAATCTTCTGGTGTCGCTGATATTGTAGATCCAATTCAAAAATGTGCAGGTGTCAATGCTTCAATAGTTGTTAAATTGCAATTGTTGGTAGCTTTATTAAAATGGATCTTAACGGATTTCACAGCCACTTCCCATAAACCACCAAAATGGGGAGCAGATAGAGGTATTATATGCCATTGTATCGCATTTTAGCCAAATAATCTGTAATTATAGAACTATTTGTTTGTGATCTTAACATTTTTTTAAGTTCAACCTCGTTTATCTGCCGTCTCGCGCCGGTAAAATTTGTGCAATTTTCGCTAAATATCTCATAGGGAGCTCCTCTTCTGCATGGAATGCTGCAATAAATGCATCTGTCGTGAGATCGGTTACAGCTTTCAAATGAATCGCCTTTATCACCATACAAATAAACACAGCGATGTATATCTCTTTGTCATTTTC
This sequence comes from Tipula lateralis, assembly GCA_963932295.1. Taxonomy (NCBI): domain Eukaryota; kingdom Metazoa; phylum Arthropoda; class Insecta; order Diptera; family Tipulidae; genus Tipula; species Tipula lateralis. Next base: position 7,114,737 of record OZ010739.1, on the reverse strand, counting down.
GCACCTCGCCCTCGCTTGTTAGCTAAAGATATAGGTCCTGCATAATATACGCCGCACTAAGTGAACGGCCTCACTGGAGTGGTTCATACTGCAGGTAAAGTTCGCATAAGTTACTTTGCACTTGAAGTTCATTGTCGGAAGCATTTGATACAACTCTTCAATTCGCCTTATCGTAAGTCCTCTTCTTCTGACAATCTAGTATCTCTGACAAATAAAGTGGGAAGTAATGGAAGGACCAGGATATTTATTGTGAATATACACAGATATTTCTATTTTTTTCCTATCATTCTCTATAAAACTATGTTTTTGGTTTTTTGATTCATGTCAACCTATAGTACTTGACATGGACGATGGGATTGCTCATGGATTCTAAACTCAACAGGTGATCCAGATGCGTTCATTCACACTACGGATCACACCGCCCAAACGATCGATGGTGAAAAATCCCTTTTTGCATCCTACCCCTACCGCGATTCGAACGCGGTACCTCACGCTCCAACTGCCGCAGTCTTAACTGTTGAAATTATACTTTCCATGTGATTGTATAATTTTAGCAAATGTTTCTTGGCTACGTTTTTTTTCAGATGACGTTAAAAGCGCTTGGTACCTTGGGTCCAGAAAAACCGCCGGAATAATAGGACCACATATTGAAAGTGAATTGTCTGACCGTTTTACTAAGCTGATGTAAAGGCTATACAAAAGTGGTGCTTTATTTTCTTTTAATTGCAAAATACACCTATAAACAGTTGCATGAGCTTCACACAATACTAGTTGTTCGGTTTGTAGACGAATAGTAGCATCATAAGGATATTTAAGAATTGTTTGCATGAGCTCGAGTTCTATCCATTATTTTTCATTTAAAAATAGATCATTAATAGCGCCACACATCTATATGTAAACAGTTTTAATTACCGCCCAGGTCAGTACTATAGGCGGTCATGGAGCTATGTAATATGCAGATGGTTCTACGTAAATCGGACTTATAGCCGTACATCCTCGATTTGGCTGTAATGGCGTGAGGTAAGGACGTAAATAAGCGAACCGCGAAAGAGTTGGAAGTGCCTCGAGCCCCGAAACAGATTGTAGAGATAAAAACAAACAAACAACAAACAAGGTTTTAATTTCTAATAAACGCTGGATCATTTTATACGCCGAACCCCATCTAGTGATTATATCTCTCATTGGCTTCTTTAAAATCCGAGCTTGTAATATCGACAGTATGCTTTATGTTCGCAGTTTAATCAGAACATTTCGAGCTCTGTCGATTATTTCCTTATGAGTATTGATTTAAGAGCATCGTTTATCGCAAGTTGTAGCGTATGAGCCATACACTTAACAGAACCAAAGCTCCTAAATATAGTAGCCGCACACATCGAAATTAAGCTTAAAAAGTTTACACCCTTTATTTACCAACACACCAATAAGTTGTGCGTCATTAAAAAAGAAGAAAATCGCCCTACATTTCAACACTATTACTACAAAATTCGTACAGCCAAGAAAAAAATAAAATTTTGTTATTGTTTTTTTCTTTGCTGTCAAAAATTGTCAACAAAATGTTTAAAGGTCATACCCGTCCGTAGACAATAATAAATTATTTATTATAATTCTTAACGTGCTCATTCCTAACATAAAAATTGGCAAAGATGAGTGGATTTCTATTTGCATTTACCGTTTTCATAATAAGGATATAAATGCATTTTGTGTTGATCTTGAGATGCTGTTACAATCAGTTGGTATTCAAAGAATAGTTATTGTAGGTGATATTAATATTAACTTATTAAACATCAGGTAAAGCTTCAATTACGAGACTATCTTAGCTTCATATGGATTTACCAGTCTTATTAATACTTCGACTAGATATTCTACATATTAAGATCATCTGTTTATTAAATGTATAAATGTATATAATTTTAATACTGATAACTTGCCCATTCATTTTTCGGATCATAACCTTATCAAACTTAATATTTCGCCATCGTTTAGTATACCAATATTACCTAGTACCACTTCGATTTCTCGTGTAGACAATCAGCTCAAAGTTCTCTTACAATTTGAAAATTGGAAGTCCGTTTACTCTGAAAACGATTATAATAATGCGTTTACCAACTTTTTAAATATTTTAAAATCACACGTGGAATTGTCAAGATATACAATCTCTCATACAAATAAGAAGAAACTTAAACCATGGATGAATTTAAATTTAGTACGTAAACTAAATAAACTGAACAAGTTTTCGAAAAACTTAAAACATCATCCAACTAATGCTAGATTAGAAAGATTCGTTATTAAGCTATCTAAGAAAGTAAAGTTTAATATCAAAACGGTTAAGCACGCATATTACAAAAACAAATTTTACTCTGTCCGTAGCAATTCTAAACTTACATGGAGAGTTATTGATGACGCTTTAGGGAAAAGTACAGAAAAAATGCCAATCTTGCTAACCAACCCGAAAACAATTGCTGATTAATTCCACAAGTTTTTCATCTCTGTTTCTACTGACGTCACATCTAGATTTATCATACCTAATTCTAGCTTTGACAATAATGAATTTCATAAATATGTTATTGGACATTCGAATAATTATCTTATGTCTTGCTTTTTCCAACCAATATCCTGTCTAGAAATTATCATTGAAATTAGGAAATTGAAAAACAAGGCACCCAAGGGTAGTGACGGAATTGATAATTTTATACTAAAAGAGTGTTTATGGTGCCTAATAGATGTTTTAAGTTTTTGTTGAATTGGAGTTTGGATAGCGGTATTTTTCCAAATGAACTGAAACTAGCTATGGTAGTTCCAATATTTAAGAAGGATAACGCACTTCAATTAAACAACTACCGACCAATATCCCTTCTGAGCTATTTTTCAAAGGTATTAGAGAAGAAAATGAAGCGCAGACTTCTCAGTTATCTGGATGAAATTAAATTTATGAATAAGAATCAGTTTGGATTTACGGTTGGGAAATCAACGGAAGAAGCACTGTTACATTTCATGAGTCCGATTCATTCTAATTTAAATGACTCGATGTTTCCCTCAGCTCTGTTCATAGATATTATTAAAGCGTTTGACACCGTTGACCATCATATTCTTCTTACAAAAATGTCTGACATCGCTATAAGAGGTAATGTCCTTAACTGGTTTAGAAACTACCTTGCTAATCGGCGACAGGTTGTCAAGATCGGCGAAGTTTTAAGCTTTGAAGGTCTTATAAAATGAGGTGTACCTCAAGGGTCAGTGTTTGGACCGCTATTAGTTTTAATATATTTTAACTCCGTCTTTGCGGCTGGTCTTATTGGTCACCTCACAGCATTCGCGGATGATTTGGCCCTTAGCTATTCGCCAAATAATAGTTTTACCGACGTACCACTGGGTTTGCTAATACAAAAAGACTTAGATAATTTAAGTAAATGGTTTAATTGCCATAAGCTTGTGATCAGTGACAAATCAAGGTTATTGAGTTTTGGACGGACTAATGATACTTTAACACGAAATCGTCCTATGTATCATGCTTATCCGTGTAATCGTATCCTATGTTCAACGATGTGTTTTCAGTTGGAGACTGTAAACGAGTTCAAATATTTGGGATTAACTATCGACTCCCAACTTCATTGGAATTGTCCCTTGGGTAAATTAAAAAGAATTGTTTTTACCGCCGTGTATAAATTTTATATTCTCAGAAATTTTTGCCCATTAAACATTTTAAGACGGCTATATCATGCACTAGTAGAGTCTAACCTGATGTACGGTATTAGCAGTTGGGGAGGAATTTACCTTTCTCACTTAAAAGATCTCTACATTGCCCAAAAGCGATTCGTTAAATTAATTTATCGTCGACCGAATACCACCCCGACAATTCCTTTGTTCCGCGAATTTAACCTGCTACCTCTAAGATACCTTTACATTTATAAAGTATTAAAATTATTTTTCGTTAGAAGTAGTAATTTTCATAGTCGGATAACGCACAATTATTACATGAGAAATCCAAATAATTTTACCCGTTTTCGATGCAACACCGAAAGATGCAAACGGTTCTATATCTTTATGGCACTATTTTGGTTTCATAAACTACCAATACACTTAAAATCCTTTACAATTGAGCGCAAACATTATTTTGAGAAAGAAATGCGAACTTGGCTACTTAAAATTGACAATATCGAGAGTTACTTTTAGAAAAAATTTACAATATTACATCCCAAAATTGTTTGTTATGCAAGTATTTTTACATTTAACTTAGTATATAATTGTTTGTAATTTTAATTTATGATGCTCCACCACAGATATACATCTTCATTATTAATTAATAGTGTACCAATTTTAGCCTGTGCATAAATATGTTAATGATGTCATATGTGAATGTGATTGATGATATGTTCAAATACTATTGTCTACTGATTTGAGAATTGTGGAAACATCATTACTCGTGATAATGATCGTCTTCGTTATCTACATTGATAAATCGTCCACTGTGTTAAACAATAAGTTGAAGTTTCTTGTGGATTGGATAACCGATAAATAATTCTGCTGTTATGATTTAGTTTGTTGGTGTTTTGATTGGTATAAGTACTGATTCATGGAAGAATAAGAGTAGTATTTACTTGTTTGTTCCCTACATATTTATTATTTTTGTTCTTTTTTAGTGTTTCAACAATCGTTTAGCGCACTTATTTGATCATTTACTTCCTTGTAGGATATTGGTATATAACGAGGAAATCATATGTTTTGTATGCCCACTGTTGAATCCAATTTACAGTGTAATGGAAATTTCGTCTTTCGACCGAAAATGCTATGTAAAAATTTCCTTTAATAAATCAATACAAATGTTCGTTCGTAGATTTGGCCCCTGTTAAGTTCTACCTATTACAAATAATCTATTACAAATTTAGTTCGTTAAATAGTACTTTGAACTTGCCGGGAGCTTTTATACGTTGTGTAACAGAATTAATGAGACTATAATTGTATGTTAAAAGCTTCGGCAAAACCTAATATGATTCTGAGATTCGGTTTATGGTACGTCGAGGAAGTCGTATGTTTTGAATGTTCACTGTTGAATTTTATTTTCAGTGTAATGGAAATTTCATTTTTCAGTCGAAAATGCTGGGTAGGAATTTCTGTTTGAAAACCAATGTAATTGTTCGTTGTTAGATATCTTGGGATTGGCTTGGTGGTGGGCCTTTCTTTTATTTTCATCCAATCTGTTGTGATATTAAATAAATATTATTTCTATATAAAAATGGAAGAACTCAGAAGAATTTTTTATATCGAGCAAAATATTTTTCATAGAAGTTTAAGAATCAAAATATGTTTTAAAATCCACTGTCTTGATTTTTATTATTACAATTATTAGTTTTTCGGCCTAGAACTTTGTCGGGCGTATACATGTGCACATAGCAATAAAAACAGAATTTATTGAGACAATAAGCGATTCTATTTAACAAAATCACATATAAATGCTTCATATCCAACTGAAGTGGAATGTTGACAAATTCGTGATGGGTATTTAAAGTCTTGCAAGTTTGAAACTGACGCTAAGAATTATTTTTAGGCAAAAACTCAATTTGACGTTTAAATGTGCTCATGAAAATGTCTTAAAACAGAATTTAGACAACACAATAAGTTTATTTGTTGAACAAAACCATACATAAATGCTTCATATCTATCTGAGGTAAATCTTTCATAGTCATGATGATAATTTCCATTTTAACGAACTTTTTTGGTAATTCATCTGATGAAACAAAATTGAAATATAAATCTTTGTAGACGAAGCTATGTTTTGTTGTTAAATGCAATTTGTATCTAAATAAATGTATTTTAATAAAAAACAATTCAAATACATAAATTTTTTTTTGAAAATACACACTGTTAAAAAACGTAACGACTTGTATGATGCCATCGTGTATGTAGCACATGAAGTATGACAAATGAATGGAAATAAAAAAATTCAAATAATTATTCAAATACTCAGTTTCATTTACATGTTTGGGTATTTTAATTGTGTACATATTTCGTATTATAGCATTAAAAATATGCTTTAAAATATCAATAAATGCAATTTATATTATTCTAGTTATTAAGTGCCATCTATCATCCAACATTTGAAGTATCTGTTCGTTTTCGTAGTCATGCATCATTGATCTCGTTTTATGTATTTTTATACGGCGTTTAGAACCAATTATAACATATACATGTATAAAAATTGAATAAATCAAAACGTTTTTATTTTATCATAACTATTAAAATAATTCGTATTTTCATTTGATTTCCATATATGTTATATAAAAATGTTTTATTTAAATATTGATATAAAAATAATTTTTGTTTTCAGTATTTTTCACTCATTAAAATTGAGCCAAAAATCATCAATTTTACATTAGTTCTTATACAACGTATCAAAATCTATACCCGTTAAAAAAGCTCGATAAATTTAAAGATCTTTCATATCTGCATGTATTATTTAGGATGCTTTGACAGAACTAAGTATTGGAATTTTAAGTTTCACCTCTGATTTTATATCATCTCCATCAAGAAAGTCCGTTTCTTCACAATCAATGTCACATTCATATTCGTCGATTGTTTCAGTTTCGTCATCATTTTCGCAGTTCAACTTGTTTTTGCTACAACTATTAGCTTTGATGCTTTTATCATATTTCGGGCGTTATCGAATGTAAAAGTATATAGTTGATCGCGTTTAATGCCAAATTTGTCACAAATAGACAAAATATTATTGGATAAATTTTCACCTTTATGTTTTACATGTATCTCTTTGACCGCTAATGTTCGTATTACAATTTTACTGATTTTTTTCAAATTGAATGTTAACCCCCATTAACGACCTTTCCAGTCGCGACGCACAATCAACTTTTAATGAGATTAATTTCTTTTGAACGTCGTTTGCAATATTTATTCTGATGTTTTCGGCTTTTGCACTAATATGTTCACGAATGTTACGGCGGTTAACGGTTAAATTTAATGCCTTGTTGATCGGGCCAAATATTTTGCGTCAAATATTTTGCACTTGACTCTACTCCACGAAGTGGAAAGCCATTTATCGTAACCAGCTCTACGTATAAATCAACAATTTCGTGTTGGTTTATATTTAACGTAATGTTTTTTGTGTGTATCTTTTCTGTGATATCTTTTTGAACTAATTTGGCGATATGGTCTTCTAATTTAGATTTTTTTGTCTACTAATTTCATTCATAACGATGCCGTTTTAAATGCTTACGCAGATTACCTGCATGCGTTCCGCGAATGACAGTCTCGTAATTGCATAATTTACATTTGCTAGAATTATTTTTAATTTCAAATTGTTTTCGGATTTAAGTGCCGTCTTCTTCTAAATGTCTACCCATCAGGTTAGGTTAGGTTGTTGTGGCTGCTATCGCACATTAGACCAATTTGATCCGTTGTGATACCACTCTATACGGCTATAGGTCCGAGTCTCTTCGTAGAACATTGCATTGCATATCTCCATGGAAAATGAGAAAATGAGGACATGGAAAATGAGTCGGCCTAGGATTCTTAACACGACAGAGGATCCAGATAAGTTCATTTTTCACCACCGATCACACCGCCCAAACGATCGAAGGTGAAAAACCCATTTTGCATCCTGCCTCGATTCGGATTCGAACCCGGTACCTCCCGCTCCACCTGGGCGGTACCCATCCTAAGACTAATATTTAAATAAAAATAAAATTTAATTATTTTTAATTTGACTGAAGATATTTTTATTTAGCGTATGTGAATAGTTACATACGCTAAATAAAATTTATTAATAATTTATAATCCAACAGTCGTTTTATGATTTACTTTAGTAAAAATTATGTATGGTTCTATACAAATAAGAAAAAAATATTTTATATGTATTTATTAATTTTTTCAGAAAAATGTAAAAAAAATCACAGATACATATAAGTTAACGAAACAAGGTTTCGGAGAGTTAAAAATTTAATTTTTATTGCAAAAAATTACTATTCACTTTTACATGTATTTTTACTCTAAATCTAAGCTGACAATTTTCTGTTTTTATATTAAAATAAAGGTTAATCTTAGCATTATAAAATTGTATATAAAAATAATGTTAAAGAAGTATCGAATGAAATTAGACGCGTCGTAAGCAAAACTAATATCACGCGAAGTGAAACTTGTTGATATGAAATTTGTTGACTTAAGATTGTGTGTTGTTGGTATTCATCACTTTGGTGATTCGATGTTGAACTCGGGTTAACTCTTCCCCTCTAAAATATCCATGTCCCATGGATGTTAACTAAAAATTCAGATGGATGGGTTGAACTCCAAGTGGTACTGGGTTGGTAGTTGATTCGTTTGGAAGCATGATCGTCTTGTTTCTTTTATATCGTAACCGTAGTATGAAGATTATAAGAAGAAGAATAGCGGCTCTTTTAATTCCAATGTCATTTAAGTTGCCAATTTGATGATTTCTGGTCAATTTTTGCAGGTTTGCTATATTCCGAATGTGTAAGCTATGTAGGTATTCCAGGTTTAATTTTATTCCTTGTTCGGTGATGTTGGTTTGTAAAATTGCTGGTAGTATTTGGTAGGTTTTTATTTCCTTGTTTGTGAAAATCCAATCTTTTATTTCAACGGTTTCATTCTGGTATTGAACCAAGAAATTTCCCTTTAGATGTTTACTCGAATTGTTGTAGGTTAGAGACCCATTGAAATTACTTAAAAAAATAGTGTTCTCATTTATAGGCTCGATAACTTCATTCTCGTTGTAGAAAAATTCGCATTTTGCCTCAGCGCCCTTCATAAGTTGACAAATACAATGGTTCCCTTTTGTTTCTTGTAGGTGACCAGGTTCGCATATAGTAATTTCTCTTTTATCGAGACACTTATTTATTATGCCGAACATTATATTTTGGTTTATTAAGATTTCGTGATGTTCTAGATGAATCTGTTTGTTATCCTTAATTGTTGACCTTATCTGGATGTGGTGCAAATCTTCTTTGCTTGTTTTTGTCAATGATATTATGTAAAGGATCGTTAAATTTCTTATTAACATGGCTGGCTCTGCATACTCTATGGCTTCTATAACGTTTAAGTAAGGCAATGTTGAAATTCCGGTTATTAAGTGGTTGATTTCTTCTTTGTCCAGCAGGTTTGAATTTATTATTCCCCCTTTCGCCAGTTGTTCCGCTCGCACGATTTCTTTCACTTCATCTTTCACTAATAGGAGCCGGTTAAACATGGTTTGTTGAAAGACCTCATTAGTTTTTCCCTCCAATTGCAACTGAATCCTGTTATGTTGATTTAAAATTTGCTGCATTTTTTGTGTAAGAGCTGTATTGATCTTATATTGCTCGTTGTTATTTTCGATAATTCGATCTTGGCTCCTGAGAATTTCATCCCAATCAGTAGCGTCAGGTGAACCTGCAACCCACTTCCAGCCAGAACCTATCCAATTTATTGAACGTTTGGTCCTTTTAGGTTGACCTTTAAGTTCTTCTAAGAGTTTTTTAATTTCGTTGATTTGGTATTCAAGCTGTGGTTTTAATATGCTTGATGAATCAGCTTGCTGGGTTTCTGATCATATTGCGTCTAAGATATCTTCGTAGTTGTTGAGATCGATACTATGAACTATCTTGAATGTTCCACTCATTATTTTGCCGTTGCCTCGTTTGATCGACACAATTGGGGTGTGTGTTGCACTTATATCGTATTTTAACACTAAATATCGTGTTGTAGATATTGTCCAAAGACAGCAGGATAAGATTATTATTTTAACGTAGTTTTGAATCAGAAGATTAGCGTTTCTTCGGATTGCGCGGTTCTATAGATTAGCGTTTCTTATAGATTTGCGTTAAAATATAAATGCGGTTCTGTGGATTAGTGTTTCCACAGATTTGCGTTTTTATATTTTTTTTTGTTTATGGATGAAAACGTATTATTCCCGTTTAGCTGTTATCGTTGATAGTTGAATACAGCCTACTTGTGGTACCTTGATTCTTCACTATTAAGACTTTACGTCGAGTTAAATCTGAAGAGTAGAATTTCTTCAGGTGTTTTTAAAGTGCACTCCGGGTGTTGTACACTTGGGACCAGTTAGTTGCTATCGGATGATTAGTGTTTCTCTCTTTTAGCCGTTATCGTTGATAGTTACTCGTAGCACTATGATCACTCACTGTCGCACGTAAACGATGTAGTTAATTTCGATTAGCACTATGTTCTTATGTGAATAATGCAGAAACACTTTGTTCCCAAGTGTAAAGTGTTAATATCGATTGGTACTATGTTCTTATGTGTATAATACCGAAACACTTTGTTCCCATGTGAAAAGTGTTATAAAGTTCGAAGCACTCAGAATCACTTAATTTTCTACTACACTGTTTATTTTAACTGGTCCCTGTTTCGGCGCCAGTTAACGAAACAAGGTTACGGAGAGTTAAAAATTTAATTTTTATTGCAAAAAATTACTATTCACTTTTACATGTATTTTTACTCTAAATCTAAGCTAACAACTTTCTGTTTTTATATTAAAATAAATGTTAATCTAAGCATTATAAAATTTTATATAAAAATAATTTTAAAGAAGTATCGAATGAAATTAGACGCGTCGTAAGCAAAACTAATATCACGCGAAGTGAAACTTGTTGATATAAAGTTTGTTGACTTAAGATCGTGTGTTGTTGGTATTCATCATTTTGCTGATTCGATGTTGAACTCTTAACTTATATATCACGATAAAATAAAGACGTTTGTGAGGTTACGTTAATATATCGTCACCTGAATATTTAAGTGTTATAAGCGACAAAAACCTGAAATCGAGATAATCGAATCTAAAGTTTGAATGTCTCCCAATTAAAGGTTTTTCAAATATTGGTAAAAAAAACAAACTTTTTTAAAAATATTCAAGGTGCTTTTCAAGGGAATTTAAAATTTTGAAAATTGCATATGTATCACAAAATTTTATCGTTTTGTTTGAATATGTATTGTATGTATCAGTATATTATATTTTTATGTAACATTTAAATATTGAACACTTATTTTCGTATGAACCATAATTTCATAGAAAAGTTAATTTAAATGCCCATTTTAATTTCAATGTAATTCTAGTTTTTATTCGTAGTTCGTTATAAAAATATGGAAATAAAACAAAATCAAGTTTGCTGGACACCCCTCACCCAAAAAAATCCAATTTTTGGAACACAAACTGGAAAATAAAATGGTTTAAATAACTCCAAAATATCAATCAAAATTCAGTAATTCATTAACCTTTATTAAAATAAAATAAAATTCAACCTTTAAAAATAGTAATTTAGTTATTTTTTATTTGTCTTAGTAATAGTTTTCTTACACTGCGGAGTAATCCTACGTGATGGAATTGTTTGCAAAACGTTCATAGTTTTTGGAGAGCTGGTATTTCTATCCACACTTAATTTGGTACTGTTCAATACGGTATTATAGTAAACTATATCCACTGCGTCCATATACTTCATCATTGCCTTTAAATCTTTTTTCTTTTCGTTGCTGACAGCCCAATTAAATATTAATGGTTTTGCTACTATAAGTGGAAATTTTTTTCGATTAGAACTTTTGATCAAAACGACACTTGCAAAAGACTCGGTTTCCGATAAATTAATTTTGTATTGCAACGTGCTCAAATCATCCGATTAATATTTACTTTATTAGTTTAGCTTGCATAAATGGTATCATAGAAGTAAAAATGGAGGATGCTAAATTAAAATTATCAAAAAATTCAACGTCCCTCATTTGCATTATGCGCAAACGTACTTTTTCGTAATTCAGTTGTTTTAATTGTTTTAGCAAACTGACAGGGCTGTAAATGGTCATTCCTCTCAAAGGTTTCTCAATAGCGTCTGTGTACTTCATCAATTTTCTGCTGTGAATGTCCAGGTTCGGAATATTTCTGAATAATACTCTTTATTACGTTATTTTCCTGTAGAAATCGTATTATCATGGTCGTGTTTACGCGGTTTTTATTTTGTGGAACACAACTGTCAGACCAAAGGATAATTTGTTGAATATCAGGAAAATCAGCAACAAAGATATTTAATATTTTATATTATGCACTGGTCACATCATTACCAGACCTTCCGCTTTGTGCTTCCGTCCATATGCTACAATATGTTTGTTTATTTAGGTTCCAATGTGCTGTTACATTATTAACCGCAAACTTTCGTCTGTAGTAAAAATTGCTCACTTCAGCTTTTGGCAGAGCAAACACATTTTGTTGGTCGTACGTTAAAAAAGCTGTTTTGTGATCAGTATTTTTTCTATCTGCGTCCGTTTCCTGTTTGGCACAAATTTTATTTTTTTCATGTTAATAAAATTTAATTTAAGCAACACAGATCACATAGATCTTTTTTGGGTAAATGAAACGCACAGTTAAAGTCTTCGTTAAATACTTTTGTATAAATGTGCTTCTTGACTGGCACTCCATTGCACATATCTTTATACAAATTGTACATTTTTTGGATACATAAATATGATCCAAGATACTCCTTTTGGGTATTTACTCGACAATAATGAGATTTCCGACAATAATGAGATTGGTGTTTTTTTTAATATGCTTCCCCTTTATGGAGGATAATGGAATACCAGAAGTTTCATTATATATTTTTTTTTCAAAAAACCATTGCACTAGTCCTCGAACTTATGTCTAGCGTATTCAAAAAGAATAGCTTACAAACTCGAATTATTTGATCTTCATAATTGAAAAAAAAATTATAGGTATATTCTCGCTTCTTTACAGGATTCTTATTTGATTTTCGTTTAACCGGCATCTTTTTTACAAACTGTGCATAGTAAAAATTTTTGGACTTATCATCCAATTTCCAGAACGCATCATGTAATATCTGCCGTTGTATTGGATTAAATGAGTCAAAACATCTAAATGTGCAGGTACATTTAATATTTTTAACTGCTCTTGCAAGATTTTATATCGGCGTACGATTTGCCTTTCTGTTGGTTTATATTTCTTACGTAGCACTTCTTACGGAGTTAAATTTTTTTTTTCTCTTTCGAGATGGTGGAGTATTTTTGATTCCAGAATTTGAATCGATAGTAATAGATGGTTGAACTTGAGTTGTAGAGGAAGTCCTTAAAATATTAGTTGTACTATCATCCACATATTTTTGGGTAATAACCGTGACTTCTTTTGTTATGGTTTTCTTAAGTTTTTTTTTAAGTTGGGCTTCCTGTACTGCTATCAGATTCCGATCGTGCTTCATAGTTGGGATCATCTAAGGAGCCATCTGAGTTAAATTCAGCTATCTGCAAATGAAGCATATTATAATATTTTATGACAATTATTTAATAATTTTTTAGTTTACCTTTGTATTGAATTTGGGTCTATTTTGTTCGCTGTTTGAGCAAATGGCACCTCGAAATACTTACCGTCATGGTAAATTGGGCATATAGTTTTACATTCTACGTTAATAGAGTTATGTAAGTAAAGTTATAATTTTGAATTGGTACATTTAGTACAAATAAATTACATACCTAAGTGTTCATAACATTCATCATCAAACAAAATGCCACTCATCGCATTTCGTAAAATTTCTTCGGAAATTTTAGGCACAGGAGAAGATCTATATAGGCGCAATAAAACATAGTTTTATTCATTATTAACAATAATACATTATATACAAAACTATTGTATGTGTAGCTTTAGTCTTATATAAATATTAAGCAAGAAGTGGATCGAGAAGTTATACACAATGTAATAGCTAATTAGAATTGGCGGTTGGAGTATCATGTAGCTGCATAGCAGAAAATGTTTGAATTAAGTAAACAATTATATTTGAGGAATGTTATTTATTAACCTGAAATTTTTCAAATGTCGTTTTAAACTATGGTGTTTACCTATTAACTACACTATCAACTGCAATTGCTAACAAATATAACTTTTATTGTCAAATGTGTCTATTATTGCCTATAATTAAACAAAATGTTTGATCAGAAAAACGAAACCAAACGAAATATTTATGGAAACAAAAACTAACTGTGTAACAAATTAACCGTTTTATCAGTTTTCTTAATATAAAAAGTCACAGTCGTACTTGTAATTCTTTGGTCCAGTATATAACATTGGTAATTTAGCTTTGGTAACGCAGCCTTTGATATTTAACGGTAAGAACGGTAGATTAATGGTTTAATGGTGGATTAACGGTAAATTACTAGACTTACTGTAATTTTCATATTAGAACATTTTGGCTTTTTCATTTGTTTTATATTTCACTAAGCACTTAATACTACACAATAAACAACAAGACACCAATTAAAAACGCTATTCCAGAAATAAAATTCTTACCTGTTACTCATGGTGACTGATGTTGCTCGTTCGATTTTTTGTTAAAGACTGAACTTTATATATACATTTTCGAAAGTAATAAAAAAATTAAAAACAATATTGTATGTTTTTATGACACAAATACTGAATCTTCAATGTGAGTAAAATGGTTAATTCGAAAATTCATTGTATGCTTGTATCATACAAATACTGAATTTTCCATTTGCATATATAGCTTTTTGTTAATTTAAATGTATGTGTGTATCAATTAAATTTTATGTAAATTTTAAAAAAAAATGAATGCGAAATTATGCCATTCTAATATGATCAGTTTATGTAACATACTGGTATCTTTTGAATGGAACAAGATAGGACAATTTTGACAACCTTAATCGAAAGATCTGTTTTTTTTTTAGTAAGATGACAATCTTAACTCAAAAATGGCTAAAATGCGTTTGTAACACTAAATTACTCAGGTGACGATATAATGAGATGTCAACATTTTGTTCCAAAATCATAAAAATATAAACACAATATTATGAAACGAGAATTTAGACTTAACGATTCAAACGCAAGGACGATACAAAACGTTGAACGTTTGACGACGTTGCAGACTAAAATTAATTTTGTTTTGTTTTTTAGTTAAGTTTTTTAATTCTGAAAATATTCAAATACCCAAATAACGGAAAATATTACAAAAAATAACGCTACAAAATAACGTTACTCTCAATTTTATTATTAAAGTACCGGTACAAATAAGGTTACTGGGAATAATTATGGTTTTTCGGTTATTGCGTTCCGTTACAATAGCGGTATACCAACACTGCTGGTATTATTTAGTTGAATAGAAGAAAAATATGTAAACTAAAAGATTAATATGTAATTAGTGAAACCGATTATATTTCTGTAAAATTGATAACCGAGCATTCCGACAAAATTTTGTTGGCTTTTTCATATTGCTTGAAAAATTGACAATGTGTTTTTATTAGCTCAAGTATCATAAAATTCAACACTGCTTTTCTGTGATTGAAACAATTGCTGTCCAAATAAAACCATTTTGAATATTCCATTGAATTTTTCGAGATTTCCACACATCTTTATACAATTAAGCTTTTCATATTCCTTTCGTGACTTCTTTTATCAAAAATGTTTCTAAGTTTTCAATTTGTAGTTTGCATAACAAAAAAAAAGGTTCATTCGGTCGGAGGTTTTAGAGATCCATAACTGTTATTATTATAATAGTTTTTATTATATAAAAAGAATTCATTTTCCAACTGTACTGTGCCACATGAAAGCATGTCTTTTAAACATTTTTCGCACTTTAATTTTCCGATTACTTTAAAAACTACGTAGCCTACAAAATATTTCATAGAATTTTCCTCAGTGTAGTTGTAATGTTCATCGATTTGGCAATTTCACACAAAGCTTCAGTTGGTTGAGAAAGATTTACATTATCAGTAACAATTGCTGGTTCGTGATTAAACTCATTTATTAAAAAATTGCATCGTCGGTTTCGCAATTAGAGAAATCTGATTTGAATTGTAATTTTGATGAAACAATATGTGACAAAATATTATTTAATTGAAGTAATGAAGAATTTTTGTTATTACCTCCTTATATCTGATTTGGGAAAATAAATTTTCAAGGGGGTGCTGATTCAACCGATTTTTTAAAATGTAGGATATATTATTTTTTGAATTATTAAACAAATCATTCGATAGCATTTAAGTGGTCGAAATTATTTGTATGAAACCATTCAAACAATAAATGGTTTTTGTTTCGCAATAACTCGTATTGTTAAAGTATGTTAATCCATCCTTTAATGTTAGAAAAACTACATTATCTTTCGATAACGCACATGTGAAAGATTTGCATTGAAACGGGTTTTGCTATTTAAGCAGTCAAATATTCTATCTAGAATATCCACAAACTCTGAGGTAGATATTGCTAATTCATTATTATCAAAATTTTTAAAACTAATGGCTGTTTTAATTCCAGCAACAACACTCTTGTCTTTTACTGAAAATTTGAGTAGCAAATCGAACTCTCATCTTTTGAAAAGTATTGGGATAAATATGTTTAGTTGATAAATGTGTAAGTTTAGGACACAGTTTCGTTGTAGCATTTCTTTCCCAATTATATAATTGTTGAATTTAGTCCAGCAAACCATACCATCTGGACATGCAAATTTTATTCCATTTAATAAATTATTTCGTAATGATTTAATAAAATGACAGATATCATATAGTGCATAAATTTTTTGATCACCATAAAAAAAATACGAATGTTTTTTTAGTGATATTTAAACTTTTAAAACATTAATGATTATTGCTACCTTGCCTTAACAATAATTTAACTTCCATTGCGATATAAGTCCCCATACCATAAAAAAACAAACCGTTTGTGCTAAATGAGGCTTCTTAATAAATCCTAAATCCTCAAATCCTTGTCTCTCGTCATGGGTTTCATTATATGCTAACCTTTGTCTTATTTTCACTTCATCAAAAATTAGAGTGACAAATCTCTCGCATGGATTTAATTTTTGTACGGTAGCCTTTAGTCCATTTAATAGAAGTTGATTTGTACCGGATCTCAAATTTTTAATAGGTTTCCATCGATTTATAGACGACTTTGAGGGCAAATAAAATTTTAAATTATTCTTCATAAAAAAATAGGTAGTTGGCGATTTATAATATAATGCCAGCATTACTTGTTTTTGAGAATTTGAATAAACAGGTTTTTTCTCTTGCGCGGCCCACATTTCAACAAAAGATTTTGCTGAGTATTTAATACTTTGCTCATTTATATTATCAATAAATGATTTTTTCTTTTCTTTTAGTAAATTATTAGTTTTTCTTTGTAACATAAACATTTTATATGTAAGCATTTTAATTTTCTTGGATTTATCTTTTAATTGTTTTGTTTTTATTATTAATTTATTGTATAATTTCCGATACTGTTCAACCGTTTTTATTGATCGCATACACGAATCACATGACAGATTGTTATAACTAGTAGTTTCGCTGATAGTTTTGGGATGATTGGGTAAATTGAAAATATATTTATCACTAGAAGAGGGAGCATTCACTGTTGTTCGATAAGTTTTTGTATTTTGGTACCTTGGTGGAACTTCACAATCTGAAAAATTATCTGGTGGCAAATTAACTGACGGAACTGCTTCCTTCAAAAGTCTACTTTTGCCAATAAACTTTGGGTCAAAATGATTATCCATTAACATTAAATTTGGTTGTATTTGGCAAGAAATCAACCATTCTGCAGCTTGTTCAACATTTTTTGGAAATCTGAAAATTCTTAAATCAGAATTTCTTCGAGAAGATCTAAAGTTTGAAACTAGACAATTAATACTGATTTAATTTTATTTTTACTATTCATTTTTAAATGTGAAACGAATAAACTGAAAAATTCAATTTTTTTGTTTGAGCATAAAAATTTATCACACTAGTTTGATTTGCACTATGATTTAAACACTATGATTTATATCACACGAAATGTGAATTGCAACTAATCAAATTCTAAAAGAATCCTAAACAATACACACATACATACGATTTTTAATTTTTTTTTTGTTTAATATTGTGTTCGTAAATACACACACAAAATGAATGAGACCAATTATAAAAAATTGTTTTTTTTAACAGGGGGTTCATACGTTTGGATATGTTTTGATCCGCTCAAGAAATTTCGGTTGATGTTAGTCACATGTATATTTGTGCTCAAAAAAAGGTCTATTTTGTTTGACGCTTCAATCGACAAATTTTTACTTTCGATTAGTGCTTGGCTGTGGTTAAACCAAATTTAAACTTTATTTAATTTAATGCGTTATTATTATTTTTGTTTCGATAATTATCAAATTTCGTTATTAGTTTTTCTATTAAAATTCCGGATCCATTTTGTAGTAATTTTCAGTTTAATTTCTTTTTGTGAACTAAATATATTGGTAGAAAATAAAATATTTAATTAAAATTTTTGTTCGTGTTCCATTTTTTGTTAAATGAAGCTTAAATTTTGGTTTTTCAAAATGTCTTTATCAAGACACACAATCATTGATATTTTTAACACGGATCTTTCGATTTTATGTGCTGTGTTTACTATATATTTGGAGTACGAAACGCGAATTGAACAGCGTCGTAGAAATAAAATTCGCCGGTTTAGCATCAATCCAGTAAATCGGAACCGACGTAAGCAAGGACATTTTCAAAATCTAGTCGCCGAATGGAGATTGTTTGACATAGAAACATCTTTAATAATTTTAATATCCAGTTCTCGATTCATTCCTAATCGAAAATTTTCCAAACATTAATAATATTTATACAAAGAAACAAAATTCTACTTATACTTAAAAATATTTAAAAATAATATCACAAAATCACAAATATTTTAATATAACTTATTAGAACAATAAACGTCAACACACAAGAAAAACAAATTTACAAATAAATTTTCGATACGAAACAAAACAAATTGTATTTTATAAATTAAAAATTGAGCAAAAACATATATAATGAGCATAAAATTTGTTAAAATAAATATATATATATATTTTTTAAGTTGTAAGCCTGCGGCTATTTTAGCTCAAAGTTGAATATTTTTCAATTCAAAGGGGGCGTGGTTTATCATTATATGAGTAATTTTATTAGAATTTCGGGTGAAAATATCCAAACGTACGAACCCCCGGTAAATACTATATTTTTATTTTTTAAATGTAATCCCGTTATTATTTCACATTACAATATTCTATTACGTATGAAGCATCTTTATTATATTAGGATCTTTGATGGAACTTACTTAACTTATTGAAACAAGATTCAAAACGGATTCCTGTTAGGTTATAGTCATTTTGAATATGATCATTTTGAATTGTTCTAAGCTTAGTAGTGTCTTCATATTTGTAATTATTAATTTCGTCTCTCATTACTTTACAAAATCGGCAGAAATATTTGTGATTAAATAAAGGGCCTAATAGATGTGATTAAATGAAGACCCTAAAGCCTAATAAACAGTTTGGTCCTAAGTTATCACAAACTATGTTCCCTATGTCACAAACAAAACATTAAATTTGATGCCATTAATATTTAAAACTATACCGTGTTCCTCAAGTTTCTGAGGGCAGAAATGCCACTTTTATGTAAAAAGTATGAAGTAGAAGTATCTTAAAAGTAGAGTAAACTGACCTTTTTTGGAGTGAATTCCATTTAAGTGAACTAAACATGATCTAAATTCAATATTTAATTAAATTTATATTTATTAAAAATAATTCAACAAATAATAACAACAAATAAATAGAAATAATTCATAAATTAAGTAATTTAAATTATAAACGTATTCAAAACATTTGACTAAAGGAACATTTACCTTCTATGTATATAAAAACCAAAAAAATAAAAGAGCAGTCTTATTTCAGCTGATATTTACCATCAACGAACTTAAATTTGTCAGAATACTTCATCAGTTCTGGTGAATCTTCTGGTTCCCAACAAATTTTATTAGTCTTTAAAAGTTCTTTTGCGAACATAAGGTTCTCAAACGTTACCGTATTTAGATTTGTTCTGATGTTTGTTTTAATTAAATTCATTTTTGAAAACTACCTTTCAGTTGCGGCAGTACTATGAGGTAATGAACAAAGTACCAGCATGTAGCTACAAATATCAATAAAACTTGGTTCCTCCAAGATATCCTAGTACAATTTTAGTTCAATCCAGAATTTTGTGACATCCCCCGTAAATCTAGCCGCAATATAAAATTGCCTGTTAATCTACGAAATTGATTGTTCAGTCTTTCTAAATCACAATTATAAAATGGGAAATTTGTATTTAAAGGCATGATGGATGAAAGGCTTCCAGTTATAATCTCCTTGATATTTAAATATTTCAGTAATTTTAATTTTTCGTCCTTAAAATCAACTTGACCACAAATTTCAATATAAAATGCTACTAGTGTTAATTTAAGGGTTCAAGAGTAATCCCAAAATGCATTCCCGATAATGGAAGATACAAATTTGTGTCTTTTACATTTGTATCAAAATGTAAATATTCATGTTTTATAAATTTTTTTCAGATAAGTATATAAAATGTATGAAGCTTACAGTAAAGCATGTGAATTTGAGCCGAATCTGACTGTAAATTAGTATTCATTATATTGACTAGTTTTAAAACGTAAGACGTGAATACACAGAAAAAAATATAAGAAATAACTTCTAAAAATATTATCTATAAATTATAATAGATTTTCAGCTCTCTAAGTCAGTTAGGTATAATTGCGAAAAGGATTTTAGAAGATTTTTCTATAAACAATTGCTTTGAAAGTAACTAGAAATTTATATAAATTAACTAGAAAATGTTGAAGGATTACCTAGAATTGATTTGAAAAATTAAATTACAAGCAACTAAAATTATCTAAAAATGCTGATAATTCACCTTAACCTAATTTAGCTAAATTTTCAACAAACTTGAGATGTTTATACAATAAATCAAATGGTTTCTGTTCTACATTTAATATACAAAACATCTAAATTTTTTCGAGAATTCAGCTTAATTTATTTAAGGTGAACATGAATAGTTCGATATTTTATTTAATTATAACTACTCTTAATTAGATGTATGCTTTCTTTAATTCTTAAGCGTCTTCATTTCTATAATTACGACTATCAGCAAGCTCTTAAAAATTGTAAGATAGGAGTTTAAATATATTATTAAATGCATAAGATAAAGTATAAGAATACTACTACGAAAAAAATTAAATTATATTTTGAATTTTTTTTATTTATTTTAATTTTTGTAAATACATTAAAAAAACTTATAACTTAAAGTTTAATTTATTAAATGAATGGTGGCTTAAGTTTTATAACTTTGCCAAAAATTAAATCATACAATTTTGTCGGTGGGTTTAACTTAAAAATATTTTTTTGATCACATTTGAATACTTCAAAGGTATTAATATGTATATTAAATGATTAAAAATAGTAAAATTATTATATCATAAAATTTCAAAAAAATATAAGATATTAAATAAAATTAATGTAAGGAATAATTCTGAATCGTTACTTTGATTTTTCAATTCATTTACAAGTGCATTAAGTGTTGAAATTCATTTCTTTGTTGTGCCCATTTCATAAAAATGCTCTTCAATCAACTGTTAAACTTGAGTACATTCGAAAGCATAGTGTATTCCTAGAACATAGTGCAACTGGAAGTTTATAGAGACCGCCTTCAAGTAATTATCAACTTCATATAATAAGTCGTTAAAATAGATATAAAATTGCGTTTTATTTTCCGGACTATCACCTTTAACGATAATAGATGGCTGTAAACGTAAATTATTTTCTTTGCACTTGTTATTCTAAGTTCAATTGTCGATTGAATGTATGATTTATCCTGAAATCAAAATATATTAAATATTATATACAAAATTTCAAATGAATAATAACTGCAGTTTGATGTTAAAGAAAACGTATACTTACAAGTAAATATGTTACAAATGATTTTTGAGCATCAAAAATTGATGGAGTAAGGGTGTTGTAAGCCTTCGCCTTTTATTACAGGAGGAATTAATACGCCGTTCAAAAGGATTGTTGTGAAATAATTTTTTCAAAAATTTAAAAGTAAAAGGATAATTATTTACAAAAAATGTAATGTTTGTAGAACCATTGCCATTAAGTCTACATAACGTATAAATAAACAAATGTAAAATAACATACAAATGTAAAAAGAAAACAATAACATATCGAAAATATAGACATAAGATTTCGCAATTACTTTAAGTCATAGCGTAATTTTAGAACGCGTGTAGTTCGTTTATTCATGTACAAATTTTTAATAATCCCTTTTAGTATGAATACAATAGACATTTACTTTATAAGTTTATAAAATGTTAGAATGACTTAATTAACGCTTATATAACATTTTTACCTTGATTGGTGATTGAATTTATCGAATTAAATAACCGTCTGCAATACGGATCTTTTATATTCAGACCGAAAATCTGTAAAAAATTTTGATAGAAAGAATCTCATTTTGAAAATAAAAGAGTTTATTTTTGTGGAAATAATCTATCAAAATCAAGTTCTATCTGAAAAAAAACCTCTTCAAATGATTTCAAATAATTGTGTTTAAAACTTGCGAGTGAAACACCAATTTTCCGTTTTAAAATTGGCCACTTAATATGTCAAACGCCATATCTTGAATATGTCTCCTTCTTAGTTCGAATGTACTAATCCATTTTTCCAGAACTAATATTTCAGGACAAAAATTTTTTTGTAGCCAAAAAAAAAATCATTTTGTTGATCTTCTATATTGTGAATAGGCTTTTTAGAAGGAACAGTAGTTTCATCTGGCAGTTTACTTTTTAATGGTTGTTCAATTATGCCCGATTTTACATATTTTTTTGAGAGTGTGTAGTATTTTTCAGCTAATTTAGCTTGTTGGTTATTTGTTCCCAAATATGTAACCTAAAATGGAATTATACAGGGTGTCCCCGATTGGGATGCTGATCCGTTACGGGCTGATTCCTTGGTTCATTTCATGAAAAAAATCGTATGGCAGGGGGGGTCAATTTTTGATATTCTTTGAGATACAGCGCGTTTAAAAAATTTGGTTCGGAAAAAAAGTACAAGCGGATATTAAGCTGCAACTTACAAAATTTTTATCGGACAGCAACTAACAAAGTCTTATTTGACGGACAACTAAATAGGCTATATTTAAGATCTCATTGGCTATCTCGCATCTGTATCCATTTAAGAGCTATGGCGTTTTAAAGTTAAAAAAATAAAAAAAAAATGATATTTTTTTTCATAAATTTGAGTTTTTCTCAAAAAAATGCCCTAATAAATTTTTTTTTTTTTACTTAATTTTAATCCGCTATGATCTCCTCTACAATCCCTCAATACATTATTTGTACCCACGTGTTATAGTTTTTTACTTATGAGACGAAGAATGAAAACACTACCCACAAATATTTTCTGTTAAAAGATAATGGTAGTGTAAAAATTGTAACAATTTTTTTTCGTTAGTAAAATAAGAGGCGACGATTAGCAACTCATTCGTGTTTCGTGTGTCGTGTTTTCATTCTTCGTCTCATAAGTAAAAAACTATAACACGTGGGTACAAATAATGTATTGAGGGATTGTAGAGGAGATCATAGCGGATTAAAATTAAGTAAAAAAAAAAAAATTTATTATGGCATTTTTTTGAGAAAAACTCAAATTTATGAAAAAAAATATCATTTTTTTTAATTTTTTTAACTTTAAAACGCCATAGCTCTTAAATGGATACAGATGCGAGATAGCCAATGAGATCTTAAATATAGCCTATTTAGTTGTCCGTCAAATGAGACTTTGTTAGTTGCTGTCCGATAAAAATTTTGTAAGTTACAGCTTAATATCCGCTTGTACTTTTTTTCCGAACCAAATTTTTTAAACGCGCTGTATCTCAAAGAATATCAAAAATTGACCCCCCCCCTGCCATACGATTTTTTTCATGAAATGAACCAAGGAATCAGCCCGTAACGGATCAGCATCCCAATCGGGGACACCCTGTATAAAAAATTAACATTAAATACTGGAACAAAATGGTAAAATTTAAAATTTTTAAAATTTTAAAACTTATTTGAACAAATTTAAATTTTAAATTTTTTTAGTTAAAATTATGCACTAACTAATTATGCACGAACTATTATGAATTATTATATATGTATATGATTTGCTGTAATAATGTGATTTCCACTTATAATCATTGCGTGAACACCGGGGCGGTATTTACTGTGACTTAAAATAGAAGGGAACTCGAGACCAGAACGTTAATATAAATAGTCTTATAATCACCACCGAACAATCGATTTATACTTAAACATATAATTATTTACAAATTTAAATTACCTCGTCTTCTGTCGGGAAGAGATCCACAATTTTTTGAGATATCTCTTTATCTTCAGAATTTGAAATTTTGCGATTTTTATATTAAATATTCTGCAGCGACTTGAACTATGTACTGTAGCGTTTAAAATTAAATGTTTTTCCAAGTCCCATGAAATTAAAACAAATAAATTTAATTAGCTTTTTACAATTTTAATGCAAATATACGAAGAACAAATACTTACAAATAATGATGGAACAGTATTTTCAGTATGGTTAGGTGATGAACTCGTACATGGTAAAGATGTGGTGCTTTCTGATAGTTTCAATTCAGGTGACTCAGAAATGTATGTAAAAGGTAGTGAACTCAACCATTGTAGTTGCAGCTGTGGATCTACAGCCCTATGATATCACAATATTAATTATTTTCTATTTATTTCAAAACAATCAATAATGGTTTTAATACCTGTGCTAATTTCCACTTATACAAAAGTTACCGAAATTTGACTCAATTCCTAAAGGACCTCGATGTCGATTTCTTTCTGTAGTTGTACAAAAATAAATATTTTTATTTTTTATTCGGAAACTTACAACTCGAATGCTCATTTGTAAAGTAACGATACTCATAAGTCCTCGTATTACAAAGTTCACTTTAAACAAGGAGTCAAAAAAGCATTTTTGAAAAAAAGTTCTGCTCACGTTGGAATTTCTTAATCAAACAAGGAAACCCTCACTCTTCTAGTTACATCTCTGTTGTTTGTTCCACAGTTTGCACTGTCTGAGTGCTGACTTCATCATGTTCTACAGTTTCTTCGATATCACTGATTTCTTCCATTTTACAGCAACTTTTTATTTAAAAATGTACTTACGTACTTCAATATTTAATATTTTATAACTTTATTACTTTATTAAACTCTTATTCGGTTTTAATTACACTTAAACAATTATTATTTTTTAATTTAAATTTATTATTTCACTAACAACATACCACGAATTACACATTAACCTTTTTGTATTATTGATTTCCAAATTAGGACTTGTTTGAACATGTTTTCCTTTAGTCTAATTTACTATCTAATTTTTAAGGTGATTCAAAGAAAAAGTTAGTTGACAAACCATTATATTTAAATGTTATTCATTTTATTAGAATTAATGTACCGTTAGCTTATAAATATTTAGTTGTTGTTGAAAATTTAGATATTTACTAAATATCTTAGATGAATTTGTATTGGAAAGTATCTATAATTTTAGGTGATTCTCCTATTTTATTTACCGTTAACAATTTTAGATAAATATGGTTTTAAAATATTAATATCATCAACGAATTAAAGTTGATCTGTGGCGTTCACCAATACGACGAATAGTCACGCCACAATAGTGAAGTATAAACAAAAATAATCGAAAAAAGATTTCGAGTCAAATTCTGTAAATTACAGTTTCGCCTAGCGAAACGAAATATTACAGACCACTTACAAGATGCCATACATTACAAGACAAACGTCTTCATCGGCTGGTTGATTCATCGCCCTAGCTGTCAATCAATGCCACTATGTGGAGTTCAAAGTTTAACTTCCACCATTCATCATTAGCTGTCACGATTACAGCACCAAGCATCACGATATCACACTTCAACAGATCTTTCTAAGAAAACAGAATATCGTTGCAGTGGATAATTATCTAAATACAAGATAGTTAAATCATATAAAATAAAATATTACTCTAGCTAGTTTTTTCGGTAATATATCTAAAAACACTAGGTAAATAGTGTAATTTAATATTATCTAACTACTGTTAGATAACTAATATATTTAATTTTTTTAATCTATTTAACTTTGCTGTATAGATGGTGCTATTTTGTTAACGTTTAGATTCGACAAATAAGTTTAACTGTTTGTTTCATGTCGTCTTAGATGCGTTCTATCGTTGGCTAAAACTATATATTGTAGGCTAATACTACAAAAAGCCAAATCATTTACCTTCTTCAGCTAAGGAGAAAAACTACAACCCCGAATGGGAAGTAATTCGGGGTTGTAGTTTTTCTAGTACTGTTTTCATTTTGATTTTTCCAAATAAGTTTCTGAATCAGTGGAAGTATCGGGATCGTTTGTAGGCATTCGCATATTTCTTAAAATTATTTTTTTTAAATATAGGACAACGATAAATACATTGTTGAATTAACCTATCATCAATCACAGTTGCATCTGGAGCTTCGTTGTATGACGTAAAAGGAAGTTCATTATTTTGGAAGTTCATTTGTTGACTCACTAGGCCCAAAAATAGTAACAAAAACAATTTAGTATAGTCTAGTAGTTATTACATTTGTTAAAACTTTGATAATATATTAACTATTCCCATAAATTTTGAAATGTATACTTCTTTTCATTTCGCTACACAGCATAAGGGGATCCGTTCACAACTGCATATTTTAAAATGACATTGTTTAAAACGGCATAAGGTTCAAAATGACATTTTTTAAAACGGCATTTTTCAGAACTGCATAAGGTACAAAACGGCATATGGTTCAAAATGACATTTTTTAAAACGGCATTTTTCAAAACTGCATAAGGTACAAAACGGCATAAGGTTCAAAATGACATTTTTTAAAACGGCATTTTTCAAAACTGCATAAGCTACAAAACGGCATATGGTTCAAAATGTCATCTTTCAAACAGGATAAGGTAGAAAATGAAATTCTTAATCGATGACAATGAAATAGACTATGGTATTATACATATTTTATATACATTAAACTTACACAATCGATTATAGCTTATTTATATGAAAGAAGAAAGTATTCCTTCACTAAATATATTAAATTTGATTCGGTATATTTATATTATTTATAATATGTATTGTAATATATTGAAAGATATTTTATACTCCTTCACTTAAATGTTTAAACAAGTCTCGGATATATTACGATGACGAGGATATAGAAAGCAGAAGTTTTGAATTTCTTGTTGTATATTATTATTATACAGGTATATGAAAATAACCAAGGCGTAATAAAATACGTAATATTTTTGTTATCTCTCTAGTAGTTTTTGTCATATTCGTATTTATTGGCAACAATGCATCAAAATGTTTTTTATGAATGTTGTTGCTATTTTTATTGTATTATGATATGAGGTTATCAAAATGTTATTTTGTGTCTTATGCCGTTCTGTACGTTAGGTCGTTTTGAAAAATGTCATTTTGAACCATATGCCGTTTTGTACCTTATGCTGTTTTGAAAAATGCCGTTCTAAAAAATGTCATTTTGAACCTTATGTCGTTTTGTAGCTTATGCAGTTTTGAAAAATGCCGTTTTAAAAAATGTCATTTTGAACCTTATGTCGTTTTGTACCTTATGCAGTTCTGAAAAATGCCGTTTTAAAAAATGTCATTTTGAATCATATGCCGTTTTGTACCTTATGCAGTTCTGAAAAATGCCGTTTTAAAAAATGTCATTTTGAACCTTATGCCGTTTTGGAATATGCCGTTTTGAAAAATGTCGTTTTGAAATATGCTATTTTGAAAAATAACATTTTAAAATATGTCAGTGTGACCCGGACCCAGCATAAGAATAATAAAACAACGAATATAATGTAGTTATCGAAATTTTTCTTACTTATTTTTTGAAATGGTTTGAAAACATCTCTCATATCTAGTTAATACAATCTAATTAAATTCAATATTTTATAAAATTACAAACGAAGAAAACAAAAATCAGTTATAAATGTAAATGTCAAATACAAAATAAAAAATGTTTTTGAAGTTAGCTTCACACAAAAAAAATGAAATATTCTTGAAGTTAGGTACGCTATCAGTCTTTCGCTATGTGTAGTTATGTTATTTACGTACGGTAGTTTTATTTCTTAAATTTTGAATTTTCATTTAATTTTTAAATGAAATGAATGCAACTTTTCAAAGAAAATATAAAATATTCATTATTCAAAAAATGTAGCAGATTTGCATAAGTGGCCACAGTTAAAATCGAAGCAGATCTGCTACATTTGTAGTAAAGTGGTATTCCTGTCTGTAAGATTTGTATAAGTTTGGAAACACACTTATTTTATCCGTATTTTTTGATAACAGCTGTGTTCACAAAAATTGTTGATAAACTAGAGAAGTTTTGAGTGTAGAAAAATTAAAATAAAATGCTGCTATAGATTGATTTCTTTGAAGTATAGATTAAATGGAATAACATTTTTGTCTTTAAGATCTTTTATTTTTGATTTCCAACTTCTACCATGTATTATGCTAGACATTTTAAGGCTAGTAATACTTTCAAGTAATTTTTCGAGTTGCTTTCAAGGCACTTGGTAGCTCAAAAAAATTTCTTATTAGAAAATGTATAGTCATTAAAATGCAAGCATTTGAATTTTTAATGCGTTTACTATATTACCAATAACGATCATAGAAATATCGTCTATAAAAGTTTTTATCAAAGATGTTGTAACATTTTTCGCACCATTTAATTTACAAATAAACTCTAATGCAAACCCATTTATTTTTTGTTCAAATTCTGAGATATTATCAATTTTCAAATCTTAATTTATTGTTTTATTTAGTGTATCTTCTACAATATTCGAACAACAAAATTTAATATTCGATTGCAACTGAACACTAGGTAGATGTTCAATAAGAAGCGTCTCAGAAGGTACATTAAATTTTATGCAATAACTGTAGTGACGTTTTAATTTGCTTGTATTCGAAAAAGAGGCAAAGCATTTATTATTTGGGCATTTATATTTATTTTCATACGATTTAAAAATGTGCACGATTTTTAGATGTCAAATATACGAATCAATTTCATGGCAGTTATAGTTACAAGTATAGTTAAAATGCAGTGTGAATTTTAGATGAAGCCACAAAACTTAAAATTAAACTAAGATGAAAACAATCTTTTAAAAAATAAAAGTCTTTTTAATATTAATAATATGAAAGCATCTGAAAATAAATAAAATTAAATCAAAACATTATTTAGTGTATTGTTTAGTTGTAACTATGATTAAGTAATATAAATATTTGAATTATTGTAAGAATATATTAAAAATTAATCACATTTTACCATCATTTTGTTGTGTAGCGTTAAGATTGGATAAATTTTACTAGCAAAACTGCCCTTTTTCTTTTTAATACAATGTTCTTTACCTGGATGTTACAGTTAAAATTCAAGATCAATCTAAGATATTAAAGAAATATTTATAAATGTACATATCATTATAAATTTAAAATACCAAATTATTTTGACATACAAGTCTAAATGCATCAGGATGCCGATATATTATTCAACCTTCATTAAAGGTTTTAACATTAAAATTTAGTTCAGATAACTCTCGTCGTCTCCCACTAAATGAATTTTGAAATTTTATTTCAACTGTGCTCCATGCCATTTCTTATCTTTCTCAAACTCCAAATCGTTTATTTGTTCGAGCGTGTTATTGTTGCTGTTAGCTAACAAATAAAAAATTACAAAATGAAAATACTATTTGGTTTCGATGAGTCCATTTTAATTCTTTTTACTGCACCAAAATATCCAATTTTGTTTGATTTAGGAGCTTCATTCCTATATTTGTTGTACAGTCTACCTGTGGGTCGATGTTTGTTGACTCGATGATACAATGATCCCTAAATAAATTAAAAATAATATATGAAAAATAAAAATACATTTAATTACATGTAAATATAATTGTACTTTTCTTTCCCCAATAAAAGTTTTGGCGATTTCGTTTGAAATTCTGTCGAAATTGTAATTCATCTGAATATTTTTCTATTTATATCATCTAACTTAGGAGGATTTCTTGATCTATAACACTTAACTATTTTACGACCTTTATTTGATTCTAAAAACTTTTTTAAATCCTGAAATATAAAATTTTAGTTATATTTTGGTGCGCACTGTTTTTTATTTTATAAAATAACCAACCAAATGTGAAGATTCTGTTGGGGCTCTAGCAAACTTTAATCGAACTGATCCCCGATTTAGTCGTTCGATTCAAAAGTTCATCTTCGATATTGTACCCCTAGAAAAAGTAAACAAATAAACAATTTAATTATTACTATATTGAAATAAATAGTTTTGCTTTGCGCCATTCAACAACTGTTCATGGCATTGCTATGCATTTTATGGCATTGCTCACTATATGATGGAAACATTGCATCTAATTCTAGTTCCGATTTGGCCTCTTAATCCGATATTGGTCACATCCAGATTCTATAAAATTAATTACAAATATTTAAATATCTTTTAGTTTTTTTAATAAAACAAATTAATAGATTACCGACAAATTTCTCATGCTAATACAGCGAGTACGCTGGCTCGGTCACGTTCTGCGTGCTTATCCAAACCGAACGATACAGCGATCTTTTAGTAGCCACCTTTCAGTAGGCGAAGAGATCGCTGTCGGCGAGGATGGCTCCACGGCATAGAGGGCGACCTGGCATCTTCTGGTTGCTTGCAACAGTATGAAGAGTTAGTAGTCTCGTGATCGGAACCGATGGAAATTGTTAAAATTGTAAGACAGCGTAGTTTTCGCGTAAAAATTTTATTTTTCTTCTGAAATATTTTCAGCCATTATTTAATGTATTTATGTATATAATTTCAACTATATGTATATGTATGCCTGTTATCACGAATAATAATTAATTTAAACCAAATTAATTTTTTAAATTAACATTTATATAAACTAAGCACCAACATCAAATATTTACCATAAGATGAATATTGGTTCATTTAAATTTTTTATTATAATATAAAAAATATAACATACTTATATACAATTTTTCATATTAAAATGAAGTTTCATTTGAATATTATTTTAGGGTTAATTTACTCCCAATTGCTCAAATAAATATCTAATAATGGATGATTTTGATGACAATGACACTTGATTGAATTTATAGTTAATAACAATTTTTAATTACATATTGAAACAGAGGATATTTTCTATCACGTCTCGTTTAATTTTATAAAGAAATAACGGTATCTTATAGACAGGGTTAATCGTTCACCAACTCAGAAACAATTAACAAGAATGTAAAAGTCGACATTATAAAAATAAAAATACTTATTTTTAAATATTTACCTTAAATAATTCAAATTGATGACTTTTGATCAGCACAATTGGATTGTTTAACTAGACCAAGTTTTGGTTGTATCTAAACTCCACTTTTTTTGTATATATTTACGGTTTTTTATACAATTCAATATATGTAACTATATTTCCAAAATTTTAAAAGTAATTCAATTTTTTAACAATAAAATCACTCAATTACAATTTTTCGATTGATTTTATATTTTTATAAGCACGTTATTGCAGTCCCTTGCACTTAATAAAGCGACTGCAACACAAATGATATAATTATCAAAGCCTCATTCTCATAGCAGTATTTTACCGTTATATACATAAATCAAATCATTCCAATTTTTTTTACGGTTTTTACTGGCCATTGTTGACCCGTACCGTGTCAACAATCTGAGCCCAACGGTTTTTTTTCTTTATTTATAAATTTGACTTATATTTTGAAGTACATTTAAAAAACTTAATACTAAACTTCTTCAATAGACACATGAATTTATCATATAACATAGTTGATTATAAGCAGGAGGTTCAATATTTCATCATGATTATTAATCAGTTGCTCGAACCGTAAGGGTTATAACGCAACTTCACAATATTCTTAACTCACATTATTTATTCTACATTATTCCATTCAAATTTCAACAAACTTCAAACTAAAGAAAATTTTCATTTGTATCAATTACACATTTTCACAAGTTTCAGTTTTGCTTTAAGTATTCTGAAATTTTAATTTTGAATTTTTTCGAGTCGGAAGTGTATTTAATATGTTGGGGAAGGCTATTATATCTGGGTAGACCACGATATAGTATGTTATTATTGGAAGACCCAGATCTAAAATAATCTACTAGAAAATGTGACTTTCTTCTTGTGCTGTGATCATGATTGTGAAGTCTAACTAAATCAAAGTTGTGTTTTATTTCATTATTTATAATTTCATAAATCTCATTAAGAGCGCTCAATTAAGAAGTTAAGCGATTGAAACTGTCCAAAGAGCAGCTTAGTCGGGTATCTGATCGTGCACCAATTATATACTTTAACACTCTCTTTTGCAGAATCTCTAATTCTTTCACTTTATACTCCGCGCAAAGTTAAGTAACGTAAATTACAGTAAAAAACGTGTAATTTACATAAAATATGTAAAAAACGTGAAAACTCTGAAAAATAACTGGAAATAGTGTATAAATGTAACAAATATTTGTTTATAAGGGTTATACGCATCATAAATATCAATCAACCCGTTCATTTAGACGGTCAATCATAATTATTTTAGACTTTTAGTTATCTACAAATTCTAGGGAAAGTTCATTTATGAATCTACACTGCCATCTGTGTTCAAATTTAAAATACAAATATTACCAATGCTAATATATACAAAAAATGTTTGACATATTAATTTGTTTTTGTTTTATTTGTAACGTTACACAGTCAATTTTTACAATAATAAAATTATTAGTTATTATATTATATAATAGACAGCGCCCTTGTCATGAAAAAGTCGTTATTTACATTACGTAATGTAAAAAGCAACTTGTGTAATTTACATGTAAATAACTGTGTAAACTACATCGTGTAATTTACGCGCCCAACACTGCCAATTAAGTTTGCTATCAATCACCAACCCCAAATAAGTTTGCTTAGTAACTCTTTCAATTACGAAAGAATTGTAAGTAATGAGGTGGTTATAAAAGACGTGTACACCTAGTTTCCTATTTTCAAATAGCAAGTTCTTCGTTCTGTCTTGATTTAGTGTCAGATGATTTAGATGAAACCAAAACTGTGAGAATAGTACTTCAAGTGTTTCTGCCTCATAAATAACCACACAGCCATCTGCATATAATTGTAAATTACCTACTAGTTCTCAAGGCAAATATCATTTATATATAAGTTAAATAATACCGGACCCATGATTGAGCCCTCTGGTACTCCTAAACTCAGAGTTGTTTTTAGCTGTTACTGTTATTTATTTTTACTATTTGAGTCCTACATGTTAAATATCTCTACTGCTAAAATCTGTAAAATACAAGCACGCAGCTGTTGTATTTGATTGAGCCGTGAAACCAAATTGTAGTTTATAAACAATATTATTCATTTCTAGAAATTTGTTGATCCTCTTGAGCATAATGTTTTCAAACACTTTTGATAGAGCATTTAATACCGAGATAGGTCTATAGTTAGACATATCCGTTTGATCTCCGGACTTGTATATTGGTGTTATTTTTGCTGTTTTACAACAATCTGGAAAAATTCCAGTATTAAATGCGTCATTAATGAATTGTACCAGTAACGGACTAATATAATTTATGTAATGTTTAAGAAAATTTTAGGAATATTGTCTTCACCAGTAGCAGCATTTGAGTTCAAGCTTGAGACTACAGTTATTATTTCCGATTCTGTTGTAGGCTAGAACTGAAAACTATTTATATCTTTGGTGACATTCTCAAAGTAGTTATTAAAATTAACAGTCATTTCTTGCTCACGTGTGATTAGGTGATCACCTACTTTAATAGCAGAAACTTGATGGTTATAATTTAATTTATTGAAGATAATTTGTTTGAAAAATCTCCAAAGTTCCTTAGGTTTGTCGATGTTTTTGCTTATATATATAAAATTTTTATCCCGCTTTATTTTCTCAATTTTTGCTGCAATCAACGAACTTAGTTGTTTATATTTCTCGGCTAAGAAAGCATCATTTTTAAATTTATTTTTCAACCTGAAAAGTTTTTCACGTTGTAATATTAATTTTTTTATTTCATTGTTCATCCATGCAGCATCATTATTTTAGCTTTTTTTCTCAATGTGTATGTATTTGTTATTATAAGAATCTTGAGTAACCTAGTAAAATTATATGAATCTTGAGTAACCTACCAATTCCAATACTATTTCGTGTCGCATGCTCTTGAGTAATTTTATTTAGAAAAACGTGACCATAGGAATTTACTAAAGTTACATATTGTGTCACAAAATTATCATTTAGGTCCAACAAATTAATATTAAAATCACCAATAAATATATTACGATGGTATGACTTCAAGTATTTATCTAACATATAGAAAAAAGTGTTAACCGGTTTACGTTTTGATTGGTATATTGAAATAATGTTTACATTTCTTTCAGTGAGCTTAACACCGAGCGCTTGACAAAATTTATTATTATTCGCAAATATCTGGGCAGCTTTAATGTTTTGTCTAACAAAGATTGCCGTACCACCATAGCGGTTTCGATCACGAGCCATATCTTCATACTGTTAAGCAGTTGGGAGATGCCAGATCGCCGTGGAGCCATCGTTGCCGACAGCGACCTCTTGATTTCATGCACGATATCAGGAATTTGCATGAAATTCCTGATCTCGTGATTGAAAAGAACTCGGTATATGCCATCATCGTCGCGTTTTGGGCCATATATCACACGCATGATTCTTCTCTCGAATGTTAGTCGTCATCTTTCGTATACTCATCCGTCAAGGTCCAACTCTCACATCCATACATGACAACGGGTCTGATCAACACTCTGTACAGTTTCAGTTTATCCGCATTTGCAAGATATATTGATTTCAGCAGTGGACGTAGAGGATACAAAGCCCGATTGCCAGCGACAAGCCGAAACTTGATATCCTCTCCCACACTATTATCGTGAGTAATGAGAGATCCAAGATACTTGAATCTCATCACTCCTTCAAACGTGTGGTTACCACTACTGAAATCACTTGCGTCTTGGTTTCTAAAACCAGAGATCATATATTTTGTTTTGGACTCATTGATTTTGAGACCAACAGAAGCTGAAAACTGTTTTAGTAATGATCAAGTATCTCTTTCACTCCGTTGCCATTTAATCCAATCATACAGATATCATCTGCATATGCAAGAAGTTGATTGGATTGTCGGAATAAGATATTGTCCTGAGGTGTTTCACTTTTACGAAGGATGTATTCCAACATGAGATTAAAAAGTATCGTGGATAGTGCATTGCCAAAGTTCTCGATAGCCTGTTCTCAACTTTGACACAGCATTGTGATTGCGTTACTGTCATTAAAGTTTTTACAATAAGCCTACTTAATATTAATGAAAAATTTACTTTAAATAAAAGAAAATTCCTTAAGTCGGTTTATTTTAGTCTTACTTCAAGGAATGTTTAAATCCTTCTACTTATGAAAAGCTAGGCCGTTTTTAATGCTCAGTTTTCTTTTAATTATATAAATATATTCATAAGCTACATGAAAGTCTTATTAGTTTGACTCATCTGTAAGAAAATTGCAAATCCATGAAACAAAGTCGACGGTTTTTAGAATTGAGGTAAAACTTTTTTTTCAGTGTAGAAATAAGCTAATTAGTGTTAAACTATTGTGATTGATGTCTTATACTTTCGTGATAGACATCACAGAAAAAAAACATTAGAAATAACTTCTAAAAATATCAATGATTTATCTATAAATTATAATAGAGTTTCAGTCTTCTAAGCCAGTTAGGTATAATAGCGAAAAAGGTTTTAGAAGATTTTTCTATAAACAATTGCTTTCAAAGTTACTAGAAATTTATATATATTATCTAGATATTTTCGAAGGATTGCCTAAAATCGATTTAAAAAATCGATTACAAACCAACTAACAATATGTTCAAATTAGCTGCTAATTCACCTTAACCTAATTTAGCTAAATTGACGATAAAATTTAGATGTTTATACAATAAATCAAATGTTTTCTTTTCTACATTAATTAGACAAAACATCTAAATTTTTTCGATAATTTAACTAAATGCATTTAAGGTGAACTATTCATGATTGACATTTAAATTAGAAAATATAACTACTCTAAATTAGAAGTAAGTTTTCTTTTATTCTAAAGTATCTTCATTGCTAGCATTAAGACAATCAGCAAGCTCTTAAAAATTGTGCGAAAGAAGTTTAATTATAATATTAAATGTTTAATAATATAGTTAAGAATATTTCAGTATAAGGTAAAGTACGAAAAAAATTAAACTACGAAATAAAATGTATACCCCAATTATGAATGTCACTTACGCGTCACCGAGTGACGCGATGTCACTGAAATGAAGTTTTGGTTTTATGAATGTCACGGTGAGCGAGGATTTTGTCACTTAGCCTCACTTACAATTTGTCGGTGACAGCAAGTGAGATTTTTTTTTTGACTAATTAAAAATATGTTTTTAATATTTTTTTTGGTTTTATTTAAATTAAAATAATAATTTTGTTTTTTGTGATTTATTAAAAAAATAATTTTCGATTTTTAAATATTATTTTCTTTATTAAATGGTATCAGTTTGCAAAATTACAAAAGGCAGTCAGTATCCAAATTTTTTTAAAGAAATGGAAATAAAATCCAGACATTGTCCATTACATATTCGAAATTTTGAAAAATTTTAATTATTAAAATAAACTGAACTACAAAACTTTAAATTCATTTATTTTTTAAAACTTGAAATTTATTATTTTAACACACCAACAAACGTCAAACATACCGAAATCAAAACAAAAAATAATAGTTGCCAACTTAAAAACAACAAAATATAGAAAAAAACGCATCATGATGCGTTCGTCACTCACTCAAAATAAAGCGACAATCATAATACCAAAATATGACTCGAGTGACAATACACTTCACGGTGACGAGTGAGATGAGGTGACATTCATAATAGGGGATTAATTATATTTTGAAAGAATTTTATTAATTTTAATTTAAAATTATATTAAAGAACTTAAAACTAAAAATTAAATTCATTAAACGAATGGTGGCTTAAGTTTTATAACTTTGCCATAAATTAAATCATAAAATTTTGTCGGTGGGTATTTTATTTGGTTTAACTTAAAAATATCAATAATTTTTAGATCACATTTGATTACTTGAAAAGCATTAATATGCATATTAAAATGTTTAATAATAATTTTTTTTTGTTATAATTAATAATTCATTTTTTAAATGTATAAAATTACAAATTATATAAAAATTATTTTCGTTGAAATTATAAAATGAAATAATATCATTAATTACGTATTTAGTATTGCTAAAAAAACCATAGCAATACTCATACAAAATAGCAATATTCAAGATTGTGTTACTTGTAGAACAACATACATTGGCATATGTTTTTAATTGCTTATGTTTACTTTCATTTTGCATTGCCCACTACACATCCAAATGTTATTAAACACCTAGGTCCTTTTAGAGGACCTAGGTGTTAAATAACATTTGGATAGTGTAGAATAAAATGATGTTTACGTATCAAATCAATACCAAACAGTTGTTTGTAGGTATCGTGATGAATTTTAATTATATCGCGTAATTTATCGATTTGGTTATTATCATATGATGGTAACAAGCAATAATTTACTAACTTATCTAGCATAATTAAAAATTTCCAAACTTCATCGGATTCTGGTATAAGATCACCTATTGACAACGTTAAATGGTGCATAAAAGAATTCATTTGGGAAGCTGACATTTTGAGTTTTTCATTATTTATATGGTGTAAAGAAATTGCAGGAGCTACGTTAAATTTATCTGATGTGTGATATAGAAAAATTGTATTTCTGTTATTTAGAATTGACAAGGTTATATACTGTTTTTCAACGATAAAGTATTTCAGAATGAGACTCAATTCAATATGACAAATGTCTTCAAAAAGGTCATGCATTATATCGACCGCTATATTATCAGCTATTTTGAACGAACCAATTCTGTAGAACACACAATTTTCACTTATTCCAGTTGAACATATATCGCCTTGCAACAAATCCTGCCAATAGGTCTCATTAGTTCTGAGTAATTGCTTATCTTCCACAGTTTGTATTTTCATCATATTTTTTGGACATTTACATATTCTACAACAATAATTTGCTGAAAATGGCCTAGTATATCCCAGAACTGTGTTTAATCCTAAATTATCACCTATAATGGCAGCTAAAACCAGATATACAGTTTCTTTTTTTCCTTCTATTATAACTTCGATACCACTTTCTTCTACAGTTTTTAAAGTATTACATAGTGAACCATAGTTTTGTTCGGTTCCATAATCTAAACTTTTACTTTCAGTAAGATTACAAAAGAAAATATTTACTAATTTTGAGTATGCATCTAATTTTAAAAGAGGAAAACTTAACTAGAACGCTGATATTTTATGTATTCCTGATTTAGATCCAAGAGGATCATTTATTTCAAAACCATCTTGGTATACTAAATAAGGAATAACTAGTTTACCTTAAAAAACTTAGATATTTCTGTTTCCAAACAGTTCCACTACAAATATTTTCAATTTTATTACTGTTAAGAAATGTGGTTTGTTTAGCAAGCATTGACTGTAGAGTATGTTTAAGAGAAAGAACCCGTCGTAAATAATCTTTCAACGGTAATAATATACCTGATCGTTTAGTATTACCTACTGTTTGAATAGTTAAACTACTATCAATTGGGAATTCTTCAGGGTCAGTATATAGATCTTGTGATTTTAAAAATTGTTTAATTTTGTATTCAGTATTCAGATCTTCCATAAACTTTCTAATTTCAATAATTTCATCTAATAATTTATTCTTAATAAATTATTAGATGAAATTACTGCCTTCAAGTAATTATGAACTTCATATAATAGGTCATTAAAGTAGATATAAAATTGCCGTATATTTTCCGGACTATCACCTATAACGATATTAGACGGCTGTAAATGTAAATTGTTTTCTTTATACTTGGTCTTGTGAGTTCAATTGTTGATTGAATGTATGATTTATCCTGAAATCAAAATATATTAAATATTATATACAAAATTTCAAATGAATTGCAGTTTCGCGTAAAAGAAAACTTATACTTACGAGCAAATATGTTGCAAATGATTTTTGAGCATCAAGAATTGATGGTTTCCAAGTTTTTTGTAAGCCTTGGCCTTTTATTAGTGGAGGAATTAATATTCCGTTTAAAAGGATTGTCGTAAAATAATTTTTTGAATCTGAAAGCTATTTATAAAAGTAATAGGATAATTATTTATAAAAAATGTAATGTTTCTAGAACCATTGACATTATGTCTCCATAACGTATATATTAACAAATGTAAATAACATACAAATGTGAAAAGAAAGCCATAAGATATCGAAACAAGAGCCATAAGTTTTCGCTCTTACTTTTTGTCATAGCGTAATTTTAGAAGGTCTTGAAATATAACTAGTTAGAATTTTTACCTTGATTGGTGATTGAATTTATTGAATTAAATAACCGTCTACAATATGGATCTTTGATATCACGATCAAAAATTTGTAAAATTTTTTTATAGAAAGAATCCCATTTTGAAAATAAAAGTGTTGATTTTTGTGGAAATAATCGATCAAAATCGAGTTCAATCTGAAAAAATAATACTTTGATAAAGCTTTGATATGATTTAAAATAATTGTGTTTAAAACTTACAAGCGAAACACCAATTTTCTATTGTCTAAAATTGGCCACTGACTTAATATGTCAAAGGACATATCTTGAATATGCCTCCTTCTTAGTTCGAATGTACTAATCCATTTTTCAAGAACTAATATTTCAGGGCAAAAATTTTTTTGTAGCCAAAAAATCATTTTGTTGATCTTCTATATTGTGAAAAGGCTTTTTAGAAAGAACAGTATTTTCATCTGGCAGTTTCCTCTTTATTGGTCGATCAATTATGCCAGACTTTACATATTTTTTTGAGAAATTTTTTTGAGTGTGTAGTATTTTGCAGCTAATTTACCTCGTTGATTATTTGTTCCCAAATATGTAATCTAAAATGGATTTATATTAAAATTAAACACCAAACACTGCTACAAAATGGCAAAATTTAATTTCATTTCTAAAGAAACATAGTTAACTACAAAAGAAATTAGAAAATAGAAGGTTTTAATTTAATTAAAAAAATATATTTTTCTTAAAAATTATGTACGAAATAATTTTTATGAATTATTATATATATGATTTGTTGGAATGTGATTTCCACTTATAATCTATGGCGTAGACACCGAGACGGTAGTTATTGTGACTTTTGACGAAAAGGGAACTCGAGACCTCAACGTTAATAGAAATAGTCTTATAATCATCACTCAACAATCGATTTATACAAAAACATATAAATATTTACAAATTTGAATTACCTCGTCTTCTGTGGGGAAGAGTTCCACAATTTTTTGAGATATCTCATTATATTCAGAATTTGAAATTCTGCAATTTTTCGAAATTAAGTATTCTGCAGCGACTTAAACAATGTACTGTCGGTCAGATTTTGTTAATTGGTACGTTCTTTTAAAGCTGGATAAAATAAGGGCTCCTGTAGCGTTTAAAATTAACTGTTTTTCCAAGTCCTACGAAATTAGAACAAATAAATTTTCAGTATTGTAAGGTGATGAACTCGTATATGGTAAAGATGTGGTGCTTTCTGATAATTTCGTTAGCAACTCAGGTGACTCAGAAATGTATGTAACAGATAATGAACTCAACCATGAATCAACCGTTGTATTCGCTGCTGTGGATCTACAGTCCTATTATATCACAATATTAATTATTTTCTATTTATTTCAAAACTATTAATAATGGTTTTAATACCTGTGCTAATTGCCACTTATACAAAATTTTTCGAAATTTGACTCGCAATCCAAATCTCTCGTCAGATATAAGTCGGTTCAAATCGTTACTATTCAATTCCTTAAGAACTTCGATGTCGATTTCTTTCTTTACATGTTCAAAAATAAATATTTTTATTTGTTATTTGCAAACTTACATGATCGAATGCTTATTTTTAAAGTAACGATACTCATAAGTACATGTTTTGCAAAGTTCACTTTAAACAAGGAAATCAAAAAAGCATTTCGTTAAAAATAGTTCTTCTTACGTTGGAATTCTTCTATCAAACAAGGAAACCCCCACTCCTCTAGCAACATCTCTGTTGTTTGTTCCACAGTTTGTACTTTCTGTGTGGTGGCTTCATTTTGTTCTACAGTTTCTTCAATATAACTGTCTTCTTCCATTTTAAAGCATCTTTTTATTTAAAAATGTACTTACGTACTTCAATATTTAGTATTTTATAATTTTATAGAACTTTAACCAAATAAAACACTTAAACAATTATTATTTTTTAATTTCACTCACTTCACACCACGAGTTACACATTAACCTTTTGTATTATTGATTTGAGGACTTGTTTGAACATGTTTCCCTTTAGTTTAATTAACTATTTTTTTAGGTGATTCAAAGAAAAAGTTAGTTGATAAACCACTATATTTAAAAGTTATTCATTTTATTAGAATTGATGTACCGTTAGGTTATAATAATTTAGTTGTTGTTAAAAATTAAGATATTTTTACTAAATATCTTAGATGAATTTCTATTGGAAAGTATCTATAGTTTTAGGTGATTCTCCTATTTTATTTACGGGTTTCAATTTTAGATAAATATGGTTTTAAAATAGTAATATCATCAACGAATTATAGTAGATCTTTCTAGGAAATCAGAATATCGTTGCAGTGGATAATTATCTAAATACAAGATAGTTAAATCATATAAAATCAAATAGTGCTCTAGCTAGTTTTTTCGGTAATATATCTAAAAAATTAGGTAAAAAATGTAATTTAATATTATCTAACTAATGTTAGATAACTAATCTATTTAATTTTTTTCTGTACATATAAACATATTTTCAGAACTGAGAGCAATATATAGTTTGTAGAAAATGAATAGCTTGTTCCGGGGTCTTGTGTGGTGATTTATCAGGATAATCTATTTATCGGGAAAGTGGTGTAAGTGGGGATCCAATCAAAAAATTGATGTGAGGTAGTCGAACTCATCAATACAACTTGAAATTGATTCAAGCTGTCAAGAGTTAAGGTCATCCTCAACCTGTTTGTGTACCAAGATTCGAGCCTAATTCCCAATTATGGGCTTCGTGACGAAACAAAATGAATAGACACATATTAGCTCTGTTGGTACTTTACCACGGATGCGATAATGAATATTTGTAGAACGGTTTTGAAAAATCTATTTCTATTATGTAAAAGGGTGGTGAAACATGAACTCGTTTCTTCCCATTTGTTGATTCATGGGTGTAGCAATCAACAGGGAAAGATTCTCTTTGGATGATTCTTACTTTAGTGGTGATAGGTCGATCCAATTCATTCAATTTTAGTGGGCCAACAGGTAACTCTTACGTATCACCATTCATCGATATATTAAATCAGCAGAGTTGCACTCAATTGGTGCATGTATCCAATTTTCCGGTTTTGAATTTTCTTTTATGGTTGTAGCTCGATTGGGAACAAAGCTTAGCTGTGCCAGAAGAATGGCGGGACATAATTCTAAGCGAGGTAGAATTATTTTCTTGAGTATCGTGCCACTCGAATGTTATACTACGAACATATAAAACAGCTTCATAATCTTGCATGCTTGCATAGGAAGACCGATGCATTTGGATGATATGTGGTTCAAATAAGTAAATGTTGATCTACCTGATACATTTTGACTGTAGTTTAACTTTCGCGAAGTTTTTACCAATATGTGTGTACATTTTGTTGTAGCGATTGGTTTCAATCTAGTTTCAATTGCAAATAACGATTAGATCAGTAATTTTCACAAAACTAATACTAGCGCTACTAGGCTAAGTGAGACAAAGACTTGAGCAATAAATATAGTTCATGTAAACGCATTCCAAGAGTTTTGATCC
Organism: Tipula lateralis; assembly: GCA_963932295.1. NCBI lineage: Eukaryota > Metazoa > Arthropoda > Insecta > Diptera > Tipulidae > Tipula > Tipula lateralis. The sequence goes on along the minus strand of OZ010739.1, from coordinate 7,071,870 downwards.
ACTCGCCTTCATCAATGTTAACAACGTTCTCGGTAAATTCACGTGGAACAACCGTGATTATTTCGGATACTGTAACGATATCGATAACTTATTATCGATTGTTAGCAGAATTATTCACTTAGATGATTCGGAGCGTTCATCTCTGGCCAGCTTCTTAGCTCAGGGAAAATGGGAGTGGTATCTCGAAAACCCACGTTTTTTTACGACCTCAATAGTTCATTTTCATTATAGCCATTAAACAGTAAGCAAAAAACTATTCTAACACAAAGACATAGCTATTACGCTAAGCACTTGTATTTGCCGTGTTTTATTTGACATGGATATGTCATTCAGATGCCTATTATAAAAACTTAACAACGAAACAGCACCTGTTACAATCGTGGGTAAGACTCACCCCTGTTGATAGTCTCACAAGCCGGGAAAAATAACAAGAATTGAGAACTAAGTTTTTGTATCTTTTAAGTGATAAACTCCGAGTGACCTACCTGTTCGTCTGCAACCTCACAAGATACATTGCTAATCAATTATAATGACCGTACATTTTACATATTTTTGGGTTAATTTATGAGAATATTGTTCAGATGCTTTGCTTTGCTTGAAGTTTCTTACGTATATAGTTTGACCAATCGAAATTTTAGGAGTTCTAGAACGCAAATTATAAGTAGTCTGCAATTTTTGCCTTGATTGATAGAAATAATTCTGTACTTTTTGATACGTCCTGTATAAATACTCTGGTTTATCAGATAACAAAAGTCTGTTCCCAGCAAATTAAGACACATTTCGAAGAAGTTGGTAGACGGAACCATACAGTATCGATAGTTGACCGGACATTAGAAAATGTGGAGAGAACTGAGTTGAATCATGTACGCAATTTCGCAAAGCATGCGTCACGGCATGAATATTCTTATCCCAAACCCTCTGGTCAGATTTGAGACCATATTTTTCCGACGCATTTGCCTGTGGTGAATATTTTGCCGTGAATGTATAACCCCATTTTTATTAGAGAGCAATTTTAAATTTTGGGACTCAAATTGCCTCCCATTATCTGTTACAATAACTTTCGGCACGCCAAAGGCTAAAAATATATGATCTTCAAAACTGAGACACTTCTATTGAAGTGGCTTGCCGCACTCGTTTGGTTAAAACAAACTTTGTTAAATGGTCAAGTACTCTAAAAAAAAGAAGTATTTCCTTTTTTGGTCCGAGGATACGGTTCAAGAAAATCCAAGTAGATTCGCTGCCAAGGACAGAAGGTCATAGGGAGTAATCCAAAGTTCCGTCGAGCTAAATAATTCACAGCCTTATTGGACTTTCACAACTGACATTCATTAACGAACAATCTTACATCCAGTAATAGTATCTTTTAACTATTTCTGTAGTTTTCTTTATTCCCAAGTGAGCTGCGGATAGAGGATAGTGGGCCGAAGAAAGAACATCCGATTGCAATGATTCTGGAATAAGTAATTTCCAGCTAGGAATATCAACACACGTATCATTAGAACCACCACCATTTATGTTTATGTATACGCCTAATTACCCAACAATTTAATATTTGTTTTATATGATGATTGTTGATTGGTTTAGAATTATAGCTATTTGACTTCAAATTGACATTCAATGAAATATCGAAATCAAGACTTGTTAATTTTAATGAATCCATTTCCACTCGGGACAATACATCTGGAGCGACGTTTTGTTAGCCTTTTCGGTATTCAATATCAAAATTGAAGCTAGCAGCGAGCAAGTTGTAGCGGTTCAACATATTTGTTGAATAATATTTCAAACCGCTTCTTATTTATTAATGCAACTTTTTCATTAATGCCGAATTTCATTACGTCACGTTCTATCGTATAATCGAGGTAAATATTATATTCACAGTGACAAGTGCACCATCTACCGCCCAGGTGGCTCAGTGGTGAAAGCTGTGGCAGTTGGAGCGGGAGGTACCGGGTTCGAATCCCGATAGGGGCAGGATGCAAAAGGGATTTTTCACCATCTGATTACGATCGGTGGTATAAATGAACACATCTATGACCCCCTGTTGGATTGCAGAACTCATGGGCCGACCCATCTTCCATGTCAGTACTATAGACTGTCATGGAGCTATGCAATGCGCAGATGGTTCTACGAAAATCGGACCTATAGCCGTACGTCCTCGATTTGGCCGTTAAGGCGTAAAGTAGGACGTAAATAAGCGAACCGCGAAAGAGTTGGGAGAGCCTTGAACCCCAAAAAAGATAGCAAAGAATAAAATATAAAAAAAAAAAGTGCACCATCTATATTCCTGTAGAATATTCTCGTTTCGATAGCATATTTAGTACAGTCAGTTGTTACTACTTTTGAATAGATATTTTGTTGTTCGTGTCCGACATCTATTCAAAGTATAATGCACCACATTATTAATTTACATTATCATAATTAGCAACTGCATTATCATTTTCTCGTGTTAGTATTTCTCGATCGTGGCGCGCGTGTCCTTCCTCTTGGTTGAGTGACGAGCATGTTTATATTTTTCGGCCATTACCTTTTTTAATTATTACTAATACGTTGCTGAGTGAAGGTGGAAAGAAAAAGAATTATATTTAAAATAAATAAAATAATAAATTAAACAATTTTATATTAAATTAAATAAAATAATAAATAAATAAATAAATTTATCTGAACTAAAATAAATTAATAAACATCAAATAAATAAAGTATGTAAATTAAATAAATATTATTATTTTGTAAACAAAATAATAAATATAATAAACAAATATAAAGTGTATACACTATAAAGTGTATACACTATAAAGTGCTATAAAGTCGTCCAGATGCATCCTTAAGTGACATTAACCAATTCAGATCTGCGTGGTCGGTAATTACTGTGAACGGTAAGCCCTAAACATATGAACCGGCGTCGAGCCGCGTTTAATTTATGAGGCAATGGGTCTATCATGTCCATGCCCATTCTTCTGGAACAGTACAGCTCCAACACCCATACTGCTTGCATTACATTGGAATCACATAAAACGCCGGTACCAAATAGTTATGCCTAAAAACCGTCATACTTGTCGAACGTTTCTAGGGGTTGGGAACTTTGCAATGGCTTCGACCTTGCCCAAATTAGGTCTCAAGCTTCCCTCACCAACTACGTAGCCGAGATAGTCTATCTATTTTAATAAAAACTTGCTTTTTTCGATATTCACTGTTAATCCAGCTTTAGTTTATCGTTCGGCAACATTGCCTAAAAGCGATAAATGTTGTCAAGATAAACAAACACTCATCAAGATAACAAGTCGTCAAGATGAACAAACACTCAATCATGTAGATGGTGTGGGACAACTTAATGCATAAGTCTGGACAAGGTTTCTGGTGCATTACAAAGGCCAACGAGCATTATTCGAAATTGATAAAAGGGTCTGCCGGGGATTGTGGATGCCGTCTTCTCCTTCGAGTTTGAATCCAAAGGAATTTAACAGAAGGCATCTTTGAGATCCAAACTCAAAATATATCTGGTTCGATCTAATCTGCTTATTAATCCCTCTATTGATGGTATCGGAAAAGTGTCTTGTATATATATATATATATATATATATATATATATATATATATATATATATATATATATATATATATATATATAAATATATATATATATATATATATTTATATATATATATATATATATATATATATATATATATATATATAAATATATATATATATATATATATATATATATATATATATATATATATATATATATAAATATATATATATATATATATATATATATATATATATATATATATATATATAAATATATATTTAGATATATATATTTATATATATATATATATATATATATATATATATATATATATATATATATATATATATATATATATATATATATATATAATATATATATAGTGGTGATCTTCAATGACCTTGAAACTCATTAGTTTCGGAGATATAGGCTAAAGTTAGGTTTTTTTTAAAATTAGAACCTATACTTTTGAGTATTTGTTTTTATTCAATTTTATACAAGTCATTTTTGTAGTGTATGATTGTTGGGAAGAACCATACATAAAAATTAAACACATATTTTATTTTACACAACTTATTTCACAATATATTAAAAACTAAAATTATATCATTACACTCAAATAAGAACTCCATTAGCATCTCACCAATTGTCTCTGAAATCAAACGTAAAGTTAATAACTAAATAAATTTATAATTACTTACCTCTAATCAACTATAAATGCAGATTATTGATATCTGTAAACCAATTTATATTATGATTATTAGCATTAAGGTTTAATTAATAATTCTAATTGTATTATACTTACCTTGTATTAATTGTATTATACTTACACACAAATTGTTCACTTTGACGTTGATCGTATATAAACAAATACTGTCAATCATACGGTCAACAAAACATAAATCAAATTGGAATAGATTTCACGTGTAATAGATTTACAACCGGTCAATTATTGCAAGATTAATAAGTTTACTATAACACCGGGAAATTTGAATGCCTTAAAAGCTTAAACTGCGTTTAACTATAAAAGCTTACCAAATTGATTTATGTACTATAAAGTTGACCATTTACTTAAATTTAGAATTTTTGCACATCATTCAATTGTAATCTGGCAAACTAACAAGAACAAAAAATTATTGTATAATCGAAGCTACACAGTATTATTAAATCAATTATTAAATACTGTGTTCAGTAAAAAGTTGGATTCTGCGTTTCATTAAAATCTATAGTCTAGTTTATTCCGTTCAATACCACATACATTTATCATCATATAAATTCATCATTTACAATCACATAATCATCATCTGGATTTTCATCATTTTGGACCAACTCATCTTATCGATAAAACTTCAACCGCTGTTCTCTCGCCAAAGCTTTATACAATTGTTGGTGCCGAAACCCGGGAACTCTCCCACTGCTGCTAAAATCAGATAAGTAAAACTTTATCATTTAATACACTAGTCATATTAAAAGAAGTTTTATATTGCGCGAGAAACACGCGAGTGATTTTCACTTAAAATTACCGATTAAAGAACCAAATTTAATAACGTGAGTTTATACGATAAAGTGTATAGTGAAAGTGAGTGCTACATATAAATCATTATGACCGACCGTCTCGTGCGATTACGTGATCGAGCTCATAATCAAATGGTAGCGATACATCGGTTTGCAGAGACGATAACGGAGACTACTGATCCCGATGAAATAACCAAGCGGCTTGAATCGTTAGAAGCCAAGTATATGGATTTTAATGAAATAGAAACAAAACTATTTGACGAAATAACGTATCAACCAATAACTGATGTCGCAGATAACCTCTATTATCAAACCCATGCATTACTAAGCAAAGCCAACCGAAGTCACAAACAATCTAATGTAGCACCTGATTTAAACACTACACTTGAGCATTTCATCAATCAGCAAAAAACATTTTATGAAGGAGTGAATGTTTCGCAACACGTGAGGTTACCTAAAGTTAACATAGAACCATTCTCGGGCGACTACAAAGCTTGGTCCTCGTTTCATGATCTATTCACGACTACCGTCCACGACAACCAAAACATAAGCGGCGTACATAAATTTCAAATATTGAAAGGGCTATTATCCGGTGAAGCAGCTTCGCTTATACGGCACATCCCAGTAACAGAACTGAACTACGGAGAAGCATGGGACAAACTATCCAATAGATACAATAAAAAAAATCCTATTGTAACATCCCTTATAACCACGTTCTTTGAGCAAAAGGGATGTGTCCAAGCAAATGCAAGGGAACTGCGGCATCTCACTGAAACGTCCGATGAAATAATTCGAGGACTACGTGCGTTAGGACCAAGTGCAGAAACGCGAGATCCATGGATAATCCATGTGGTTATAAATAAATTGGACAACGAAACCAAACAACTGTGGGCCAATGAATCGGTTGGAGAAGATTTTCCGACTTTCAACAAGCTTCTGAACTTCCTAAACAAAAGGTGTGATGCGCTCGAGATCTGCGGCGCAATGAATAAAATTATAAAACCAAAAGTCACCACAAAATCATTCGTCGTTTCAAATACTACTCAACCAAAGTGTGTTATCTGCAGTCAGTCACATCTCCTGTATCGATGTCCTGTGTTCAAAAATCAGAGCGTAGAAGCCAGATGGAAACAAACCAAGAACCTGAGTCTATGCCACAATTGTCTGACGCAAGGTCACATGAGTGAAAAATGTTTTTCGAAGACTTCATGTCTCATTTGTAATAAGCGACATCACTCACTTCTTCACCCCTCACAATCTGAACAAACGTCAAATAGTAATCAAGCTTCAACAAGCCATCATATATCGTATAGTGAAACCCCAATTGCGACATCACCTCAAGAAGTTATCTCATCAAATGAACATTCACCTGCTACGTCATCACAACAACTTGCCAGTGGAATGTGTCAATCCAACACAGTATTACATACGCTATTTTCCTCACCAACTACGGTACTGCCAACTGCACTCGTTTACGTAAAATCACGTACCGGCCAGCTCCTGCCATTTCGAGCACTACTGGATTCATGCTCACAATCATCCTTTGTGACTGAATCGTGTGCACAAATACTAAACCTGGAACGAACACAAGCTTCTATTTCAATTTACGGTTTAGCGTCTACATCGGCAGGACAAACCAAAGGGAAAATCAATATGATGATTCATTCACGAATAAATCAAAACTACCAGCGAAACGTCACGGCTCATATTATAAGCAATATCACCACGTTGTTACCAACCAAACCAGTGCGCTTACAAAGCAGAATCGAAGAAGTTGAGTTGGCGGATCCACACTTTTATAAACCCAATAACATAGACATTCTCCTTGGCGCAGATGTATTCTTCGAAGTGTTAACACATGAACAACGCAGGGTTGATGGATATCCAGTCCTACAATCATCAAAGCTTGGATGGTTAATAGCAGGTAATTGTAACAGTTCTGAGCCATTGGTGATAAATGTACACTGCACCACCGATGCTGTCATCAAAACAACAAATGATGATCTTCAGCAACTATTAACAAAATTCTGGGAGGTAGAAGAAATCGGACCACGGTACAATTCAACTGTATCAAGTGATAGTTGCGAAGAATACTACAACAAAACAACAACTAAACACACGGACGGGCGATTTATAGTCAAGTTGCCGTTCAAGAATCCACGCCCTCCTTTAGGCAGGTCGTTCGAAGCCGCTCATCATCGTCTTCTAGCAATGGAAAGGAAGTTCTCAAAGATACCAGAATTCTTCGAAGCTTACAAATCATTCATACATGAATATCGTTCTCTCGGGCACATGACCCGATTACCACTCCATGAGGTTTCATCCACAGATGACAAAGGGTATTTCTTACCACATCACGCCGTCGTCAAGGACAGTAGCAGTACCACTAGATTGAGGGTCGTATTCGATGCGTCATGTAAAACGTCATCACAAATCTCATTAAACGACACCTTACAAGTTGGCCCTAATATACAAACCGATCTGTCATCAATTCTGTTGAAATTCCGCAAACACGCAATTGCTCTTGTCGCGGACATAGAAAAAATGTACCGGCAAATTTGGGTAAACTCTGAAGATACTAACTACCAATTAATATTATGGCGAGATAACCCGAATGAACGACCAAGTATCTATAAGCTAAACACAGTCACGTACGGCACAGCATGTGCACCATATCTCGCGGTAAGGTCTCTAAAAAAATCAACTGATGATTACAATGCTGTTTATCCTGAAGCTTCGCGAGTCATTAACAATGATTTTTATATTGATGACTTATTGACTGGGTGTGACACCGTAGCTGAAGCAGTGCTTCTTAAACAGCAGCTAACAGAGGTATTGGGTAACAGCGGTTTTAGTTTAAGGAAATGGAAATCCAACTCAACGAAGTTTTTAAATTCAAAATACTGCTGCAAAAGATATGGTTATGTAAATCTGATTGGGACGCTTGTCTACCCACATCTATCGTTAACTCATGGAAAATCATTCATGAAACTTTACCGCAGTTAGAATCGATCCACATTCCGAGGCGTTTGACAACTTTGACTACACCAAACCAACTACAGTTACATGCCTTTTGTGATGCGTCTGAGGCTGCCTATGGCAGTGTAATATATTTACGAGCTGTTAATGAAATTGGCGAAGTGACTACCAACATTGTGTACTCTAAAAGCAAAGTAGCACCAATCAAACAAATATCTTTACCTCGGCTTGAACTATGTGGAGCAGTTCTGCTATGCAAATCATTACAATTCTGTATAAAAGCGTTATCAATTGAAGACATAGAGATTTATGCATGGACAGATTCGATGATTGTGCTTCACTGGTTATCAGATGTCCCTCGACGTTGGAAAAGTTTTATAGGTAACCGAACAGCAACAATATTAGAGACAATTCCCAGAAACAAATGGAATCACATTAAATCTAAGGACAACCCAGCTGATGTTATATCGAGAGGAATTAACCCACGTACACTAGTGAATCTATCACTCTGGTGGCACGGCCCTTCTTGGTTGAATAAACTTGAATCTCAATGGCCACGGACAAACCTAGAAGCGACAAAACTAAACACTCATTCCTGCGAAGAACGGACCAAATATGTTAACGTGGTAACAGAAGATGCACCAGCAGGAGATGTTATCGCGAGTCTGTTATCAAAAATTTCATCGTGGTTAAAAATTCGCAAGGTAGTAGTGTACATTTTAAGGTTTGGTAAACCAGATATACGGAAAAATCATGTGAAACGGCAAATCAAATCAATTTCACCCACGGAGCTTATTGATGCAGAAGTCGTTATCTTAAGCAAGGTTCAACAAGTAGCATTTAAACACGAATTAACACTACTTGTTAATAAGACATCATTACCTGCCAGTCATAGTCTGGCTTCACTTGATCCGTTTATTGATTCAAATGGATTAATGAGAGTCGGAGGGCGGCTAAATAAATCATTACTTTCGTACGACATGAAACATCCAGTTATTTTACCTAAAGATCATATTGTGTGCGAAAAAATTATTCATGAGATTCACGTTAAACATATGCATGCTGGTAACTCATTAACATTAAGCATTGTTCGAAATCAGTATTTCCATAGTAGGAGCACGAACTATGATCAAACGATGTCTAAAATCCTGCATCGTTTGTACACGCTACAGAGTTTGTAAAACGACCCAAAAAATGGCTGATTTACCCGCAGCCCGATGCACACAAAGTCGACCATTTTCCAAAGTTGGGCTAGATTATGCTGGTCCATTGAGCATCAAAACCAGCAAACGAAGGAACGCACCAATGGAAAAATCTTATGTTGCAGTCTTCGTATGTTTAGCTGTAAAAGCAGTTCATTTAGAGGTTGTAAGCAGTCTAGACACTGACTCGTTTTTAGCTGCTTTAAAACGTTTCATTGCGCGACGAGGCATTCCAGAGCAAATTTGGTGCGATAATGGCTCGAATTTTATCGGTGCTAACAGAGAGCTGCAACATCTACAAACACAAATTAAAAATCAAATACACCATTCACTAATTTATGATTTTGTATTACAGAAGAAAATTACCTTTCATTTTAATCCTCCACATGCACCACATTTTGGCGGGTTATGGGAAGCGTCGGTAAAATCTTTTAAATATCACTTGAAGCGGGTAACCAACATCAACTTGACGTTCGAGGAAATGACTACGTTAATAATTCAAATCGAGGCGCTGTTAAATTCAAGACCACTGTGCAGACTCACTGATGATCCCACGAGTCTAGAAGTATTAACTCCAGGTCATTTTTTAGTCGGAGAATCGTTGATTATGATTCCAGAACCAAATCTAGAACATATCATAGAGGGCAAACTCTCGAGATGGCAAAATTTACAACAACGGCTGCAAGGGTTTTGGAAACGATGGCATTATGATTACCTAACAACGCTGCAACAAAGGTATAAGTGGATGTCAACACAACCTCAATTTGAAGTGGATGACCTAGTTCTCATTCGAGAAGATAATTTATATCCTAACCAATGGTTACGCGGAAGAATCACAGCAGTTCACCCAGGGTCAGATGGTATTGTACGAGTGGTAACCGTAAAAACATCAACCACCGAATTTCGTCGTCCAGTCCACAAGCTAGTAAAATTAACTATTAAGAAATAGAATTCCTTAAGGTGCGGGAGTATGTTGGGAAGAACCATACATAAAAATTAAACACATATTTTATTTTACACAACTTATTTCACAATATATTAAAAACTAAAATTATATCATTACACTCAAATAAGAACTCCATTAGCATCTCACCAATTGTCTCTGAAATCAAACGTAAAGTTAATAACTAAATAAATTTATAATTACTTACCTCTAATCAACTATAAATGCAGATTATTGATATCTGTAAACCAATTTATATTATGATTATTAGCATTAAGGTTTAATTAATAATCAATCATACGGTCAACAAAACATAAATCAAATTGGAATAGATTTCACGTGTAATAGATTTACAACCGGTCAATTATTGCAAGATTAATAAGTTTACTATAACACCGGGAAATTTGAATGCCTTAAAAGCTTAAACTGCGTTTAACTATAAAAGCTTACCAAATTGATTTATGTACTATAAAGTTGACCATTTACTTAAATTTAGAATTTTTGCACATCATTCAATTGTAATCTGGCAAACTAACAAGAACAAAAAATTATTGTATAATCGAAGCTACACAGTATTATTAAATCAATTATTAAATACTGTGTTCAGTAAAAAGTTGGATTCTGCGTTTCATTAAAATCTATAGTCTAGTTTATTCCGTTCAATACCACATACATTTATCATCATATAAATTCATCATTTACAATCACATAATCATCATCTGGATTTTCATCATTTTGGACCAACTCATCTTATCGATAAAACTTCAACCGCTGTTCTCTCGCCAAAGCTTTATACAATGATTTCAGAGATATGAGCAAAAATTGATATTCACTAAAACAATCGAATTTTCCCTAAGTTCTACAAAGTAAAATAGAAAATATTGTATATACATATATATATATATATATATATATATATATATATATATATATATATATATATATATATATAAATAAATATATATATATATATATATATATATATATATATATATATATATATATATATATATATATATATATATGTATATGTATATATATATATATATAAATATATATATATATATATATATATATATAATATTTTCTATTTTAATTCCAATTCAAAGTTTGTTCGGTTATAAATAAAAATTTACTCATAACACCAATTTATTCAAATTAATCGGGTTACTCATAAACACCGACATATTTTTTTTTTTTTATATTTTATTCTATCCTATCTTTTTTTGGGGCTCAAGGCTCTCCCAGCTCTTTTGCGGTTTGCTTAGTTACGTCCTACTTTACGCCTTAACGACCAAATCGAGGACGTACAGCTATAGGTCCGATTTTGGTAGAACCATCTGCGCATTGCATAGCTCCATGCCAGCCTATAGTACTGACATGGAAGATGGGTCGGCCCGTGAGTTCTGCACTCCAGGGGGTCATAGATGTGTTCATTAACACCACCGATCGTAATCAGATGGTGAAAAATCTCTTTTGCATCCTGCCCCTATCGGGATTCGAACCCGGTACCTCCCGCTCCAAGTGCCACAGCTTTAACCACTGAGCCACCTGGGCGGTAACACCGACATACTCAAACAAAACCGATCTACTCATAAACACCGAAATACAAAAAACTAACCGACCCTGGTAACAAAAGTTCATCAGTTCACAAATACTATTTTATAAAAAATCTACACGCATAGAGTTAATCAAGATTGCTTTGATTGTGTTTTTATAAAATAATAAAAAAGTGAACATTATGATGATTCTTTTCATGAGTTTCATGATAATAATTATAAAACAAAAATTTTATGTAACACAAAATATAAAGGAACCATATGATGAACCTTTCGGCGATTCTCATGATGATTCTAATAATGAAAATCAAATCAAAACCGCAGTTCTTTTGTTTTTACAAACAAATGCATTTTTGTTTTGAAATTGATTAATTCATTTCTACTAAAGAGTTTACATAGTAACATCGTGAGGTGAAACAAATAATATAAAAAAATAATAATTATAAAACACATGATAACAAAATAATAAAAATATAGCGTAAGTTAATTTTATTTTAGAAAATATTTTTTAATCTTTAGGATAAAGCAGTAGGACCAAAAGAAAATTTAAATTAATATTTTATTGAAATAAAAATGAACTTAAATATGAATTAAAAAATGAACTATTGAATTAAATAAAAATTAAATCTATTTATTTACATATAAATGCATTTTTATTCCGCTCCCAGTAAAAATAAAAACTTTAAAGGTTGGAATTCATAATGAAACCACGTATTAAGTAAGTGGTTCGATTATTGATGAAATTCCTATTGATACTTCTGATGAAGTTATATATAAATTCACTGGTTTAATAACTAATGAAATTCCTTTATATAATCTTTAATGAGTTTATTGGTTCTTAAATAGAGAAATTTCAGATGAGATTCCCACGTAGTTCATTAATGCAATCATTGATGAATTGTTTTATGAATTCACTGATTACGTGGTTGATGAAATTTATTTATATATTACCTACGTAATAAGGAAATAAGGAATAAGGAAATTCGTAATAAGGAAATTCATAGTCAAATTCACACGTTGTTCATTAATAAATTCATCATAAAAGGGTAAAATATAGGAAAGTAAATAAATGACTTTTCATCACAAGCCCATATAGCGTTCATTGAATTGGTGATCATAAATTTCTAAATGAATTAATTGATGAATTCATCAATACTATGTTACTAGGGGAGTTACTGACAAACACCGACATACTTATATAAACTGATCTACTCATTACTACCGATATTCAATACCAAACCAAGGTTCATCTAATACAGTAAAAATTAAATTTTATCTATTTTTTTTTTTTTTTTTTTTTTTTTTTTTTTTTTTTTTTTTTTTTTTTTTACGGTTTTTACAGGCCATTATTGGCCCGTACCGTGTCAACAATCTGACTCCATCGGTTTCGATCACGAGCCAGCTCTTCAAACCGTTGTAGGCAGTTTGAAGATGCCAGATCGCTCTCTACGCCGTGGAGCCATCGTCGCCGACAGCGACCTCTTCGCCTACCGAAAGGCGGTTCTCCCTTAAAGGTTCGCTGTATCATTCGGTTCGGATCAGCACGCAGAACGTGTCCGAGCCAGCGTACTCGCTGTCCTTTAATTTCATGCACGATATCAGGAATTTGCATTAAATTCCTGATCTCGTGATTGAAAAGAACTCGGTAAGTGCCATCGACGTCGCGTTTTGGACCATATATCACACGCATGATTCTTCTCTCGAATGTTAGAAGCCATCTTTCGTACTCATCCGTCAAGGTCCAACTCTCACATCCATACATGACAACGGGTCTGATCAACACTCTGTACAGTTTCAGCTTATCCGTATTTGCAAGATATTTTGATTTCAGCAGTGGACGTAGAGGGTACAAAGCCCGATTGCCAGCGGCAAGGCGGACCTTGATATCCTCTCCCACACTATTATCGTGAGTGATGAGAGATCCAAGATACTTGAATCTCATCACTCCTTCAAACGTGTGGTTACCACTACTGAAATCAATTGCGTCTTGGTCTCTAAAACCCGAGATTAGATATTTGGTTTTTGACTCGTTGATTTTGAGACCAACAGAAGCTGAACACTGTTCCAGTGGATCAAGTATCTCTTTCACTCCGTTGCCATTTAATCCAATCACACAGATATCATCTGCATAAGCAAGAAGTTGATTGGATTGTCGGAATAAGATGTTGTCCTGAGGTGTTTCACTTTTACGAAGGATGTATTCCAACATGAGATTAAAAAGTATCGGGGACAGCGCATCTCCTTGTCGAACACCGGAATTGATTGCAAAAGTTCTCGATAGCCTGTTCTCAACTTTGACACAGCATTGTGACTGCGTTACTGTCATTTTACACAGATGTACATATTTTTTCGGTATTCCTAAATATTCAAGCGCATACCATAATCTCTCTCGATTGATCGAGTCATAGGCTTGCTTGAAATCTAGGAATACCTGGTGTACATCGCGAGATGTTTCGTAGTACTTGGAAAGAATCATCCGCAGCGAAAAAACTTGATCAGTGACTGACCGATTTGGACGGAATCCTCCTTGGTAGTCACCGACAATTTCCTCCGCTAGAGGAGTAATTCTTCCCAAGATAATGTATGACAGTAACTTATATGCTGTGCAAAGGAGAGCTATACCGCGATAATTCTCACATTTCAAGCGATCACCCTTCTTGAAAATTGGGCATAACGCGGCCACTTTCCATTCTTCGGGCATAACTTCATTTCGCCATACCAATCGAACAAGGTCGAAAAGACAGTTCCACAAAGTTAGCCCTCCGAATATCAAGAGCTCTGAATTAATGCAATCAACTCCTGGTGAACGATTTTTCTTTAATCTCTGCATGGCCATTGTGAATTCCTCATAGGATGGATCCTCAATGAACATCTCCGCGGTCTGTATTTGAGGGTATTCAAACACAGCTTGTGATACATGTGGAACATTAAGTAAATCAGAGAAATGTTCACGCCATGTATCGAGTACCGCATCGACGTTAACACAGAGGTTTCCATCCTGGTCCCGAATGGCAGTTGACCGAGATCTTAAGGTATGGTGCAATTCGGTGATTCCTTTAAAGAAACCACGCGAATTGTGCTCATTTCGCTATGCTCATTTCGCTATAAATTTTATCTATACTCTTGCTTTTTCAGCAAATACAAGTTTTTGTATCAAAGCCGAATGTAGTGTGTGTGTGTGTGTTCCCACAAGCCTGCTTCTTTTTTGTACACGATCATAATGGTTGATATTCGTCGTTAAAAAAATAAAGAAGAGAATTAGAAAACAAAATAAAAAGTAAAAAAACTCATTTCAGTATGTGTGGTTTGATACGAATACAAAATACAGGTATATTTGGTTCATTTTAACCTGATAGTTTGAAAAGTACTCAAATGACAATCCGGACTATTCGAGTATCAGGTTAGTATCGGGTTAGAGTAAGTCCGAACATCACTAATAAAGGATGAAGCAGGTAATGTTGCAATCATAGCTATAATATGATAAGTTGGAACTGTGTTGAACGATTATGAACTGAGAATTGCGATAGATATAATTTATCCCAAGTATAACAAAACTAAACTCAAAAATGAGCTATCGTTTTTCCCTTCGAAATATTCGAAAATAGTCGAAAGATAAATACCTTAGTAGTGGTGCGTATATGTATACAGCGTTGTGTTTAGAAAACTGCGTATTATTTGACGTGTTTAAAATTTTGCCTGTTTATTTATATATTTGGAATTTCTAAGAAATTAAATAAATTTTAATAAAATTTCTGGGTGGAAATTGTAAGTTAAAATTATTCGTTCGAAAATATGTAGGTATTTATTTTTTTGGTAAAACAGTGATAAAACGAGTTTATTACATCTTAAATATCTATCCTATTTCTTGGTAAAAAATGGGGAGGAGACACAAGTTTCATATGTACATTGTTAGTTTTCATTCATCACTCAACCGTTCTAAGCGATTTATCAAATAGTGCATTTCAATTTCTGTGTCTTGTGATTTCAATTAAATATAAGTGTTATCATAATTACAGTGAAGAAAGATCGTCCTTATTGGTGGCATCTAAGAAAAATTACTGTGTTGTGGACATTTTGTTTCAGATTTGGAAATAAATTAATATGATCTTTCTAATATTCACTATCACGGAAAACATAATTTAAAATAATATTCAAACTATCTTCTATATTAATTTTAAATCATATTTATATACATAATTTATTAAAATTACGTTTTACATTCGAAAAATTTAAAGTTTATATGAATATTCATTTTATTTTTATTTAATAAATTTTTAATGTATATTCAGTTATATTACAATTAAACATTAATAAAAATTATTTTGTTGTTTCTAAACCATTAAAATTTGTAGTTTTATTTAATTAATCCGCTACAATTTGAATTTGACGTTTTACATATGCATGCACAAAAATATTCCCGCAAATTTATTTTTGACATTTGAACACACATACATAAGCACAGTTTTACTATATTGAGTTTCGTCAGATTCGACTTATCGCGACACGTTTCATACGAAATCTTATTCTAAGTCGAAAGAAAAACTATGGAATAGTCGAAACTAAATATAAGTTTTTACTTCGATATTTGACGAAAAAGTCGAATTTTGTTATACTTGGGATGTATGAAAACTTTAATTCTTGTATCGAGTATCGACTATCAGTATCAAGAGACGAATTCCTTCCATAGTGATACTGAATAGATACTGATTCTCGAATTGATACTGATACTCAAACTGATATTTATTCTCAAACTGATGTTTATATACACCGTACACGTCATGATCATGGTTTTTATAATACTTTATGGTTTTTATAACACAATTTTACGACCAAAAATATTCAATAATAACAAAAATATGTACATATTTCAGTTAAAATAGATTAAAATGGATTTTTTTTCAAACTCAATTTAAAAATAAATATATATTTTAATAATTATTTAATTCTATATTCTAGTATAAGGAAGGGTTTATATTTTTATTTATCGCTTCCATTTTCTTTATTCTTTGTGAATTTCGTTGATCTTGGTGTTTTGAGTTTAGAACGTTTTTGTGAATTTTTAAAATTTTGTATGCTTATATTTAATTTTTTTTCGAGACTTTTAGTTCCTAATATATGTGATTTTCCAATTTTCCTGTTTTTTTTAAATTCTTTGTTTTGTTATTAAAAATAAATTTTAATTTTTTTTATTTTGATAATTTTTCTGCGTAGTTTAAATTTTTTGTTTTCTAACTAATTTCTTTAGTTAATAAATAAACATTTTTTTTAATATTAATTTTTAAGTGTAGTGTAAATCTAATTAAGGTTTAATTTTAGATATTATCTAAGATTATTTATAGTTTTAGATATTATTAGATTAGATTAAGTTTAATTTATGTATTTAAATTAAATGTTTAAGGATAGCGTAAGGACTAGGTATAGATAGTATCATAATAGTTTAATTTAAGCATTAGAATTTAGTATTAGATAGTTAAATTTAAGCATTAGGTAGCGTAGGTTAGATATAGATTGTATTAGATAGTTGAATTTAAGCATTAGAAGTTTTAATTTTTCTAACAAATACGACGTCGAGAAAACGAAGTGAAGTTTGGCCTCATTTCACTGTTGTGAATGAAATTCAAGCCAAATGTGATCATTGTAAGGGCTTTTATTCATACAAAGGTTGTGCTACAACCAATTTGAAACGTCATTTAGCAACGAAACACCCTACAGTACTTTTAAAGCCTCCAAACCCAGCTCTCAGCAACATTAATTCAGTTCAATTAAGAGAGCTAATACCAGAAAGTACTGCAGATTCAAATACGACAGCAACAACGGTTTCAGTATTAAATGTTTCCGAATCCATACCGGGACCGTCATGCTCTGGATTTACTCAACGATCGAGTAGTGTGCTACAACACGACACACTAACGCGGTATATAACACGACCTGCTTCAATAACGCAACAGAAAAAGCTCAATAATGAATTATTGAAATTTATTGTAAACATTTTTATATCGTGGAAGATGAACGATTCAAAATCTTCACAAAATCTTTGGACCCAACATATGACCTAGCATCAAGGTCCATGTTAACAAGGTCATTGCTCCCGCAGCATTATGAATCGTGTTATAACAACGTTGTGGAAGTCATAAATAAGGCGTCAAGTGTAGCAATAACCACTGACACTTGGACGTCGATTAATACAGAGAATTATATGGCAATCACAGGTCATTATATAATTGAAGAGTGGACCATGAGCAGTGTTCTCTTAGACTGCACCGATGTTTCATCATCCAGACACACAGGTGAATTTCTTAAAGACACCCTCATTACATGCTTTCGAAAATATGGTATGGAAAACCAAATTAGTGCCATCGTTACTGATAACGCTGCTAATATTTCGGCAGCCGTCAATTTAACAAACTTACCACATATCCGATGCTTTGCACATTCACTAAACCTAATTGTTCAAGATGGTGTGCAAGATATAGCACCAATCCAAGAAAAGGTTAAATTGATTGTTGAGCATTTCCATCGCAGTACTACATCAACTATGTAGCTAACTCAAACAGATGCAGAGTCAAATGAGTGGAACTGCAACACCTCTCAAATTAATTAATGATGTAGTCACACGATGGAATTCCACTTTCCATATGTTTGAAAGGTAACATCAGCCTAAATCCCATAATGAAACATTTTAAAAATTCATTTTTTACAGATTTGTTTTATTGCAAGAGCCAATTCAAGCTGCCTTAGCTTTGCTACATGTAGAGCACTTGGATATACTAACGCAATCTGAGTTAGCGGCTCTGAAGGAAATTTGCACAATATTAAAACCCTTTGACGGCTTAACGACGGAATTAAGTGCTGAAAATGGTGTCACAATTTCCAAGTTGCTAATAATATTGGAAGGCATAAAACATTGCTTAAATAATTTGAAAGGAACCCTTGTGTGTAGTTCTTCAATATTACTTTTGAGTACTATCCAAAAAAATTATCTGAATGCTTTCAAAACGCCGAGCGAAATTATATTCTGCAACTTTCGACTTACTTAGACCCTAGATTCAAAAGTAAAATTTTCTCAGAAACAACTCTAAAGGTCGTTAAAGAACGCCTTATAAAGTTAGTTGTTGATTTGATATTAAAAGAGAGGAATACGGTGGCAGACGAAACAAATGAAGAAGAATTGGTTGAAGAAAAAACGGGTGATTCAGTTTGGAGTTTCTTCGAAATTCAAAATCCGAAAAGGGATAAAAATTCACCCCGGCTATGGAAACCATTGAGCTGCGACAATACAACGAAGAGGCACTATTTCGAGAAAGGATGATCCTTTGAAATTGTGGCATAGCAGAAGTATTATTTACCCTCATTTGGCGTCAATTGCTAAAAGACTCCTAGCTATACCCGCTTCATCTGTTTCTTCTGAAAGAATTTTTTAAAAAACAGGGTTAATACTATCGGAAAGAAGAAATCGAATAAAACCAAAAACTCTTAATAAAATTTTATTTTTAAATACAAATTTTAAGTTTTGTCGCAACGAAAAATAAACGTTGAAATGATTATATTTAAGTCATTTTACAAGTAATATAATTATTGATGTACATATTTTATATTAAATAATATTTTTATAAATTAAAATTTTTATACATTTAGTTTTTCTTATAAAATTTTTAACTTTTTCTATTTCATAAGAAAAATGGAATATTTTTCTATCAGCTTTTTGTTTTGTACTGTACAATGTATGTTATTGTTGCTCTTGCTGGCGAAATATTGCGGTTTAAACCATAGGCTAGATGCTTGCTACCCAACGAAAACTATAAATCTAACCGTCTCAACCAATCTTTCATCATTGCACAACATAACAAGGTTGCATTTTTGAAATAAAAAAAATAGGTTGTAATAATCGACGTTATGAATGATGAATGACCAAAATTATTGATCAACATATGTTTTTTTCAAATATTTATACTGTATCTAAAATTAGGAATAAGACCCTGGCCATCCCTGGTCGGCTTAGAGCTAATGGAAAATGGGAGTGGGCCACAGGGAGATGTAAAAAAAACATGTTGACGGATTGATAAAAACGATCCTATGAGTGTGGTAAAATTAACTTAATGATAAAAAAAACCCAAATCATCAAATTGATTCTTCATCTCGAAAACCCACGTTTATTTTTCCGACCTCAAAAGTTCATTTTCATTATAGCCATTGAACAGTAAGCAGAAACATGGATACGTCATTAGTAACTTCAGGGGTATTAAACAAAATAAATTTAAAATGTTTAATAAACTTCGATCAACTAAACAACGAAACAGCACCTGTTACAATGTTGTTAGCTTAATTCTATATCTCCAGTACTGGCTTTACAGTTCTACATTCTGTCAACCCGATTTTCTAGAACCTTTTTCAATTGAATAAGCTCTTATCTCTTCAACAGTTGTGGATGCATCGGCCTCTCCATGGTTATTTATGGATTTTCTGAAACTCAAATATGATAATTTTGCTTGTTGGCATAGCCTCCGAGATCAAAATCGTCGGAAAGGTGAGTACAAATGATTCCATAGCTCAATTACCGAACTGAAAACGTTGTGGATTACAAAATGTTAGATCCTATATTTAATCTGATAAACATTGTAAAATGTGATACCTTAGCTCATTTTACATCCATGAAAAATTTAAGATAAATTAATGGATATATAAAATGGGAGACATCCTTTTAAAAATATTTATTCTTAATTATTATTCTTGCCACAATTAAAAATTTTTGTTATAGATACTACATAATGTTTTATAATTGCTTATAAAAAATATTTAAATTATTTTCAGGATATAGAGAAGTGGTTCCGATAGAAATTCTAAGATCAAGATGGGAATATAGTTTGGGCCTAAAAAATAATGAGTATGGGAGGAACTGGGAACAACAAGTACCTATTATTCGGCAACCGGATAGTTTATTTAATATTGCACAAACATTCATACTGCAACATGGTCTAAACAAGGGACTGACAGGAGAAACAGTACCAGTTTCGCTAATCAAGCAGCTTGACGAAGAGCTAAATTCAGAACTATCTTATTACTACATCTTTGTGTCATTGGATAGAGGATGGTGCGCGCGATGTACGTTTTTAAATGATTTCAACATTTATTTACAGTTTAGCACCGATGCGCCATTTCATCTAGGACGAAGAGACAAGCCCAATTATTTCCATGCAATGTATACCTCGAATAAATATAACTATCATAAACAGATAAGCATTCGATGTAGGATGTGTTATGCATCATGCTATTCGTTTATGCCATTAAGGTATGTCGATTGGTTTGATTACAATCATACAGTGGGTGATGTTATGGACAGATACAGACGGGCTATCAATGAGAGATTTTTTTAATTACTATAACTTCAACAAATAGGTGAATATTATATGTATGTGTGTGAAATGTCATGGATTATGTCGTTTCAATATTATGACGGAGCTTTTATCAAAGGGGTGGGTCTAATAACATACTCAAGTATAAAGAAACCTATTAATTATTTTTTTCGATAAATTATTAAAATAAAATGTAACTAATTGTAAAATAAAAATGATATAATTAAAAAAATATATATTTTTGTTTCACTGTCTTAACTCAATCAATTCACCGTTATCAGGATACTTATGGTGTTCCAATTTCACTCGTCCGACAACATCTCTTCTCGATAAAATTAAGTTTTGTCAAGAAGAGGATTTCAACAACGAAATTGAACATATGAAGTCGAAGAAACCAAACAAAGCTATAGTAAGCTCCTATCGCTAAATCCTAGTATACATGAATATGGCCTGTTCCGTGTGAAGGGACGTCTGTCGAGTTCCAACCTTACAACGACAGCTAAAAATCCAATAATTATAGGACAAAAATAATCTTATTACGCGCAAATTCATTAACAAGGCACACAGGGTCATACTTCATGGAGGAACACAATTGTGTATTCTATTATTCAGAAATTTGTGATCTACTTTCGACACAAGCAACATAACACTGAGTAGTTCATGGGTAATCTACCAAGACTCTAAAAATAACTAAAGGAAGGAGTAACAAAGCGTACAACCGATACAAAGCATTATTCGTTTGCCTTACATATAGAAATAGTAAGTAGTTTAGCTTCGTAGGCCTTTATTGCACCTTACAAAAGATTTCGTCGGGTCAAACTGTCAAATGAAGAAAAACTATTACATCGCAATTACATTCGTGGAAGTAAATATAATGGCCTTAGATGAAACTACTTGGCAATTTCATAACCACCCTCACGCCTTATTCTGGTGGCCTATTAAAAGCTGGAATTATAATTCTGTAAAATTCTATCTGAAAAGGGTTACAGGAGTAATCACACATATTTGAAAGTGACTTCTCAAATAGAAGGTGTCTTAATTCGCGGCCGTTTACACTTTAAACAAATGATCCATCCAGTTTAAAAGCAATAACACCAGAACATTTTCTAATTAGATATTCACCCAAAGCACTCATTAATACGGCATCTACAGCTACTGAGTAAAATAACGAAGAAGTAGGGTAAAATAAAAATCTATCTCAGTCAATCAAATTTAACAATTAAAGTAAGTATATGACCTTCCAGGTGGCGCAGTGGTTAAAGCTGCGGCAGTTGGGGCGGGAGGTACCGGGTTCGAATCCCCGACAGAGGCCGGATGCAAAAACGATTTTCACCACTTGATTACGATCAGTGGTGTGAATGAACATAACTATGACTCTCTGTTGGAGTGCAGAATTCATGGGCCGACCCATATTCCATGTCAGTACTATAGGCTAGCATGGAGCTATGCAATGTGCAGATGGTTAGGTAAATCGAACCTATAGCTATACATCCTCGATTTGGCTGTAATGTCTTGTAGTGCCTTGAGCCCCAGAACAGATTGCATAGAAATAAACGAAAAAAAAGTAAGTATATACAAAATTTCTGGGATTCCACAAAAAATCAGTACAACAAAAAATAAATAGTACAAATCTATTTCATTCAAAAATAATTTTAGTAAAAACAAATGTGTCAAAACAAAATCTGCTAACCACAATTTTACAAACGAAAATTCTTCAAAAATAGTCCTTTCAAATTTTGGTAGAATAAAATATTTTCTGTTAACACCAGAGTATGCAAAGCCAGAGTATGCAATCACAAAATCAAACTAACGTGATTCATTTTTCAATAAATTCTGTGGTAACCCTACAAATGGAAGATGGTTACGTACAGAACCACATGTGCTATATGTCGTTGTGGATTTATGCTTCGTAAATGGAAGGTAAACAGCTTTTAGCAGTAGAAAACTATGGACTAGGAATATAATGGACAAAAGGACATCTACATGTTAAAATTAAACATTTTCGCCAAAGACACACAGTAGACCAAACATAAAATGCTCTCTGAAAGCACAAAAAGACCCAGTAAAAATTGTTATTTCGTGGAAAATGTAAAAGAGCTTCGATCATTTATATCACCTCAAACATGTAAAAATTTCAGATGTTTACTACAGTCGACTAAACCGACTGTAGTCATTGCATGCATTTTGCGATGCATCAGAGTAGTAAATATATTCCATTGTATGGTATGGTATATTCCATTGAGGATGGTTGCCGATTGTAGCTTAATACCACGATCTCTAGTTCGATTCTCGCCGTTGACCAAAAATTAACCGGATGAGATAAAAAGCGATTGTCTGTAAAAAATTAAGTTGGGCTGATCACCTACCATGTGCAACAATACGTTAAAATGGTTCGTAAGGTCTCAGGTGATGCGGCTCTAAGCCAAAGATTATTTAAATGGTATATTACATAGGTAATGGGTTTGCTCCTATTAAGTAAATAAGTTTTCCAAGTCTGGAGCTTTGTGGCGCTCCCAACAAACATTTCATTACCAATAACTAAATATCAGGCTAAAATATACCGATCTGTCATTTCCAATTGAAAAAATAACAACTACAAAATAGAAAAAATTGGTTTACAAAAATATCATAATTGTTTTCGTGTTAGAACAAGTTTTTGTTTTAATAAAAGGAAAATAAAAAACATGAGTTTGTAATACAATACGACGACAAAATGTGTTGTTTAGAAGCAAACGAAAAAAAATGGAGATAGTGATTGGGTTTTGTTCAACGTATAAAAATCTATAATCTAACATAATCTAGTTGACACAAAATCGGTTTATTCCTTCAAAAATAATACTTGAAAACCATGTTTGGGCGCAAAGCGATTCTATTCCAAGTACTATTTCGAAGCAAAATCAATCTATTCCATAAGTCGTTGCAAATCGTGCCTATTCCTTTGAATTTATATGTTTAAGAAAAACTGAGTAGCAAACAAAGCCTATTCCAAAAAAAACGCGGCAATTTTGAATTGTTGTTATTTTTACTTTTTAATAACGGTTCATTAATTACTTTTTATTAACATTTTATTCAGTCTTGTTCTATTTTTTGTAGCGATTAGTTGTGAGATAATCAAGAGCCGGGTAGACAGTGATTGAAATCACATTTAAAGTTTGTCTCACAAACGAAAAATAGTTAGATCTAATCAATAAACATACCTCATTGATTACAATAATGATGTCGTCTCTAAATTAGTGTGTGTTTCAATTTTCGACATTTAATTTTTTGTGTTCTGAATAAATAACTGTACTCTGAATAAATAACTGTACTAAGTACATTACATACTACTACAGAAAATATAATATCCATTCTCGTTCGATTTAGTTTAGTGATCAGGTGTAATAATCGGTAAGTCTTATTTAATACAAAATAGTAATTTCATTAACTTATTGTTTCACCAAAATTCTTGTTATAATTATGTGTCTGAAAAGAAAAACATGGAATCCTTAGAATATCCAATCGAAAACCCAATTAAAGCTAGGAAAACCGCAATCAACAAGCTTAAATGATTGGCATGCTGTTTTACTGGCTGAGTTCACAAGCACCCAGAAATATAAAGCGAGTGGAACTTATATTTCCGGTTGACGGTCACTCTTTCATTCCACTGGACCGCGTGTTTGCACAGCTTGAAAAAAAAATAAAAGCTAAACAAACCATCATCGACGTTGCCGATTATATAAAAATTTATCGAGAACATGGTACAACTTTTAGTGTTGGCAAGGATTGCCCAGTTTTTGATTTTAAGGCTGAGGTAGGTAATCACCTAAGACCACCCGGAACATGGTACTTTAAATTTATGGAGTCAAAAAAGATGATACTAACAAGGAAACAGAATGGAGAATGTGTTATATGAGGAGAAATCTTTTATAAATCTGACATTGGTGTAGCTAGATCGGTTCAGAAAAAAGGTAAAACCATCAGAGCAATGCGACCAGCCACGATTCAACCCGGTGTGACCGTAAAAAAAGAGAAGCTGGCAGATGTCAACAGGTTTTTACAAAAGCATTTTGGGGTTGAATAGAAAGAAAATCCAGCGTTAGTTTTTTACAAAGACGTATTGCAAAGTGCAGCTGAAGAGCCAATTATCACCGATCGAAATGAAGATTCAATTTGTGAGGAGAATCTGGAGGTTGTTGGTCTTCGAAAATAATTTTTGTTTATTTATTTTATATTGAAATTACTTTTATTTATTTTTATTAAATTTATGCTGTGAATTTTATCTGAATAAATTAGATAAGAATTACAAAACATTATGTTTTATTTTGTATTTAAATTTACGGTTTTAAAATATAGTTCCTTCAAAATAGAATTAAAGTAGTGTGTTGTTTTTGAAGAACTATTCCAAGTATGAAGAAGCAAAACCAGCCTATTACGCATAATTTATTTGCAAAATCAGTCTGTTCCTGTACTTTCATTGCAAAACGAGCCTATTCCATTTTTATTTCAATAATTTACCTAAAGCCAATAGTTTTTCAATTTTCAGCTTTTCAGATATTATTCTTAAATCAATTTTCTACAATTTAAAGAACAAAAACAAACTATAGCCCTTAAAATGTAAAAGTAGTAACAAATGTAAGATTTACAAGAAATCAACTAAGACGGAATAGACACCGGTTTGCTTCTAAACGACACAAATATTCTGTTTTCGCTACTTTCTCGCCTACCGACAATATTTCGTTATTTTATTTTGTACTTTTATTTTATATTATTTAATCAGTTTGTTTCATGCACTCTGCACTCATGCAGTTTCACATAGCACTTTTGAGAGTAGCATGCATATTATTACCAGAAGAGTATTTTGCAACAAGGGGAGTATTGTAAAAATAACAAAATGTGGTTATTTTCAAATGTATTTATTTAAAAAGAAACTTAAAAATCAAATATGTTTACAGTTTTATAGTGTTACACATATTTGGATAAATAAAGTATACATTCCTTGTACCAAATTAAAAATAGGAACATATTTCAAATATTTAAATAAAATTCTATAATAAAATGGAATTTTATTTATGGAATTTATTAATTTATTCTACGGAAGGATTCCACTGACTAGCCACAACTCTCGAGCCATTAGAATCGCATTTACCGTCGTCGTCAACAATGAGTTTCTTTTTTCTTTAATCAAGTTAACCTGCGAAAGTATTCGCTCTGCAGTTGAGCTGCTATGTGGAAAGCTTAAAATTAATCCCACGAAAATTCGAAGATATGGGTACATTACTTCTCCCTTAGCATTTTTCATTTTGAAAATAGATCGCCAAAATTCCTCGAAGTTTTGCTGAATGTCAACACTGTTGATTAATTAAATAACGCCATTCCTCATCTAAATCCTGGATATTTGTTTCATCTATTAAATTGGGGAATAACTGAATCGGGGTGAGTGTTGCTGCTTTTCGCTTGGGATCTTGTAGCGTTTTTATATTGGTAATACCAACACGTGGTGACACCTTGTATTTCCGGATAGCCTCTACCAGGATGGGGGTTCACGATTTTCATCACGCCATGATCGCTAAACGCACGACTTACACTATAATGGTTAATTTCTCAAGGTGAACATATTCATACAACTGCACGATCACTTTGGTTTCTCACACCCACTATGATAAAATTTACACTACCGGCATTCTAGCCAAATTTAAATTCAAAAAGGTAGATTTAACTATTTTATTTATATAAAAAAATGAAACTAATAATATCAAAATGAAAACATAAATACCCCAAAATCAAATAAAAACATTTGACACGTTGCGGATCCGATTGATGGTCCAAATGCTATCATCATTTGGACCATCAATCGGGTTTACAGGGGTTCCAGTAAACTTAAATTCGCCGTAACTCTCCGTATAAGAATATATCCCTTTCTGTATGTAAGTCTCAATAACTACCTCATGGTATATTATTGTATTGATGGTCGTAGTGCGCGACAAGATTATTAAATTTTATTTTATAATTTCATTTGTGTATTAATTTGTTTGATATACTGCTTGTCTACACTATTATCATCAGATTTAGTTCTTTTCGATATTACTAAGTACCGACGCGTATATTAAGCCCGTTAGGACGGTATATTTGGTCCGCTCGTCAATTGAATAATTGTTGATTTTTTATTTATTTTTAATTATTTTTCTTTTTTTTTTTTTAAATTAAGTACAATTTCATATTTAAGTTAATTAACACTAATTATCAATCACTTAATTAATTATACTTTACAATCAAAATGGAAACCATGTTCCTCTTGTCAAAAAAAAAACTAGAAGTCTAGTATCCCAATTAGAATTTGATTATCTTGTCGTATTGCTTAATTTTGCTTGTTATCCCAATTATCTTTTTCGTGTCCAAACTTGTACTGGCCAACAAATTTTTTTTCTTTTTTTAAACCTTTTTTTTCTCATTTCTCTTCTCTACCCTGTAGATAACACTAATTTTTCTCTCAGACCATACACAATATATCATCGATGTCATCGATAACAACCATAGCTATAACAATAAGTACCACCCAAATCGCACGAGCGTTACAATCTAAGCACTGAACGGCTACCAACACTACTTCCTCGAATGGAATTCGACTGCTGATTTGGTTACACAATTCGATGTTATAGAAACAGCAAAAGCGTTTTATCTCCTTAACTGTGTCTGGCGAAACTCTTCCTTCACTTATAATTATATTGACCTTTGCTCCAATATAAATATTTTCGATATCTAAAATATTATCTGTATTTAAAAAATCTGTTTTATCTAAGAAATTATTGTTGATCCGGTTTTACAAAGCTAGATAAAATAGTTTTGAAGTATCTTTTTATTGTAGGAAGTAAAACATGGATTCGCGGCGTCTCAGACTGATATTCAATATTAATCTTATTTGTGAGTTTTAAAATATATGAAAATAAATTAAATTAAAAAGTAATGTTTTTAAGCAACGCATTGCTCGAGGATTCTCGATGTGACAGCTTCCAAAGATAACCATCCAGTACCAAACACTTTTAAAATTTTATGCGTTTCAATATTAAAATATTGTTGAACTCTTTGAACTCCATTTGACGGTTTGAGCTATGCGCAAAATACAAATATATGTTGCGAGCCAAATTTTCTAAATTTTGTTGAATTTTTTTGCAGCTGCCGACGAGCACAAATGTAATGAATGACATACGCATCCCATGACATACAAGTTAGGTTGCAGATTTTTTAACAATTTTTTACGCCACCATTATTTCCCATCATTACAGATGCATTATCTGCTGCAAAGCCGATCATATTCTTTATTGGCATCTGAAAATATTTTATAATTTCAGAATAAATCGATTTTGCATCTGAATTATTTAATTTCAGTAACCCAAAAAATCTGTCTCGCACTTTACCTTTAGGAAAATCAAAATACCGTACAACTAACACTAAACATTTATTTACACTAATGTCTGGGTTGTAAGTCGATTTCTTTTTTCGGACATTATTAATCCAGTTTTTGAAAAAACTCGTTCCGATGAACCTGGAACGGCTAGAACTCGCTTGGCAATAGTAGACAATCGCGGATAAACAAGATACCGGCTTTCCCTCCTTCCTCGAGATAAGTGGCTCTTCATTATATTGTCGAAGTTCAATAATCGCTATAGCTGTTAGAGAAGTAGTATTTTGGGCAACTGGATATTTGGCATAAAAAAAACCCAAACTGAGTGTGGGTCTTCCTCATGTAGTATCATCTCTTGTGCTTCAAGGGATCTTGAACCTCCCTCTTTTTGAATTATATCAGCAACTAATTCAATTTTGTTTTTAAACCTAGGATCAAGGTAAGTAGATTTATATAGTGTTTAACACCATCCATGACCACAAGTATATTTGATACTGTGTCGTTATTGTCAGCACTTAATTTTGCTGTCAGACCATCAAATGGTCTTAAAATTTTGCACATCTTTTTTAATGCAATCATTTCTTTAGGTGCAAGCATCTGTTGTTGTTCTATATGTAGAACAGTTAATGCAGCATCAATTGGTTTCTGCAATTGACAAAATCTGGTATGAAAATTTTACTGACAACATGTTTAATTTATAGTTTATATGGCATAACCTATGAAACATATGAAATGTTGAGTTTCATCTTGTAACCACGTCATAAGTTTAATTGGTGTAGTTGTAGCATTCATTTGCATTTGTAGTTCTTTAGGTTTGTCGGCAGCTGTACAGTTTCGGTGAAAACATTCCACAATTGCCTTAACTTTTTTATGAAAGTGTACTATAACGGCGTTATCGGTTACAATAGTACTGCTATGTTTTTCTATTGCGTAATTTTTAAAGAACTGGATAATTTTTTCATTCATATATTCCGCTGTATCTCGCCCTGATGACACGTCAATGCAATCTAACAGCACACTGGTTATTTCCCATTTTTCATCAATGATGTGCCCTGTTATCGCCATAAAACTTTCAGTATTAACTGAAGTCCATGTATCTGTGGTTCTTGCAATGCTAGTAGCCTGATTATTTGCAGATTTGACATTTGTCAAACAAGTTTCATAATTCTGTGGTAACAACGATTTTGTTAACGTTTACCTAGATGGAAGTGTATAGAATGGGTCGATTCCTTCGATGAAATTACGGAATCCACAGCAACTTATTATTTAATCTTCTCTTCCTGGTTAATTAATCCTGGTCATGATATATCGAGTTAAGTTATTTTGTTGTGTACTTCGATTAACTAAAGATAAAAGAGT
This sequence comes from Tipula lateralis, assembly GCA_963932295.1. Lineage (NCBI taxonomy): Eukaryota > Metazoa > Arthropoda > Insecta > Diptera > Tipulidae > Tipula > Tipula lateralis. The sequence continues at coordinate 7,042,053 of OZ010739.1, read as the reverse complement.
GTATGACACCAATTCGTTGGTACCAGTTGTTGGTGGTGTTATAATAGTTGATGATGTTGATGGAAGTGCTATTTTTTACTACAGATGTAGCAATACTATTTGTAGTTACACTGTTATTATTTGACGGAGTAGTTTTTACAGGTATTGTTGGATGTCGTCTTTCTAAATTGCGAGTTAAGTAGGTGGTTGCTCCACCTTTGTAATATATAATTATTACAAATATCACATTTCCCTTGTTTTCGCTTAAAGCTTTAAAATGAAACCAAATTTCATTTCGTTATGTACTATATTTAAAAATATATTACAAAAAAATTTAAAATTAATATTTCTACACTTAAAATAAAAACTTTACTTAATAATATAAAAGCTAGAACAAGTTGTTGTTATTTTAAGAGTCAAATAAATTTACAGAATTAGAAATGTATCTTAAGATTATCGAATATTTCAAAATTTAGTTCAAAAATCGCAAATTGTTTATTATATTTCTCAATCAAATCCAACTTAGTTTTAAAAACGAAAATTATTTAAAGTCACAAACTCAGAACACATATAAAAAATGGCTACCACATAAAAAGATCGCAAACAAGAAAACAAAGAAAATATGGATTTCAATCCAGAGAGGAATTTTAAAAATTAAGGCAAACAATATCTACCTCAAATCGTAAGAAAGTTGCTTGAATTGTAAAGTGTAATTTTAAAGCACTACTACAATATCAAATTTATATTTCATTCAATAATGAATACATTTCCAGTATATTGGAAAACCTGAACCAATTGTGTCTAAAACCACGGCTACAATCGTTAATTAATCAAACAGTTTATTATTTATCACTAATATTAAATGATTAAACATATTATCAAAAGTACATTTCTTTGAACTTGGTGTCAGGTAGTATAACTAACTGTTGTAAAAGTTTTTGTAATCTGTTCGTTTGATTGACAGTTGAAATTTGTAAATATAGACCTTTAGTGTTCGGGAAAAAACATTAGATAGCGTATAAATTTGACCATTAGCGCTTATAGATTAACTTCTGAACTACTAAAATATAGAGCTATGGATAGTTTAGAAACCATAACTCCAACTAATAATTAATCGTGAACCACTGGTTACTCATCCATAAAAGTTATGTCTTAAACCACGGCTCCAATTTATCATTTATAATGTAAATGTATGAAGAAACCTACTATAAAAAATAAATTTCAAATTTATTTTTTTAAATTTTATTTAATAAACTAAAAACTAAAACCAAAACTAAAACTAAAGGCTTTTATTAAAATTAAAATTATATTAAAATTTATTTTTAATATATTTTTAATTTATATTTTTAGTTTAGAAATGTTCATTGAGGATCCATCCTATGAGGAATTCACAATGGCCATGCAGAGACTAAAGAGAAATCGTTCACCAGGAGTTGATTGCAATAATTCAGAGCTCTTGATATTCGGAGGGCTAACTTTAAGGAACTGTCTTTTCGATCTTGTTCGATTGGTATGGTAAAATGAAGTTATGCCTGACGAATGGAAAGTGGCCACGTTATGCCCAATTTTCAAGAAGGGTGATCGCATGAAGTGCGAGAATTATCGAGGTATAGCTCTCCTTTGCACAGCATATAAGTTACTGTCATACATTATCTTGGGAAGAATTACTCCTCTGGCGGAGGAAATTGTCGGTGACTACCAGGGAAAATTTCGTCCAAATCGGTCAGTCACTGATCAAGTTTTTTCGCTACAGATGATTCTTTCCAAGTACTACGAAACATCTCACGATGAACACCAGGTATTCCTAGATTTCAAGCAAACCTATGACTCAATCAATCGAGAGAGACTATGGTATGCGCTTGAATATTTAGGAATACCACAAAAATATGTACATCTGTGTAAAATGACAGTAACGCAGTCACAATGCTGTGTCAAAGTTGAGAACAGGCTATCGAGAATTTTTGTAATCACTACTGGTGTTCGACAAGGAGATGCGCTGTCCCCGATACTTTTTAATCTCATGTTGGAATACATCCTTCGTAAAAGTAAACCACCTCAGGACAATATATTATTCCGACAATCCAATCAACTTCTTGCATATGCAGATGATATGATTGGATTAAATGGCAACGGAGTGAAAGAGATACTTGATCCACTGAAACAGTTTTCAGCTTCTGTTGGTCTCAAAATCAATGAGTCCAGAACCAAATATCTTATCTCTGGTTTTCGAGACCAAGACGCAATTGATTTCAGTAGTGGAAACCACACGTTTGAAGGAGTAATGAGATTCAGGTATCTTGGATCTCTCATTACTCACGATAATAGTGTGGGAGAGGATATCAAAGTTCGGCTTGCCACTGGCAATCGAGCTTTATATCCTCTACGTCCACTGCTGAAATCAAAATATCTTGCAAATGCGGAAGCTGTACAGAGTGTTGATCAGACCCGTTGACAAGTATGGATATGAGAGTTGGACGTTGACGGATGAGTACGAAAGATGGCTTCTATTATTCGAGAGAAGAATCATGCGTGTGATATATGGCCCAAAACGCAACGATGATGGCGCATACCGAGTTCTATTCAACCACGAGATCAGGCATTTAATGCAAATTCCTGATATCGTGCATGAAATCAAAGGACAGCGAATACGCTGGCTCGGTCTTGTTCTGCGTGCTGATCCAAACCGAATGATACAGCGATCTTTGAAGGGAGAACCGCTTTTCGGTAGGCGAAGAGGTCGCTGTCGGCGACGATGGCTCCACGGCGTAGAGAGCGATCTGGCATCTTCAGGTTGCTTGCAACAATATGAAGATCTGGCTCGTGATCGAAACCGTTGGAGTCAGATTGTTGACACGGTACGATCCAATAATGGCCTGTAAAAGCAGAAAAAAAAGGATAAAAAATATAGTCATATTTGTTTAATTTTAAAGTAAAATATTTGATACACTATTTAAATATTTGAGTGTCGATATCGTGACCGAACGGTTAACCTTATACTTTTAACTAATTGATACTTTATATTACATAAATTAATCATTTACCAAAAAATGTACTGTATTTATTGAAAATTTATTTAAATCGCTTAGAAATAATAAAATCTCAATACGATGAAGTATTTTTTATCTCTTCATAAAAAATCAGTATTCATAAAAATATCGGTTTGATCACGTTTGTTCAACACGTTTTTTTTATCTTTGAACTGTTTTGGGGCTCAAGGCACTCCCTACTTGTTCGCGGTTTGCTTATAACGTACGGCTAGAGGTCCGATTTTCCTAATCATCTGCACATTTCATAGCTCTATGCCATTTTATAGTGCTGACATGGAAGATGGGTCGGCCCATTAGTTCTGCACAGATCGTAATCTCATGGTGAAAAATCCTTTTTGCATCCTGCCTCTATCGGGATTCGAACCCGGTACCTCCCGCTGCAACTGCCGCAGCTTTAACCACTGCGCCACTCGGGTGGTGTTCAAAACGTTAAAAAATCGACAGCAATATCAAGACCGAACATTTTAGAATATTTTTTTATGTATTTATCTCTTCTATTCGTAAAAATATGTATCGTTCATGTATTGGAGTATCAGTATCAATTTTAGTATCAGTATCAAGTTGAGTATCGATATCAAGTATTGAATCCATATCAAGTATTAAGTCGAGTACCAGTATCAACTCGAGTATGAGTATTAACTCAAATCGTATCTTTCGCAAATCTAGATATTCATTCGTTTCGGAATATCAATTCGTTCATGAATCATGTTTCAAGTATCGACTGACGACTATCAATAAAAGTTCACAAGAGAAAAAATATTTGTACACAGGATTTTTTTTTATTTTTATTTTCTCTCGATTGAAAAATTATTATAGGTGGGATTCACGATATACAGAATTAATAAATATGATCAAGCACATCTATTGCTATCTCGTTCTTTGAAATAAATACGTCAGGTGGTGACAGAAAATCATAAAACGAGTTTTTTAGGTGAATAAATGTGTTTTTTGTGTCTTGATTTAATTTAAAACAATATAAACGATTATAGTGTTTTTGGTAATAATATATTATTATATTTATAATGGTGTTATGTGCAGTGAGTTGTTGCAATAGCAACTACAGTAAACAATTAAAAAGGAATGATGGAACCGGTACAAATTTTCGTTTTTTCAGATTTCCAAAAAATAATAAAATGGCACAGTGGTGAAAAGTAAAATATAGACTCGCGGACAATTTTAACATAGCAAATGCACGTATCTGCGACAAACATTTTGTGAGTAACGATTACGTGAAAAGTTTAAAGCATAGGTTGCTCGAGTGTAGCCCAACATCAGCTCGAAAATTGAAAGATGATGCGGTTCCAAGTTTGAATTTATCAAACGAAGAATGGATGTAAGACATTGAAAAACTATCATAAATGAATTAGTGTAAGCAAATCATATCAAACTTTTTAAACGATCAATTTGTTAATGTACATATTTTATTGTTTTCATGTAGTGCCGAAACTGTAGCTGCGCCAGTTGAAAACATGGATTGCAATTTACCAACATTAGAAAATATAAATGAACTTGTAGAATTTGGAAGCCAAAACAAGGAAGATTCTAAGGTTTATTTACAACGCTTTATTCGTATATTGACATAATTTAACTTTTAGCCTTTCTACCAAAAACATCACTTTGCTTGAACTGGAGCTATTAAAACTAAAATCTAAGAATGAAAAATTGGAAAAATAAAATAAAACACTTATGAAGAAAATCGAAGGTTGACTGAAGAAAATGCTGTGCTACAAAAGGAAAATACATTACAAAAACTAGAATATAATGAAATACAAAAAAATATTTACCCCAGAGCAAATCTACAAACTGAAAAATCCTCTAAAGAAGGTATACAAATAGGAAGTAAAGATGTTGTAAAAGCTATTGCTTTACATGCTGCTGGACCGCGAGTTTATCGGTTCCTAAGAAAGAATAATCACCCGTTACCTGGTGAATCAACTCTACGAAGGTGGGCCGATTAAATAAAAATCGAACCAGGTTTCCTTGGTATAGTTTTTAAACTTTTCGAAAACGTCGACTTAACGCAATATGAGAAGATATGCGTGATCGTAGCAGATGAAATGAAAATTAAAAAGACGGTTCGAGTATAATAAGAAAAATGATTCCGTTCTATCACCATCAAATTATGTACAAGTTATAAAAGCACGAGTTACGTCCTGCTGCCTTCACAGAACCACAGTAAAAAAATTGAATTTTAAATTTAATTCTACATGCTTTTGTTGATACAAATACAAAAATATTGTATAAATACACAATTTACTAAATTTTACATGAAATATAGTTCAATAATCCATTTTTATTGTAAATTTCCATAACAAATAAGAATTGCAATGTCTTGGACATAAAATTACACGCTTTTTGTAGTAATTTTAAGTTCCAATTGAAAATTACATCTAAAAATTGTTAATATATTGGTTTTGAGACGCATTATTAAATAAGGTTTGTTAATGATAATTTCACCTACAAAAAAATGTTCAAATTCCTGTTAAGAAATGATCCGTTATTTTATACTAAATGATATTTTATGTAATTTTACCATAAAAATTTAATAATCATTGAATAAGTATTCAATTATGCATAGTATTGCATGTTACAATGGACATTCATTGAAAAAATTCCGAAATATAACGAAAATGATGCGCACAAGCACATTCATCATTTCATTACACTTATATTTTTTACGGAATGCAGACATGTTGTACCTTGTACGTCGTTTCTAATTAAAATAAATATTAAAGGATTTTAAGAAATTAGTTTGAAACATTATTATTAGATTAATAAATTTTGTAAGTTAATAGTTAATTAGTGGTATGTGAAAGTGATTTGAATTGAACAGGTATGTATATATACTAATAATTATTAAAATTTACTTTAAAAAAACGCGTGTTCCCCTACAAATTTAGATACGACGGATACGAATTAAATAAGGAAAAACAAATTAAACAACCTGAGTATGAATACGATAAGTGAACCAAATTGGATATCGTGGAGTTCTGAATAGTTCTTTCCTAAAATAACATTTTTCCCTTTTTAACTATAGGTACTTTACAGTAATGTTCGTTTGCGTAAATTGTGGGAAAGTTTGCGAGTCCTTACTTAAATACAGTTTCCATTTAAAGATTCACAGATCAGATAAAGACGCCATTCTCAAATGTTTGTTTATTCATTGTGATAAAGTGTTGCATAATTTTTATAACTATCAATCACACTTTTATAGAAATCATAGAAATAATCCGAAAAGAATAACGAAAATAGGAAGGAATTATGTTTGTGATAAACAAGGTTGTTCATTTAAATTTGATATTTCGAAATCACATTAATTTATTTATAAAATAAAGTTTTTAAGGAAAGAAATCGGTTGTTACCCTTCAAGAGATATTCAATGTTCAACACCAGAACAACAAATAATATTAAATAGTCACACAGAAAATTGCCTTCCTGTAAAACAAGTGTTAGTTAAAGAAACTGCTATTGATATTAAAAGTGTCACTACAGATTTATTATTAAAACTTAAAAGCGAATATAATATCCCGGAACGTGTAATTACAATTATTTCTGACAAACTTGGTCATTGTTCAGATTTGTTAACGACACAAGTTCGTGATATTATAGACCAGCGTTTTGAACGTTGTAATAGTCAAAATGATTTGAAGAACGAACTGTTGGTTTCAATTCTGCCTAAACTAAATTTAATAGCCAATAGTTCTTTGTCAACTTACAAACGAAATCAAAATATTGCCTCGCATACTATGGGTAAACCTCATAAAATCTATTTAGGGTTAAATAATTATCATAAACCGTGCTTTTTCTATTACATCCTAATATTGGAAACTTTAAAATTACTTTTGGAAGACAACGAAATTTTATTTCAGTTTAATTCAAATCAGGAAAACACTTATTCGAAACTTGAAGATTACAAGGATGCTTTCTTTTACCAAAATAACGAATTCTTTTATAAGAAAAAACGTATTGAGCTCTTATTTTACGTTGACGGATTTGAGGTTTGCAACCCACTGGGGTCAGCCAAATCAAAACACAAGTTGTTAGGTGTTTATTTTGTTCTTAATAATTTATCTGTTCATAATAGATCTCAAATAAATAATATAATGCTATGTTTGTTATGTACTGAATCACATGTAAAAGCTTTTGGATTTAACGCCATATTTAAGAATGTTACATCGGATTTAAAATTATTAGAAGAAATTGGAATTTTTACTAACGAAAATGTTACTAAAACATTAAAAGGCTCAGTGATAGCAATTTGTAGCGATAACTTAGGTTTACATCAGATTGGTGGTTATATTGAAAATTTTAGTTTAGCAGAGTATTTTGTAGATATTGCCATATAACCTTAACAGAATTTAAAAATAATTTTCGAACACGAAGACATTTAAGAACAAAGTCCTCATATAATGAAGATGTTTTAAATTTAGAATATGTAGATGTTAGTAGAGCAGTTAAGAAAGATTCGTGTTTCAATGCATTAAATTTCTTTCATGTAAGCACTGGTCTTCCTCCGTGTATTGCTCATGATTTGTATGAAGGGGTTATCCCTCTAGATTTATGTTTAGCTACTCATTACTTTGTTAGTCATAATTGGTTTACATACGACTATTTCAATTTCACAAGTGACCGGTTAGCAAAAAAACTAAAATTGAATGTTAATTTTCCTGAAGTAAAATATAATAGTAAGAAGGTTTCTGGTCATGCAATGCAAAACTTTCATCAACTTACTTTACTACCGTTGGTAATGATTGGCAAAATTAAAGATGCAAATGATTATGTACTTGAAATGATTCTATTACTTTTGGAAATAACTCAAATTGTTTCATCGCATACGATAACTATAACCCAAATTAATTACATTGAAGGATTGATTGACAGATACTTGGAATTACGAATTTCGTTATTTCCAAGTAATAAACTAATACGAAAACATCATTACATACAACACTATTCTTTACTGCTTAAATTATATGGACCTCTAATCAAATTTTCAACAATGAGATTTGAAAGCAAACATCAGTATTTCAGGCAAATAGCAGCAAGAGTAGAAATTTTAATAATTTAACTAAATCATTAACAGAAAGGCATCAAATTTTGCAATCAACCCTATTTGGGCAAAGATTTTTAAGTAATTTTACTGTCTCAAAGCTCTTACATACAAAGTGTGCGTCAGTTGCAAACAGTTTTCCATATCAAGCAACTACCATTAAATTTAAGAATATTAAATACTCTTTGGGACAGTCTTTAGCTATATCGAATAATATCAATGGAACGGTTAGCTGTTTAACTATTGAATCTATTTTAGTAAATCAGAATACTTCACGAATAGCTTTTCAGGGAAATGTATTTTCAATCGTATATAATTACAAATTAGGATAATATGAAGTCACAAATATTTATACTAATGACATAATAATTAGTCCGTCTGACCTTTCCTATCCTTTTCCTTTCCTAATTTATACAATTGGACCAACCACATATGCCACATTACAATGGGCAATTCCATATTATTGGTGAGATTTCTAAGTATAAATAATTGTTATTTATTAAATATTATTTATCCTTTAGATTATATCTTTAATATGTCATCAGTCCGGCTAGTTGTAAAAATTTGGGATGCTGATCGAATCATTAAAAAAAACTTTTTGTTTACTGGAGATATATCAGCCATCATCCAAAAAGGTAACTATAGAAATATTCAAATTAAATGTTTAGTATTTTAAGTTTATTCTTTCATTTTAGCAAACGCTGCAGGCATTCAAGGGTCCAAGCTGGTTCATGAATGTGATGGAACCATATGAAATATCATGTGAAATGATTTTTTTCAGCTGCTTCCAGAAAATGTCAATTGGGTCTCCTCAACCACTCGTTCACAAACGGATTTAAATGAAATAAGCGTCATACAACAGCCCGTCGCTGTAAGTGCTAATGACTCCGTTGACATCATAAAATGGATGAATATCTCTGAAAACTAAAATATACAATATGTTGAACTTCCCGTTTCGCCTTTGAGCACAACCATTTCTATGTCAAGCGGAAAGATTTCATCGCTCAATTCGGATAAATCTGATATTGGGACCAAAACTGCCGAAATATTATTATCAAATTACCAAATCCCTTTAAACAAAATGCCGGAAGAATTGGTATGTTTGTTAAATGAAGGAAAACCCTTGGGTAGATATTTCACGGATTTCGTACATTGTATCGTTTCCAATATGCGACGAACATCTTTCTTTATTCCCCAAACAATCGTCCGTAAAGTAGCTGGACAACTTTTGACAGTATTTCCGAAAAGTGTTGGTCTACTTAATAGTGAAGGAGAGCTTATTTGCAATGAATCAGTTGGTTTAGAAACTAAGTTGCTTAACCACAACAATTACTTAAATCGATCATTTAAAGGTGGCGGTACGAATAAGCCCACAAAACGACATTATAATATGTCGGAAGGTATCCCTAATTTTTTCAACAAAGACAACGATACCAACTATACTAATGAAGATGCTGAATCAAAAAGGATTTGGCTCAAAGAACATAATACACTTGAACTAAAAAATGAGAAATTACAACAAGAAGTGGTTACTGCATTCAACAACACTTTTGCGGCTCAAAGGAAATATCTGTTGGATAACCCAAAACTGATGGGGATCAAACAAAATTGGCCACATTTATTGGAACCAAATTTTCTAATTTATCATTTTACTAATTTATTGAACATCGAAGAAAATTTATTTTTTGAAAGATGGGAAAAATTGGAAACAAAAACATTGGAATTTTCGAAAAAAAAGAAAAAATCTGAAATTTTATCAAAAGATGAAGATTTAAAAATATTAGAAATAATCACTTCATATTTTAAGGAAAATTTACAATTTATGATATGACAATACCCAGTAATAATTTTTACTAAATTCAACTATGAATTCCATCTTTTATTCTATTGTATTTTCTTTTCAGGCAGGAACATCGCAAAATGAAATAGAAGCGCTGAGTGCTACTCCATGTTTTGCTATTATAAGTAGGTTTGACAAAAAATTATAAATGAAATCAAACTCATATACATATACATACCTATAGATTTAAATACATAATTACCTAAGGGCGATCGTATACTTTACACTTTGGATAGGCATCATACACAATTGAATTCTGTAAATATAATTTTACACATATGAATAATTCCCGACACGATACACTAACAAAGTGTAAAGTGTAAATACGGTTCAAGTGATAAAACCTAAAAATTCAATGTGTAAATTTTATTTTGTATTAAATGTAAACTATTAAGTTATATTTACAAACTTCTTTTAGCTTTTAGATTTATATTTTCTTGAAATTTCCGGAACACTTTTAGGCCTTATGTCAAAAAAATAAATACTTTAAAGTAATTGGGGTTTACTTGAAAGTTATACGAAGCTTTTACGAATTTAAACATATATATATATATATATATATATATATATATATATATATATATATATATATATATATATATATATATATATATATATATATATATATATATATGTATATATATTATAAATAATTTATTTATGTTTTCTTAACGACTCTGATGATCAAAATGGAGAAACGATTTTCTATTTCCTAATTGAAAGTCAAATAATTAATTCTCAGAGATGTTCAATAAAAACTGCAGTATTGCAGCTGGTTGCAGCATATTTTGTTTTCAATTTGGAATATCCTTCCGAGCTATCGCAAACTTTGGAGGTATTGCAGAGGGTATGCCTTAATTTGAATATGGACTACTCCAGATCAAAAAACAATTAAATAATTAAATAATAAGTCAAAAATCATAAATTTTATAAAAGAGTAGTATAAATTTAATGTATTTTAAATTTATTTTGATAAATTGAAAATCGAAATTTGTGTGGCTTTGAATTGCGTGGCCAATTGGAATAATTATAATTTATAATTTTTTATTTATAATTTCATATATTATGCATATATATATTGTATATACATGTACATATAAATTTTTTATTATATACCACTCATGAAGATTTTTTAAATAAATATATAATTGTTTAACGAAATCTGAAAGTTTGTTTAATTTTACATTATTGGGTTCGTAATTGTAAAAAAAATGTTTACCTTGATGACTAGCTTTAGTATGAAAATTTACAGATTTAGCAATGCAATTTTACAAGCGAGTTATTCATTTTCACATTTATGAAGGATATTAATGTCGGCCATAGTATGGAAATTTACATACTATACGATGTAATTTTAAACTAAATTTAAATTTATATGAAAATTTACGGATTTAGGAATGTAATTTTACAAATGAATTACTTATATTCACACTTCTTAAGCACAATTGCTGGATCATAGTGGGAACATTTACAGACTAAACAATGCAATTTTAGATGAAATAATGATATTTAAATTTTTTGTTAAGTTTTATTACGGACATTTCCTGTTATTAATCATTTAAACCAGTGTTGGCATACCGGTATTGTAACGGAACGAAATAACGGAAAAACCAGAATTATTCCCAATAACGTTATTTGTACCGGTACTATAATAATAAAATTGGAAATAACGTTACTTTGTAACGTTACGATTTATATATTTTCCGTTATTTGGGTTTTCCCGCGAATAATATAAATGGCAGAGAGCTTCGGTTTCTGAAGATATTTTAAGTTCATATCTGAAGTAGAAATTCAACAAAAATTCCGCAAATAATCTAAATACGCACACGATTAGTAAAGCAAATCAAATTTCTGCGCTGCTAAATAACTTTGAAAAAGTAAAGATGGTTCCCAGCATCTCAGTTTTAGTTTAAATTTTTAGGATCATTCGAAAAATGCACGGTGCTAGCTTTTGTGAAGGTCATGATTGATAATATTAAATTAGTTTCTAAACAAAACTCCTTATTTTCTACAGCGAATTAACATTAAGCAAGGCTAGGTTAAGCTGAGTGGCTTCTACTGCACACTTAGACCTGCGACGGTCTGTTGTGATACCACAGGATCTTACTTCCCTTTTACCCTTATGAGAACCAGTTTGAGCTTCTTACGTAGCGTAATCAGTCTCGCACATTATAGTTTTCGAGATCAGAAAGGTAGTCCATTAAGAACTTACCCAAATATTTATATCTTTTGTGTGCCAAAGCCGGGCATGAGCATAGGAGGTGGACTACCGTCTCTTCCTCCTCGTCCATACAGCTTCTGCAAAAGTCATTTACTTCCAGACCTAGCCTCCTTGCATATTCTCCAAGAAGGCAGTGCCCTGTGAGCATCCATACGATCAGCTTTGACCAGACTTGTTTTGTAACTTTACATTCGCTGAGGCTTCGCACTTCGCACTTTTCGTTCGCACTTTTTTAAGCACAGTCTTGAGTGCGTTAATGGGTCTCCCCAACTTTGCCCTTACCGGTAACAGTTGGAGAGTTGTACCGTGCCTCGCTAGTTCGTCCGTCCTGCAGTTTCCCATAACGTCTGAGTGGCCGAGGACCCAGACTACCTGGATGTTGTTTATCACAGAAGACTCCAGCTCCTATTTTACCGTGTAGCTTGGAGCCATCCGTAAAGAACTGCAATGCTTCCGTTTCCGCTCCGTCAAGATTCCCTTGAGGGGCAGGTAGTTTGGAAACTTTTCTCGAAGCACAGAGTCGGTGTAACATACTTAGTCTAGATTCGCCAATTCTTTCCTCAGCGATCTGACTATCGTCGAGTGTCCTGTCTGGAGACATTTCCATTGAGATATGGCTGATAGTCGAGTGGCCGTAATCACCGCCATCTGCTTACCAAAACTGTCAACGGAGAGAAGGTGAAACATGACCTCTAAGGCACTTATAGGTGTTGTCCTCAGCGGCCCGCTTATAAGCATGCACCTTCTTATTAAGCAAACGTTTAATCAATCTATGTAAATTTAAGTTCTATGTACCAATTAATACCGGTATAACGGAACGAAATTATTTGTTTTTTAAGTTACGTACCAATAACCGTAACGATAACGAAATTTAATTCGGAAGTATAACGAAATTAATAACGTTACCAGTTTTTTTCCGGTATGCCAACACTGATTTAAACATGTAATGTAGTATACGTGTTAAAACAATTAGTTTTAATTGTAAATAGTAATTTTAAAAACCCATTTGAAATTGCATGAAAAGACTAGGCAAATTTGCCCACTGTTAAAAGCGTGTAAAATTCAATGGAAATTTTTTACTGTGGCGCGCAGTTATATCCAGCGTAGCTTTCTAAACGAAGTCTGCTTCATATCATAATTTATATCATATCACATAATTAATTATCTCGAGCTCTAATTCTAATATTTATAATCGTCACATTAAAAGATGGCAATAAATTTTTTCTGTATAATATCAATATAATTTTTTATATAATAATATCGCAATCTTTTTCTAGAAATTCAAAGTAAACAAACTACTTAAAGATGATCTGTTTCATATCATAATAATTGTCATATAGTAATATTGCTAATTCTAAGAATTTTAATGTTGTTGTAATTTTTAATGTAATGAACACTTCTTTGTTCATTACCCATCTCATCCCTACTCTTTCTTATTGTGTTAAATAATTTAATATATAAGGCAAATCAAATCAAGAAAAGATCAGAATTAATGGTACTATCAAAATATAATGTTTATAAATAAATAAGTTGTGTTAAATACAAAGTTAAGTTAAATTTAATTTTATCTTGTTTTATTGTCGACTGCATATAAGAAAAACGGTTGGCCAACGGAATCCCGAAAGACGAAATCCAAAAGACATAATCCAAAAGCCAAAATCCAAACCCCCAAAAGAAAGAAAATAAATCCAAACTTACAAAATCCAAAAGGGACCAAATTCAAAAAGTTTGGAATTATTTTGAATTTATGGTTTAATTGCTGGAATGATTTAAAATATAAACACTTAATTAATTTGAATTCATTTATTTAACTATATTTATTTATTTCTAAGTAATTTTAAAATTAATGACTAGATAAATAAACTTAAATGATTAACATAGTGAAATTTTATACGATATTTCCTTTAGGAATTCAAGCATCTCCATATTGTTTCGTTTTTGAAGCAGTTGCTCAAAAACGAAACAATGTGGAGTTTTTGCTCTGCTGAATCGATTTTGTTCTTTGATAAATAATATCTCCAGATTTAATTTTTTCAATTTTGTTGAAAATTACTAACATTTCATTTTGTAGTCCATTTTGATGGCATACAACCCACATTTTTTTTTTTCAATTATAATTTTTAATCTGTTGTGCCACCCTTTAGCAGAATTTTGTGTTCGTGGAAAATTTTCTGATATTCTATCTCCAACACTCCAGAAGTCTGGTGAATATCGCGGTCGCATTTTTTTTGTGCCGCTTATGTAGTTTTTGTTAAACCAAGATGGTATTATTCTCCAATCTGGATCTTTCACAAATTTACTTAACGCTTCGAAATATATTTTAACATCGTTTGCAGGTACAAAAGCCAATCTTTTCAACATGCGAACTTGCAAATTAAATTGCTCGCTTTTCGCATATTTTGATTTAAGTTTACTTTTTTCTACCTGTCGCCATAATATTTGTCCAAAATGGAAGATGCAGCCTTTGTAGTTTGCCGATGGAAAGAACATTTTCGCTGCTGATGGTATTGAAATTTCGAAATCCGAAATGATCCTTTTCGGGGGTAACGATATTTCTTTTGCACACGCCAATAAACAAAGGTCGTAAAAAAATTCTACATACGCCATTTGTGATTTTTTGCTCAATACCAAAATATTAAAGGAGCAACTTGGCCTTCATTTCTGCCGTGAATACTGAATAATTGCCGCATTATGGTCGGTACGACATAAAATGTCCCATTCATCAGCCAACAATTAGTTTCACTCAATAGCTTAAGACATCTTTTCGTGCCTAATATAATATATCGTTCTCCCATATATTTTTTGTCACTTAGAACAAACAATTCACCTTTCAAATATTTCAGTTGATCCGGAATAAATATTTCATTAAAAATTTTCGGTTCTCTTAAACTATTAATCCAACTACGATGAACTTTTTTTCTTTGTGTCTGACTGGAAGGCAAATATCTGCGGCAGTTCGTTTCAGTTCTGATGATTGAATCGCTAATAAGTTTAACAGGACACATTAAACTGATTTTTGCCATTCTTTTAAATTGATTATTTATTTCACTAATACTTTTTTTAGATGCTTGAGGATCATGAAGGTGTTGAATCGTTTACCTTTTTACTGTGTGCTCGCCATCTCTTAAGGTTGCATCAATTCGACATTTACAATTTTTTGATTTTCGTTGAGAACAACTCCTATATATATCTCCCGTTTTCTTATCAAGGTGATAATCGAACCCATCAATAAACAGCTTCTCTTTTCCTTTATTGGTTTTTACTATCATAATATTCATTTTTAAAAGGTTGCTTTAACACGTTTTGAAAATTCACTGTATAGCACTTGCGATAAATTGGTCAATTTATTTTTAAATGAATAAAAGATGGTCATATATATAAATCTTGTTTAAATACTTTCGGCACTTTTGGTTTATAGAAGTAAACGGGGTTCAATTGGAGAAAACTAGCGTAGATACAGTTAATGATTTATTTCTTTTGAAAGATATTAAGGAAAAACCCAGTTTTCATTCCTCGCAAAATGTACATATTACCGTATACATTTATTCTTTGTAAAAAATATGGAAAAATTTCTTTCATCCCCCGAATAACTGATTTATTGTAGGTACTTGCTATTGTTTTTTTAGTTTTTTAAATTTAAAAACAATGATAATGAACTAAGAGGGTTAACCCATATATTTTATGACAAAAAAGAATACGTTTCATAAATATTTTTTATTGGACTACCTAATAACTTTATTACATCGGGCTTTGAAAAATATCTATCGACATACTTTTAATTGTTCTTTAACAATTTGTTGGAGTTTCCTTAATTTTATAACAACCGATTCATAAACTATGCATCTATGTCAGGTGCCAAAACTAAGTGACACGGAATTAAGAGGGCTACTAAGTTTGGGTGGTGTTTCGTCAATTAGACTGTAAGGATTAACAGAAGCATGGAGGGAACGTTGTATATTGTTGGTGATATATCGAAAGGAGGATTGTTGGGAAGACGAATTAGATGAGGAGGATTGAGTTGAAGACGGTATTAAACTATCGTAGTGGTTGCCTGAGAACAGTAAGTTTATGTCATACAAATAATCCAAATTATCAGGAACAAAGGTTGTCTCTTGAGAGGAATTGGTGGAAAATACTCTTATTTTGATATTCTTTATCTTGGAAAAAGCAGACAAACATTCTGAACCTCCCCAAAAGCCATCCTGTTGTAGATCGCTCAAATATTTCCATACCAAGTCACTTTCGTTCAATTGGGCATGGGATGAATATATTAAATTACATGAATGTAATATAGTTGGTTTATATTCGCTTAGATTATTGCGAATATGCTCAACAATTTGAATACGCATTTCAGTAACAGAGCAGGGTGGAGTGAGGGGCTCTCTTAATAACAACTGATGTCGCATTGCATTGAAAAGGCAATTACCATCACCTGGAATCCTATAGGCTTCCATTCCACACCGGGAAATTAGCGAGGGTCGGGAGAGGTGGAGTGAAATTAATTAAATTATGACTTACTTGTTTTACAGGTACTACAGTAATTTCTCTGTAAGTAAACCAGCAAGTACGGAGAATAATAGTATAAACACTTTATCTTATTAAAACACTATTAATATATCACTCACTTATTTATTTATATTTATTTTTTATTTTATTTTATATTTATTTTAGAGCTTAGATTTATTTTAGATCAAAAAAATTGCTTTCACTCTAAATAAAAGCGCAAGTAATGCAAACACGATTGGTCACTAACACGGTTGGTTGCGAATTAACTAAAAAGTGTTAAGCATAGTAAAAAGTAACAAAAACGACGGTTATGCGGAATGAGAATAGGGTCAGCAATGCTGAATAAAATAGAAGAATAGTGATCTGATATGACAAACCTACATTCAGACAGAGTCATCTATGAGCGAAAAGGAACACTGATTTCTACATACGATTTATGTGTATGTAGGAACGCGTATGTAAGTAGGTCTATGTAGGTATAGGTAGGTGTATAGGCAAGTTGTATATGTATGCGTGTACGTATGTGTATATGTGTGTGTATATGAAGGTATGTATGGATATATGAGAGTATATATATATATGTATGTATATATGTGAGTATATATGTATGTACGTGTATGGGTGTATATAAACAAATGACTGTAGGTGTATGTATATGTGTACGCATGTATGGGTGGGTATGTATATGTATGCGTATGTTATATATGCATATGGGTGTGTATTTGGAATATAGGTATAGGTGTAGGTATATGTGTGTGTGTATATATGTGTATATGTGTGTGTATGGGAGTGTATCTGAGTATTACTCGGGAATTAACCACGGAGGTGGTTGGGTAGACAAAAAAGATGGGATTTTCAGTAGTTATACATAAGGAACATAACTTATATTAACAATTAAAAAAAAAAAAAAAAAAACTATCTAAAGGGAATAAAAGATCTTAGTAGTCAAGACCAGGAAAGATTTGTTAAGTTTAAGTAACGAAAGGCGCTGACAGAATGAATGAATTAACATACGTGGGCACCTAGAGTCAAATATATAATAAAATAACATTAATTAAGTTACAGATCACGGAACGAAAAACTAATATATTTATTTGTAGAATTCTTATGATGTTGTATCAAAGTCTAATTTCAATAGGTTATAGCTAAATTTTAGATTGTATCGAAATATGATTTACCCATTTATTAATTTACATAAATATCTTAAATATCTTATCTTACCCTATTCACGAATGTAGGTATAAATTATATACCATAATGTACGAAAAGGCAGTTGAAACACAAAAGAAATAAATAAAACCCAGGTTAGATGGTAATGGATCTGGGAATAAAAGGACGCAACATTACTTACAACATATAACCCTAAGTTAATTAAATACTCCAATTTCAACTGTTAAGATAACGCAAATACGTATGATGGAACAAGAAACGTCCTCACCTACACAAACAATAGTAATAACCAAAGTCTAAAAGACCCGATTAAACAATATAGATTTTATTACTAACAATTATATTAATTCTTACTCACTACTTATGTATTAGGAAAATAGAACTGCATATTGTAGAATCAGCCGATTCTCAAACTAACATTTCTTGAAATTTTCAGCTTTATAATGTAAATGGCATAATTAATGCATACTTTTAGAATGTAAGTTTTCAGATGTTTACTTGGGCTCTCAGATGAGCCTGGCCCAGAATGGCAACAGAATGGAAACGATTGGCTGGGGCTAAGCTATCATACCATTAAACTAAATTAATTGTTTCAGATTCCTGAGCCATAAATTAAATTAATAAATTTTCTTTCAGTGTTTGTACATAGATAGAATTAAGCCAGCGTGCGGATTGGACCTTAGATAAATAATAAAACCAACCAATTAATTAAATTACAGACTACTGAGCGACAAACTAATAAATCTATTTTAAATTGTGTTAAAATTTTAATCAAATACAGCAGAGCATATAGGTGTTGCGGACTGGAGAATGCTGATTGGCGATTGCAGATTAGTAGATTAGAATTGTGATGTTGTGTGATTGTCTGATAATAGTAGTTTAGTAAACGATTTGCCAGGTGTCTGTAACCGGGTCGTTCTCTCCTTACTAACATACCTTCCTATCCTTACCTATTGTTTTATGTAAACGGCTGTAGGAATAGGCCCGGCGTTATCCGGGAATCTTGCCTAGCGCTTGGTCCTACAGTCCTATCAATCAATCAATCAAATCAACCGATTCATAAACTATGCATCTGAGTTTTAAAACACGTATTGTCTTAATAATACATCCATAAATCTTAAAATGTAGGTGTACCCAATTACCTGTCGCGCACTATACTACGAGCATACGATTTTCAAATTCAAATGCATAAACATTTTTGGGTCTACTACAAAATCCCGGATCTAACATCTCGAAACCAAAATCCCGATTTTCAAGATTACGAGTTTCAAAATCTAAGTTTTCAAAACCTTGGTTTTTAATAATTTTATCTCGAATCAAGATAAACAAAAATATTTTTGTAATATTATTTTCGGCGCTGTACTAATTTTACTTATCAAAGATAAAATGAAACTTTTCAAAAATTTGGATTTCATCGTTTTTGGATATTTTCTGTTTAGATTTTGTCCCATAAGTATTTTTTTTTATTTGGATTTTGTCCATTTGGATTTTAGCGTTTGGATTTTTACAAAAATTAGTTTTTGTCTTTTGGATTTTGGGTGACATAAAAAAAAAACATAACTCGCGCGGAAAATATTTTCAAAAAGTTTGGTTTTTTTTGGAAATATTTTTTGGATTTTGTCTTTTTTGGATTTTGTCCTCTTTGGATTTTTTCTTTTTTGGCTTTTGGGAGTTTAGATTTTGGCTTTTGGATTATGTCTTTTGGATTTGGAAAAAATATTACTGTTGCAAATTTCATGTTAATCCTCTGTAAAGTAAGCTCAAAATTTCATCATCCAAAGGGAAAAAAGAACAATAATACAGGGTTTCACAAAATACTATAACGACATTTAAATTGTGGCTCCAAAAATATCTCGCGACAGTTTTAATATATATTATTTTAATCATTTCACTTTAATCTCGATACAACGATAGTATCTATCACGATAGTATAAACCATCTACCACAATAGTTTAACCCATGGTTTCTATAACCGGATTAAGGAAGTTTAGTCTAGCCAGAATATTTCTACGATGCGATTCTATGATATCGATTCCAGCTAACACTTGGTTTCCGTGTTTGAGTGACTATGTCGCAAGACCTCATCATAAAATTTAAAAAATTTTGCAAATTGAATTGTTGTTTCTGTATGTTGCAATTTGCTAGACCGGTTTAGTTCTGATGATGACGTCATTGAATGACAGCTTGATCAAAAAGATCAAAAACAATCCATCTATGTATCTCATTAGGCATATGCTACAAGACTTTATGCATTGCACTATGCGATTCGTATTGTAGTGTTCAGGATGTTGCGGCTGTATTTGTGGGTACCAGCATGAAACAAACTTTCGGGAAAATACCTGTGTCTTGAGGAGCTCATTGAGAGAAGGAAGAAATTGTGAGAAGTTATTTTTGCCGTGTTAGGTTAAGAAATGGTAAGATATTTTCGGGAGGTTGTATCAAAAGGTATTGACGTGTAATGTTCCCTAACAAAGGCCGTAAGGGTCACCAATATCACGCTGCTATGTTGGAAAATTTTGAATATTATTTTTGGTTGTTCCTGTATGTTGTTATTATAGCTCGGTCGGATTCGATCATTAGATGATGACGTCATTGAATGACCATTTTGCTACCGAACTTCATGTATATTAAGTGTGCAGATTCGTATATGTAAGTGTTGAATCGTGTCACGACAGTGCTAACAAATTGCAAGAACTTTGCTCGAAATTTCGATTTATTAATTATTTGATTGTGACGTCATGATTAATTGTCATTATTGTGCGAGAATTAATTTAAAAGTGGTTTATATTAATTTATATTTTATTATAGTCATTATAGCAATTAATCTGTGTTTTTTCCGTAAACTTACATATCATGACAGTAATATTTTGAGCTACAAGAGTACATTTTTTGAGCTGAGAGTAAAAACTTTCATGATAGTTAACTTCATATAAATAGTATTCAATACACTTAAACGATTAAAAATGATGGGTATTTCATATAAAGTCAACTTCATGGTTGCGTTCCTTTCTTTCTTCCTTCCGTCCAGAATTTTTTTTAAGCAATTTCAATGGTTGAAAATGACGTGTTTTTCTTGTGACTTTTTTCATCAAGATGGTGTATCTTACTTTACTTTATCTTTTGGTCGGAACGAAGCAAGTGGAAGTTAGCCCATTTTTTCATCCCAGTAAAAATAAAAATTTTCATCGGATAACACTATTCTATCCTATCCCAGAATTTAATAATAATATACACACAAAACCAGAGTAAAAAAAACCTTACAAATTATTTCTTATACATTTCACAATATCCCATTCCAGTTTTATTTTAATATTCGAATTTTTTCTATTTTCTTACATTTCTATATTCAATAGTTATTGTAATATACTCGAAAAATGTCAAAGTGGATTATCTCCAAAGAACTTCGAGGGTCGGAAAATTTGAAAAATGTTTCAAATAAAACACTATCATAGGCAATAAGAAACCATGTTAGAAGTACAAGTCTATGGTTCAGTTTTCTACAATTGGTGATAATTGACTATGGGCACATTGTAATACTATATGAAAAACTTCAAAGTGGATTATCTCTTAAGAACTTCGAGGGTCGGAAAATTTGAAAAGTGTTTCAAATAGAACACTATCATAGGCAATTAGAAACCATCTTAGAAGCACAAGCCTTTGTTTCAGTTTTCTACAATTGGCCAAAAATATTGGCCTATTTCATATAAATTGAATCTGAGGTCCTTGGATTGAGTCCTTTGATTTTGTTCCCGTGAACCAACGGTTCCAGAATCAAAAAGACTTATTTATAGAGAGGATGACGCCTTTGAATGCTGCAAATTTATCTGTGTAAACTTTACACCAGATATAATCACGTTGGGATGATGGAGGACAGTTTTTCCTTGACATTCCTCAGCGTCTTTTGCATCACATTTATTGTAACCCTTTTTCGAACAAAGAAGGGTTTAAAATCAAGTGCTTCCAGCCCTGGTTTTAAACCCTTGAAGAAGTGTGCCTTTCGGCTCCCTCGTTTTGGCAAAAATGGTCCATTTGTTGGTGTTTAGTCCCGGGTTTTGATTTTTTAACCCCTTTAGAATATCTGAAGGTTTTTGGATCGGGCTCGGGACAAAATATTTACCCCTTACAGGCCTGGGTAGGTCGCAAAATAGGCTATACTCCAGCTCAACTCCCTCCCAGTGATGTAGAGTTGGTACAGCTCCAAGTACCCACTTAACAGTTCTATCGTTTGCGCACTTCATGCTAAACATGCTGTTGTACAAACCACAGCCCTAAAAAGCCAAAGAATCTCCAGAAGCACAAGGTGTGATTAACGTCGTCTCTCATCAAGATTTCATGAGCCTGTCTTTCTCGTGAAGTTCAACTTCTTAAAAACTCAGTTTCAGAATTTCTTTCGATCCTGAGCCCTTCTCCTGGTAACCTTGTGACTTGAAGCCAGAAGATACCCTCTGTCTTTTAAGCCGGTTCCCTGGAAAGGGCTTGGTAGTATTCGACCTGTTTCTTTTTTCACAGACAAGGAGAAGTTTTGCCGATAAAATCACCAAGTAAACGTTTAAATTCTGGTTTTTTCCGTCGCTGGCATCGTGAGATCTTCTTCTTAATTGAAGAGGTGTTAACCATTTGCACCGACAGATAATCCACTTTGAAGTTTTTCATATAGTATTACAATGGGCCCATAGTCAATTATGGCCAATTGTAGAAAACTAAACCATAGACTTGTACTTCTAACATGGTTTCTTATTGCCTATGATAGTGTTTTATTTGAAACACTTTTCAAATTTTCCGACCCTCGAAGTTCTTTGGAGATAATCCACTTTGAAATTTTTCATATAATGAGTATATTACAATAACTATTGAATATAGAAATGTAAGAAAATGGAAAAAATTCGAATATTAAAATAAAACTGGGATGAATATAGTGAAAGTATAGTGAAATGTATTAGAAATAATTTGTAAGGTTTTTTTGACTCTTGTTCTATATGTATGTTTTTATTAAATTCTGGGATGGGATAGAATAGTGTTGTCTGATGAAAATTTTGATTTTTTCTGGGATGAAAAAATGGGCTAACTTCACATGCTTTCGGAACGAACATGGCGCGAAAGAGATATTATTATATTTAAATAAAAGAGGCGAAACATGAAATGCTTTCAAATGTAATGTGCAACATTTTATATCGGATTGTCGAAGAAAGAAGAATAATAAATAAATAAAAATGTGAATTTATAATTTTTAAATAACAAACAAATTATTAAAATTTATTTAAACATTATTTTTTTCATTCTTAACTAATTATGATAAATAATTATTAATTAATTATTAATTTGCTCCAATATCCACAGTTATAAATTTATTATATTCAACACAGATAGCACAAATAATCACAATAATCAATTGATAGTTTTAAAAACTGAATAATGCGCACAAAACAAAAATTTAAAAATAATCACCAAACACGATCGAAAAAATTAAAATACCAACCATCACGAATAATGTCAATGACTTAAATTATTTACCTATAGATGGCAGCAAAATCGTTCTGTACTTTTTCCATCAACCATGATATCGCAAAACAAATAGTCGGAACGATGGAAGGAAGGAACGTAACCATGAAGTCGACTTAAGGGTCAATCTGTTAGGCTAAAAATTTCGAGTCGCTCATATGATAAATCAAACCATCCCTAAACTAGAGCAACGTTGCTTGTATCTCAAGTTTACGCAAGTACAAAATTTACTTTCACCACTATGTGGTGTTATGTTCTCCAGGGTTGGTGTTGACCGTCGACCAAATCTTGAGTTTTTTTTACAACGCATTTTGTGTATTTATACTATTTAAATAAATATATTGGTGTTTGTGTCTGTGTTTGTATTAATAGTGAAAAAGGATAAGGTCAATTAAAAAATTTTAGTTAGTCATAAATTTAATTTATTTGTGAATAATGATAACCTAATTATTAAGTAATGGAAGTATGAAGATGCACGAAGAAAAGTATAATTAAGTTTGATATGATTTATTCATGTTTGTTCGTGTTTTTATGTTGTATTACAAGTTTACTGTGTATGTTTGTGTACCATTGTCGTTGTTGATTGTTGTGATCAAAATCTGCTTTGTGAAAAGTTCGAATAAAGCAATACATACAAATATTCTGCCTGATTAGGTTGTAATGGTGATTAAACCGCATGTAATATAAATTGTGTGATATATAAACCCCTACACAGTTAAAAGTACGGCAGGATCTATAATCTATGTAATTGCAAGACGTTATAAGCAAAGACATTTTTTTTTTGATTTTACTTAATGAACATAATACCTTCAAACGTTGACGACAAATCAATCACAACAACAAAAATAATCGTTTGATTTAATTCCACCAATTAATGTCATATTTTAACTGTAATAAATTGATAATTTAGTTAGTAAATAATAGCTGAATAGATTCAAGTACTGTTTTTTTCACCCATTCGAAACGACTAAAAAAACTAAATTAGACCATTTGTTTTTAACTGTTTTTGTCCATGATGATTTCAAATTGATTGAAAGCAAAGGAGCAAAAACATGTTTATTCCGTTATTCGTAAATTTTCAGTGTATTATTGTTGTAACCAATACTAGGAAATGTCGGGCAAATCTTTAATAACATTGGCGATTTAAAAAGTTTGACCGTTTTTTAATACAGGAAGTTTTGTGTATCTACTATTCGTTGACATATTCTGATCGTTTTGAACAACAGTATTTGTGTTAAGACAGTTTTAATTAATAACGTTACTTATTTATCATTTTGTTTAAGTATTTAATGCTAATTTAATATTTATTTTGCTCAGTTTTATGTAATTTGACCGCATTTACATTTCTCGGGGCGCTGTCTTGTTATCACAAGTACAATTTAAATTTTCCCTTCCGGCTGGCTGGTAGATTAGTTATCAATTATTTATCGCATCTTTCACAAACAGTTTTTGGTAGTTGTTATACTAAATTTATTTCCAGGTTCAGTACTTGGCCCTTTATTAATTTCTATGTATCTACATTAATGACATAGAATATCAGTTTTGCCATAGTTCGTTTCAAATTTTTGCTGATGATTTCCAAATTAAGATTTTCTATTATAATTTTCATTTTATAATTTGTGTCGAGATAAGATTTTGTAACATAAAATCTGAATTTTCTCTAATCCTTATCTATTAATTTAACCGAGCCGGTAAAGTTACCATTACATAAAAAAACCGTGAATATAAAGATTACTGAAACAACGGTAGATATATTATATAACGATCTCCGTCCACAGTTAGAAGATAGACTTGCAGATTTGGCTAAACAAAAGGGTACATCTTTCGTTAAACCTAATGAAGAGTTATCTTTTATCCTTAAATTACCAGAAATCTCCTTAGATAATTTTTTTGGAGATATAACACAGTGAAAGGGGTTTATCGATTCGTTTGATTACCATATTCATAATAACCCAAGGTTAAATTTAACTCATTTCAGCATCTAAAAAATTCAGTTAAATTGCAGCTAAATATTTCGAAAGCTTAGATTTTACAGCTTCTAATTATACCGAAGCACGGAGCTTATTGATTGATCGCTTTGATAAACCTAATCAAGTCGGAGAAAAGCATTCTACAATTGAACAGGTGCATAGAATAACAAATATAATTGAAAGAACGTTAGAACATAAAAAAGTATGCTGAAGCATATTCCCGAACGTCGCGCAAGCATTCGATAAAGTTTGGCACAGTGGTCTGGAATACAAGCTGCATAGAGATCTGCCGAGGCAATTCTACGCCATACTAAGATCTTATTTATCCAATAGACATTTTTGAAATGCGAGGTTGAATACTCTGAGCTAAAATAAATCTCTTCCGGTGTCCCGCAGGGGAGTGTATTAGGACCAATGCTGTATTTACTATATACAAGAGACATACCAACCACAAATGAAGGAACCATAGCCACCTTTGCAGATCAATGTTATTAATATATTTTCTGGCGATATAATTCTTTAGATGAGCTTAAAACATTTAAATAACAGTCACATATGGTACTAAATCAGCGCCATTTTTAGCAACACGGTGCCTACTTCAGTTATCGCTTGGTTTTCAACCCACTCAACCATTAGCAAGTGCTACCATTCGTGAAGACTTTTATGTTGATGACTTATTGTCAGACGCTGACTAAATAAAAGAAGCAGCTCAGTTTAAACAGAGGTCACATCTATTTTGAAAAGCGCGAGACTTAAGTTGAGGAAATGGTGATCAAATAGATTAACTCTGCTTAGTGACATAGCTGAAGAGGATCGTGAAACATGTTGTATAATCGATGATAAAACAAACATAAAAACGTTGGGCATGTTTTGGGATCCTAACCATGATCATTTTAATATTAACATCATTGTGACGTGATGTCAAGGGTTACAAAACGCATAGTTATATCGCAAGTGGCTAAAATATTTGATCCTCTTGGTTTAGTTGCTCCAATAGTAGTTGTAAAAAAGTTGTTACTACAAAAATTATGGTCCCATAAAATAGATTGGGATGAAAGCCTTCCAATGGCCTATCACACCTACAGGATTTACTATCTTAGTGAACTTTCAAAATTAAGTAAATTAAATATTCCACGTCATTTATTCAATGGATGTGATAAATCCAGCATTATACAGCCGCATGGTTTTGCTGATGCTAGTGAAAATGCTTACGGTGCAATTATATATGTTCAATTTTAAATTCACGATAACTGATACTCAAGATATACGACCAATATGGCTTGAGTTGTGTGCAGCTCAACTTTTAGTAACTCTTATGGAAAACTAAAATTTAAAGTTACAGACAGATTCCACATTGTTGTGTTTCTCATCAAGAAACCAAACATCTGACAGTAGACCATATTTTATGTTTATTGTCGCCTTCTTTAATAGTTTTATAACCACATTCTAATTTTACAATCTTTAAACCATAAATCATTAAAACCTTTTTCTTAATTTGAAATTAAACATATGTATTTTAATAATATCAATCCTAGAAACTAAATTAAACAATTTAAGATAAGCAATAATTTCTGAAATTAAACATATGTCTTTTAATAATAAAATAGCATAAAGCAAAATATCAATCCCAAAAAATTAAATTTAACAATTTAAGATAAATAATATTTTGAAATTAAACACATGTCCTCTAATCAAAAATCCCTTTTTAATTTGTAATCAAACATACGTATTTTAATAATATCAATCCCAAAAGTTAAATTAAACAACTTAAGATAAATAATAAATTTTGAAATTAAACACATGTCATTCTGACATAAATCAACAATCATCTTATAACACATTCCAATCAAACATACAATAATAAACAAATGTCAATTATAAAACACTTTCATACATATTTATAAATCTTTCCTTTTTATAAAACATTCCTTTTTATAAAACATTGACGCTGTAGAATTCGCACCTGTTGCAAATTAGTTAAGTTTATGAACAAAAAAAATCCCAAAATATCTACACAGACATTTTCTACGATCTACTCGTAAAAAACCACTGCAAGAACCAACAACCCCAAAAATCGAACATATTTTACCAATCACGGAAGATTGGGACGACGAACAACAAGTAAACTTAATCCAATTGAATAAAAAAACTACAATAATGAACAGACTCGAACTACAACAATATATAGCAGGTTCTGTCCCTGAATTCGATGGGAAAAACCTAACGACAGTAAGAGCAGATTTAATACGATTTATAAACAAAGCCGATAGTACAATAGCTGATCTCTCAGAACCAGAAAAATTGCTTTTTGATAGATTAATCAAACAAAGAATCACAGGAGATGCATTCACACGCATCCAAGACAAAACTATCACCACCTATGAAGAACTTAAAGTTGAACTTATCAGTATATATAGTCAAACACAATCTTTAGATGAACTATCGAGAATTCTAAACGAAACTCGACAGAAACCAAACGAATCCCTAAAAAACTTCGGCCAAAGGCTTAATCACAATCTCTTAGAATACATTAACGGATACAAACAAAAATATGAAATCATTCAGATTGATGCCACCTACAAGAGACACATTACAGACAATGCAATTCTTTTGTTCAAAAAAGGATTAACAAATAGCATATTAAAAGAGAGAATAGCACTAAGCAAAGCGAATACAATAGACGGAATCGTAGACGAAGCAGAATTAATCGAAAATACATTAATGACGATTTTGAATTCACACCCTAAATATCCAAATCTTCATACCCAACATCCCACTATCTGCAACTACTGCAATAAACCATACCACACATGGGACGTTTGTCGAACTAGATTGTCTTCAGAAAGAAGTAGACAACAATACACAACAAAACCATATTTAACTAACGCAACTTTCAAAAATGCAAATCATAGATACAAAAACCAATTTTTCTCACAAGTTGAACAACAGAATTTCCTCCCAAATCCCCAACCACCAACCCAAAACAATTACAATGGATTATCAAATCAAAACAACTCATCCAAACCATATTTACCTCAAATGCAAGGCCCCAACTTCAATAATTATAGACAACCAAGTTACCCAAACCAAACTCAACAATGGCCCATTAAATATTGCTCATTCTGCAAAACAACTCGAAATCACACTTTTGAAGAATGTAGAAACAAATTCCGGCCAAGATCATACAACCCAAGCGATGGAAGATTACAACCTCTAGCTTCCACAGAATTAGAAGAAACACTGAAAAATTTAAAAATTAACACTATTAGACCACACACCCAAGAAACTGAGCCACAACAGGGAAACTCCACTGGATCCAACCAGTAACAGGA
The DNA here is from genome assembly GCA_963932295.1 of Tipula lateralis. Classification (NCBI taxonomy): domain Eukaryota; kingdom Metazoa; phylum Arthropoda; class Insecta; order Diptera; family Tipulidae; genus Tipula; species Tipula lateralis. The sequence goes on along the minus strand of OZ010739.1, from coordinate 7,013,439 downwards.
GAGACTCTGAAATTGGATCCGCTTATTAAAACAAAACGACAATCAAAAAACTATCAAAATTACCATTCTCTCCCAGCGGGTATAATTCCAAGCATACACCTTAAAAATTTTCCCGTTGTTACCAAATCAAAGCAAAATAAACAAATACTGACATATAATCAAACAAAAAACGCTACCAGCATAACTCAAACAAAAAACGTCACCAGCATGACGCATTCACAAAACGCCACCAGCATGGCTCAAACAAAAAACGTCACCAGCATGACACACTCACAAAACGCTACCAGTATAGCTCAAACAAAAGCCGTCACCAGCATGACGCAACCACTAAACGCCATCAGCAAGGCACAAACAACGCACGTCACTAGCCTGACACAAATACAAGAACTCCCACAAACTAAGTATAATACATTTTGCAACAATAAATTTTATAAAAAATCACTTCACTTGAGACCAAAACACACTATAGTCAACACACTACCTTGTCAAGTAGATTTCTTTCAAGCTCTAGAACGAAAAATCAAGAACGGAAACAACAATAATCAAACAAGTTTTACAAAAAACCAAATTCTTCAAATAATCCCAGAAGAAGCAGAGAAAGACAAATTAAAACACGAACCAATAGACTTCAGTGAATCAATGAGAAATTTACTATACCCAGAACCCAAATCGCAACCTAAATTATTGAATATTATATCCACATGTACACTAAACAGAAATACTGTATCCCCAACCACACCACTATCAAAGCCAAACCTACTTATTGATACAGGAGCAGGTATATCTTTAATTAAGGAACAACACACAAACAAAAGTGACATAGATACTTCTAACACAATCATAATAACAGGTATTAGTCAGGAACAAATCATGACAAAAGGCTCAACCAACATGAAATTAAAATTTAATGACAATCTAACTATTGAACACGATTTTCAAGTCGTATCAAATAAATTCCCCATCCCAGAAGACGGAATTCTAGGCCAAGAATTTATCAATAAATTTAAGGTCGACATACTTAATAGCACCAATCAATTAAGAATAAACGATAACTTAATAAACTTTTCAAACTTCCCACAGTACAAGTATACACTAACAGCCCGCAGTGAAACTTGCTTAGAAATACCAACTTCCACAGACCAACCATGCATATGTCCAGCATACGAACCATACCCAGGAATATTCATCCCACAAATGCTACTTCATCCAACTGACTACAAAGCAAAAATACTAATAGCTAACACACTTCCATACGATGTACAAATACTCGAAATCCAACCAAAAATGGAGTTAATTTCTAATCATATAATAGAAGAACACCCTTTGTTCACTAACCAAAATCACAAAGAATTAGTAACAAAAACATTAATCGAAAATCTTGATCACACTAACAACATAGAAGAAAACATGGCTATTATGACACTTTGCTTGGAATACCAAGACATTTTCCACTTAGAAGGTGAAGAACTTACTAGCGTCAAAGGCGTACAGCACAACATAAACTTATTTACAGACACAAAACCTGTACACGTACAAAGATACCGCCTACCACAAATACACAAAAACGAAATAAATAAACAAGTCTCTGAAATGCTAAAAGAAGGTAAAATCCAACAGCCCACTTCTAGCAGTTCCTAAAAAACCCGGCAAAGATGGTAAACCTAAATGGAGAGTAGTAGTAGACTTCAGGAAACTAAACGAAGTAACAATAGGTGATTCATTCCCACTACCCAATATCAACGACATACTAGACCAACTTGGTCACGCACAATATTTTTCATCCTTAGATATGGCTAGCGGTTACCACCAAATCGAAATGAACCCCAAAGACGCACACAAAACTGCTTTCAGTACCGATTATGGACATTTTGAATTCAAAAGAATGCCATTTGGATTAAAAAACGCCCAAGCAACTTTTCAAAGAATGATCAACAACATTCTTCGTGGATTTCAAGGTCTTAAAGGTTTCATATATTTAAACGATGTCATCATATATGGAAAAAATTTAAGAGATCATAATCAAAAATTACAAGAAGTTTTTGAAATCTGTCGTAAAAATAATTTAAAACTTCAATGCACAAAATGCCAATTTTTACAGAAACAAATAACCTTTCTAGGACATCTTATTTCTCCAGACGGTATCAAACCAAATCCCACCACTACTCAAGCAGTTCAAGATTTCCCAACACCAAGGAACGTCAGAGAAATCCAATCATTTCTAGGATTAGCAAATTACTATCGTAGATTTATCCCAAAATTTTCAGAAATTGTAGAACCACTGACAAAACTAGCACGTAAAGGAAACACCTTTAAATTTTTAGAAGATTGTGAAAATGCTTTCAAAACAATAAAACACAAACTAATTAACCCACCACCACTCCAATACCCAGACATGTCACGACCATTTATATTAACAACAGACGCAAGCGATTATAGTCTAGGAGCAGTACTGTCACAGATGTACTCAACAAACGATTTACCAATAGCATACGCTAGCAGAGCCCTAGGCAAATCAGAAAGAAACTATTCTACAATTGAAAAGGAAATGTTAGCAATCTACTGGTCCGTCAACAATTTTAGACCATACCTATACGGTTAAAAATTCACAATAGTCACAGATCATAAACCGTTAACAGGAAATCTAACAAAAATCCCTAATCGTATTCTCAAATGGAATCTTAAACTTTCCGAATATAATTACGAAATCATACACAAATCTGGAAAGTCTAATACAAATGCCGACGCACTCGTCGAATAAAATTCAATCAAGTTCAATCAAGTACTAGCACTCACACGCGCACAAAGTAAAACTCAGCAACATAATACAAGTGTCACGAATAATAACACAACCTCACACATAAACACACCACAGAACACAAACAATACTACAACTCAAGACCAAACAGTAAACACAGCTAATCACAAAATACAAATAGTTCTCGATCAACAGAAAAGGAAACAAATACTACATGAATATCATAACCTCCCGTTAGGTGGACACGCAGGTACATGGCGTACATATAAACGAATAAAAATGTTATATTATTGGCCCAAAATGTTACTTGACATAAACAAACACATAAAAGAATGTTCCCAATGCAAAAGGAACAAAAGTCACAAAAAAACTAAAATCCCACTGCAACTCACAACTACTTCACAACACCCTTTCCAAAGAGTCGCATTTGACATAGTAGGACCACTACCCACAACAGAAAAATTTAATAACTACCTACTAACATTCCAAGACGACCTCTCAAAATTTTCAGGAGCAATCCCGATTCCAAATCAAAACTTAGTCACAGTCGCAAAAGCCCTATGCGAACATTACATAACCAAATACGGCATTCCAGAAAAAATACTAACAGACCAAGGCAGTGATTTCATGAGTAAAACATTTCAAGAAATATGCAAACTTCTACAACTCAAACATATCACCACGACAGCATACCACCCTGAAACAAATGGAGCATTAGAAAAATCTCACAACACTCTCAAAGAATACTTAAGAAATTTCACAAATATGGACCACAACAATTGAGATGAAATGTGCCACTATGCTATATTTGTATACAACACTACTCCTCACTGCTCGACAAATTATACTCCTCATGAACTCATTTATGGACGACCAGCACTAATCCCAAGCGCAATTAAAAAAGACCCAGAACCAACATATAATTACGACGACTACGTCAACGAACTTAAAACAAAACTAAGAATAGCCCACGCAATAGCTAGAGAAACCCTTATTAAAAAGAAAGAAATAACCAAACGTCAATACGACAAAAACCTCAACAAAATTGACATACAACCAGACGACCAAGTATGGGTAAGAAACGAAGCCCGGAAAACGAAGCAAGATCCGCTATGGCTAGGCCCATACAGAGTTATAAGTGTTGATTCAGACACCAATACAACAATTAAAGTAAAAAACAGACACGTCAAAGTTCATAACAATAGACTTATTAAATAAATAAATAAAAAATTAAACCCGAAAATAAAATAGAAAAGACATCATAAAGATGCACAAAAAAAAAATTTAAATAAACATATATATCAAAAAAAAAAAAAAACATTCTGAAAACAAAAAAAAATGTTTACAATAAAAGACATCATAAAGATGCACTAAATAAAAAATTTTAAAGATGTAAAAAAAAAAAAAAATTAAAATAAAACAAATAAAAGAACGCAAAAAAAAAATATAAACAAAAAGTATACAAAAAAGAAATAGTATACAGAAGGGAAAAAACTAAACATCCTTTACCAGTAGTTTAGAAAACTCAAATTATTTTTTAAATCCAAACGCTAATTGATTAACTTTTCCTTTTTCAAGTACACCTAACAAATAACCATTGGAAAAGAACAAGTTCAATCTACAATTTTTCGGTAATCCCAAAAAACTAACAGCTCTTCAAGCAATATTTTTTTTTGAGACGACAATACCTCAAACTTTTTACTTCTAAGAAGAATTAACATTAATAACAAAAACATTAGAAGGAAAAAGATAACTAACTAATAATTAACCACTAATAAAAAACCAAATATTATATTAAGAAAATGAAAAATAAAATCTACTTTAAATTAAAATTAAGCTAATATATGTTACAAGAAAATTAATATTATAAAGCAAAAAAAAAAAACAAATTTATCAATTCCTATTATAAATAAAAATTACAAAAAAAAAAAATTTCAATAATTATAAAATTATAAAATGTTATAATGAGGTAAACTTATATACATAAATTATGTACATCACAAGACTTGCTGTAGTATATACATATATAACGGGTGATTTTTTAAGAGCTTGAGAACTTTTTTTTAAAAAAAAACGCATAAAATTTGCAAAATCTCATCGGTTCTTTATTTGAAACGTTAGATTGGTCCATGACATTTACTTTTTGAAGATAATTTCATTTAAATGTTGACCGCGGCTGCGTCTTAGGTGGTCCATTCGGAAAGTCCAATTTTGGGCAACTTTTTCGAGCATTTCGGCCGGAATAGCCCGAATTTCTTCGGAAATGTTGTCTTCCAAAACTGGAATAGTTGCTGGCTTATTTCTGTAGACTTTAGACTTGACGTAGCCCCACAAAAAATAGTCTAAAGGCGTCAAATCGCATGATCTTGGTGGCCAACTTACCGGGCCATTTCTTGAGATGAATTGTTCTCCGAAGTTTTCCCTCAAAATGGCCATAGAATCGCGAGCTGTGTGGCATGTAGCGCCATCTTGTTGAAACCACATGTCAACTAAGTTCAGTTCTTCCATTTTTGGCAACAAAAAGTTTGTTAGCATCGAACGATAGCGATCGCCATTCACCGTAACGTTGCGTCCAACAGCAATGATTCCACCAGCGTACAAACCACACCAAACAGTGCATTTTTCGGGATGCATGGGCAGTTCTTGAACGGCTTCTGGTTGCTCTTCACTCCAAATGCGGCAATTTTGCTTATTTACGTAGCCATTCAACCAGAAATGAGCCTCATCGCTGAACAAAATTGGTCGATAAAAAAGCGGATTTTCTGCCAACTTTTCTAGGGCCCATTCACTGAAAATTCGACGTTGTGGCAGATCGTTCGGCTTCAGTTATGAAATGTCAAAGCATACTGAGCATCTTTCTCTTTGACACCTTGTCTGAAATCCTGCGTGATCTATCAAATACTAATGCATGAAAATCCTAACCACAAAAAAATCACCCTTTATAAATAAAAATTATAAGAACCTAATTAATGTCCGACTCCCACAAGGATCAGTTTATGCAGTCAAAATTAAAAGAAAAATGCTAAGATGAGATCATCAAGATAACCACAAAACGCAAGATGACCACACGGCAACCCCAAATCCAAAGGAGATAACCAGACAGACAGCACACTACGTTCTATATAATACACAAAACAGCATTATATGTTATATATACACCTATACTTATAACGAAAGATTTTAAGATTTACCGAAAAAACCCTAAAATCTTTCTAATCAAAAAGGGAAGTTATGTTGTGTTTCTCATCAAGAAACCAAACATCTGACAGTAGACCATATTTTATTGTTTATTGTCGCCTTCTTTAATAGTTTTATAACCACATTCTAATTTTACAATCTTTAAACCATAAATCATTAAAACCTTTTTCTTAATTTGATTTTAAACGTATGTATTTTAATAATATCAATCCTAGAAACTAAATTAAACAATTTAAGATAAGCAATAATTTCTGAAATTAAACATATGTCTTTTAATAATAAAATAGCATAAAGCAAAATATCAATCCCAAAAAATTAAATTTAACAATTTAAGATAAATAATATTTTGAAATTAAACACATGTCCTCTAATCAAAAATCCCTTTTTAATTTGTAATCAAACATACGTATTTTAATAATATCAATCCCAAAAGTTAAATTAAACAACTTAAGATAAATAATAAATTTTGAAATTAAACACATGTCATTTTATCATAAATCATAAAATCTTTTTTAATCTGAAATTTATCATATGTCATTTTTTATATCAACAAGCATTTGAAATTAATCATTTGTTTCTTTTTATCCTCACTTCATATAAAAATTTCGTATATAAGGACAAAATTATTATAAGAAAGATCAGTGTTAATCGAGATACCAAATATATCAAATTGAGTAAAAACAAGTTCTTTTAAAATCAGAAAATTGAAAGGATAATCAACTACCGGTAAGTAAAATAATTATATAACTGATACGAAAGCTCAGGGAATAACTGAATAACGTTCCCTCACATACCTAAGACAAAGGGAGAGCAATTAGTATCATAACCACAAACAATAAAACCTACTTACTAACAAAAGCTATTTAATAGCTAAATAAAACAATCAACTACTTTCAATACAATCTTTACTCATATAAATAAACCTTCATTTTTATAAAACATTCAACAATACACTTTTTCTATACCATTCACATCATAAACAAAATCTTCTCTCGATAAATATTCATATCTATCTTATAAACTATCTTATAAAACAACATAACTTCTGGACAGATTCCATAATAACTCTTCATAATCTAGATGGAAGTCCTATGTTGCAAACCGTGTATCTGACATTCAAGCAAAATCTAATTCTAATAACTGGTTTCACATAGATTCAAAATCAAATCCTGCTGATTTAATTTCTAGAGGAACTTTTCCTGAATCGTTAATAAACTCTAATCTATGGTGGTTCGGACCAAGTTTTTTATGATCATCCGAAAAAATTCAGAAATATTTACAATCACCAGACACAGAATCTCTCCAAATAATTCAAGAACGAAAAAATGTTACGGTTGTAACTGCAAGCGCGGAACTCGTCAATGATCTCCTAGATAGAATACACCGTTAAAATTCATTTCTAACAATACAAAATGCAACGACCTATGTCCGTTGTTTTGTAGCTTACTGTCGTTCTAAGTCATCAAGAATAACTGGTTCCTTAACAGCAGAAGAAGTAAACAATGGATTAAATTCAGTCATACGTTTAGTCCAATCCAAAGGTTTTAATTCAGTATATCATGGATTACAAAAGAATGACTTATGGTTTGTGATCCAGCATTAAAATCACTATCATTATTCATGGACAAGCAGAAAATCCTTCGAGTAGACGGTCGTCTTGAATTTGCTGCAATTTCTTACAACTCTCGCCACCCCGCATTACTGCCAAGCGATCATTATTTTACCACAACGCTTATTAGTTTTATCCATAGGAAATACCTCCATATTGGACCACAAGGACTTTTAGCTGATGTTCAGCAAATGTATTGGCCAATGTATGGGAAACAGGTGACAAAACGAGTGTGTAGACTATATGTGATATGTTGTCGAGCGCGACCTCGACTTCAACAACAAGTAATGGCAAATCTACCAACGAAAAGAATTAACCCTGCTCCACCATTTTACAATGTTGGAATTGATTATGCCCTTTTAATGTTCACTAATGAATACGTGGCAAAATTCCAATTATGACATACTTAGCAGCATTCGTATGTCTTACAACAGAGGCGGTTCACCTAGAATTGGCCTCAGACCTTACATCTGCTTCTTTCATCGGTGCATTTCGATGTTTCATTGCAACTCGTGGATTGTGCAAAACCGTATTTTTCGACAACGGAACCAATTTCGTTACAGGTAATTCGGAATTACATGGGCTGTATAAAATGCGACACAGTGCAGACACTCAAGACCATATCAATTCACTAATAATCAAGGATCATATAGTCTGGAATTTTGTACCACATTTTGGAGGAATATATGAATCTGCAGTTAAATCTGCTATCTCATGCGTCGTACTGTGGGAAATGCTAATCTTACTTATGAGGAACTTCAGACATTGATAAAACAAGTGGAGTCTGTGTTGCATTCTCGTCCTATCACTCCAATTACTGCAGATGACAATTTGGAAATGTTACCGCCAGGGCGTTTCCTTATTAGACGAGCTTTAACCAGTATACCTGAATCAAACATAATTTATCCTGAGAACATTAACTATATTAAACGTTGGGAGCTAGTAAATCATTTTTATAAACCATTTTGGTCCAGATGGGCAACTGAATATCTTTAACAACTCCAGGATCGATCGTCATCATTAAAGACCAAGACCTACCATCACTCAAATGGAAATTATGTAAAATTATAGAACCCCATCCAGGCTTAGATGGTTTAGTACGAGTTATTACAATCAAAAATGGGACTGGTGTAATAAAGCATGTTATTGCGAATGTTTGTCCATTAGATGATGAACAACAGATTGTTCAAGATGGGGAGAAATGATAATGACCAGCAGTTGATCATCGATCAACATTGATTTTTATTTGAAATAAAATATTATTTAATCCTAATCAATCTATTTAAGTTATGTCATTCTGCACAAGCAACATTAACATATTCAAACCTAAATATAACCAACATACTAAATCTGAAACTTATCACAAAGTTTAATTCTGAAGTCAACTTCAACAATCTCGAAGAGCCGAAAAACGCTTCGTCGCAACGGGCAAGGCGGCCACTCAAATCCTTTTGACTCATAAGCCACTTGAGGCTGGCATGGTCTGTTATTAACTTAAACCGATATCCCTCGATATACGATGTGAATTTCTTTATTCTAACCACTGCTGCCAGACACTCAAGTTCCGTGATGGAGTAATTTCGCTGTGCTGAGTTTAATTTTTGGGACATGAAAATTATTGGCTGCTCATTGCCTTCATCATCTTTCTGGAATAGCACGCTACCGATCCCTTGAGTACTTGCGTCACATCTTATAAAAAATTCCTTAGGGAAGTCGGGGTTGTGAAGGACGTGAGCGCAACAAAGCATCCCTTTCAATTTTTGAAATTAACCTTTTCGAAGTAGATTGGTGATCGGGGTGCTAATATCAGCGTAATTGGCGATAAATCGGCGATACCACCCGGCCATGCCAAGAAAACGTCGTGTCTGTTTTACCGTAGTTGGTATTGGAAACGTTTTTATAGCGTCAACTTTAGACGGATCCGTTTTAAGTCCATTCTCACCTACAATAAAACCCAAATACTTAGTTTCTTTTAGAACAAAATGACATTTTTCTAAATTAATCGTTAAACCAGCTTTGTCAAGTAGTTTAGCGACAGTTTTCAACGTTTCTAGGTGTTCGTTGAATTCCGCGGAGATAATTAGGAGGTCATCTAAATAAACGAACACTCTATCTCGAAGCAGATGCGAAATAACTCTATCCATCAGCCTGCTCATGGTTTAGGGTGCGTGCACAACCCAAATGGCATGACACAGAACTGGTAAAGAGGACGACCGAGAACCGTGAAGGCGGAAATCTCTTTTGAAGCTTCCGAAAGCGGTATTTGCTAAAAGGCATCCTTCAAATCTAAGCTAGATATATATTTCGTTTCTTGGAGCCTTCCTAGCAAGTCATCTATATTTGGTAAGGGATATGCATCCTTTTTAGTAACTTGATTTATTTTTGCGGAATCGAGACAAAGCCTTTTCTTTCCATTAGGTTTGAAAACGAGAACAACTGGACTGCTCCAAGGACTGGAACTTTCCTCAGTGACGCCTAACGCAAGCATCCTATCCAATTCAGTATATATAATAGATTTTATGGCGGGTGACACTGGGTAATGCCTTTGTTTAATTGGGGTATTGTTATCTACCGTGATGATGTGTTCTACCAAACTCTTCTTACCCAATCCCTTGACCGAAAATGAAGGAAAAATTGATACTATGTGATCTAACCGTTTTTGCTGATCACCACTTAATTTGTGTTGATTATTAGAATTTGATCTAAGGGATAATTCTGAAATTATCTGTGGGGCAATATTAAATTTTTCCAAAAGTCTACCCCTAAGTAAACTTCAGATTGTAAGGATCGGACAACACAAAATCTTATCAGTTCTGTTAACCCCATGTATGAAACTGGAAGGGTAGCGTATCTTATTACTTTATTGAACGATTCATCCGCAGTTTGTATGGATGAATTATGCAATTTTACTTTGGCACCAACTTCTTTTAATAGTATTGAGGCTCCCTTCCCCAGCACACTTAAACTTGCACCACTATCTAGTAGCCCAAACAATATTTTTCCATTAATTAGAATTTTACAAAAAGGCCGTGGATCATCTTCTTTAAATTCAGTTATTGTTGATATGCTACAGTTTATATTGATGATCATTTTATCTCTCCAATAATTTCTAATTCTTCTTAATCGTTTATTAATAACAGTATATGTAGATAATATAATTGGTGGTGCTGATAAAACGTTTATATTTAGGTGTGAGTTGGATTTTCTAATGCTGTGAGATTCTGGTTCAAATCCGAACGTGGTTCCTCAGAGCTTCTCATTGTGGCTCTAGCTAATCCACATAACAATTACAGAAATTGTGTGTTTTTGCCATAAGACACTTTGTAAACGTGTGGCCTAGATCTTTACAATTCCAGCATAATATATAAGGACGTCTTATGAAAGCGTTCAGGTGATCATTTTTTATGCTATTTGGATTGTGGCTTGAATCGACTACTTCCTTTGTTTCAGGTGGGAAATTTTGAAGATTAGTTGGTTCAAACTCCGGAATTTTTATTTCTTCTACTGCTCGTGATCGTTTATTTCGAGACTCGACTAGTTTACGTGGGTCAAATTCTGATGTTGACCATTGTTTTTCGTAATTTAAGCAGACTTTTCGTAATTCTTCAATATTCATAAAATCTTTATCTTGCGTTACACTTTTTAGAACCGGATTCATATTTTCTAGAATAATTTCCAATATCTCATCCTCTGGTAACGGTCTGGAGATTAGCCAATTCAATTTCCAAAATGTATTCATTAAATGACTCTTTTGCCTCTTGCATCCTTCCTCGAAGATATCTCCTTTGTGCTCGTTCACTCTCGATACTGCTAAATCTTTCTATAAGAGCCGATTTGAGTTGCCTCCAAGATGCGTTTTTGTTTTTACGAATGAAAACAAAATACCACATTTCTGTCGTGCCAGATAAGAAATTTCTCATTAGGGTGACTAGCTCATGTTTGGGCACTTCATCTTGATGGGCATGCTCTTCGAGCCTCATGATAAAATCTTGAAGGTGTTTGTTTCCCTTACTTCCTTCTTTACCCGAGAAGGATATTTTCCACTTAGTGGGATTGCAGCTTCTTCTCACATAATGAGTCGGTTGTGGACGTGGACCTCGTACGTTTCTCCTACAGTCGGAGCTTGATGACGATTCTGCGTCACTTTCAGTTGTGCTTTAATGTCTGGTGCTTCGATATCGCATTTTAGGTTTAATTTTATGAGTAGAGTCATGATTATTCTCTTTCTAATCTCTTGATGATAGTTTATTTAGGAATGATTCAGTCATCTCCTCTAATTTTTTTGAAAATCGTTTTTCCATTGTAGCAACAAGATCTGAAAAGTTCTCAGATATATTTTCGGACTGATGTTTTGATAAATTTGCTTGTCTGACAGCGTCGGAGTGTGTCTAATTTGGTAATTATTGCATTCAGTTCGTCATCTGGACTGTTCACATGAGTATATTTTGGTTTCAAAGAAGAATTTTGATACTCTTTTTTAATTAACTCACACAGTTCGGTATCAGCTCCTTTGTCTGTAGCCGATAACGCTCGAACAGCATACTCTTCTGTTATATACTCTTAGTTCTTACTTTAAGCATAATGTGTAACTTATATCTTAACGAACTTTATGTATCTTCTTATGCATTATTGGATAGGATATACTGTATATTCAATTACATCTATAAGTGTATTAGTATTATAAGAATAATGTAAATAATATTTTTGGATAGATCGAATATAATTGAGAGAGTTGCATTCGAGTGATCGTTTGATCAACACCTTGTTGATAATAATTATAATATAATAAATAAATTGTATTTTATATTAATAACAAAAATAGTATTTTTGCAAAGTGTGGTTATTGGCAATAATATGGTTGGTTGACCTTAAAGGTAACTCGTATCAAGCAGTAGCATAACATATTGGTGGCAGCGGATACTAAATATTAAAATTTATTTTATAAAGTTATATAATACTGTGATTTACCGTACATAAAGTAACCTGAATTACCATATAATTTATAATCTGCCTAAGCACTAATCTATAACACTTTATAAATGCTATAACAAGTTAAAGTCGTTTGTGATGAAAAAGTGATAATTTACAAAAATTTCGAAAAATCAAAAATTTAATAAATTCTGTTATTGTGCTAATAAAGAAATATAACAGATTGTTCAACTTCGACTACCAAAAGACATTGGTCCACCTAAAACTTACATGTGATTCATATATACTTAGGAGATTATTGTTATAGTAAACGGGACTACAATTTTCATCAGCTGCACAACCACATGGTCATCACAAGTCAATATAGTAAGCGAAATTGCCATCATTTCGTTTAATGTTACGCATAATTCAACATCACGCATATAGTATCAATTCAACTACTATATTATCGTGCGTACATTCGAATTCGTTTATGCTAATTCAAGCAGAACATTAAACCATCGAGAGTCCAATTCATCAAATTCTTATTCATATCTCAACTTGATCGGTTAAAATAAAGATGTTACGGGAAATTTAATAAACTGCAACGAAATTGTTTCGACAATACATAACAACTTGGCATCGACCTTGCAGTTCCACATATTTACAATTGGTAAAGCGGCATCATCATCAAAAAAAAAAAAATGTAAGTACCACTATTCATTTAACTGCACAAATTCTAAAAATTTCAATCTGGTATATGCGATTTACTCATAATAAAATTAGTAGATAGCTTAATTAAACATATGTATTGTTTACGAGTAGATACAAATTTTAAACCGTTCATGTGATATAATCTTGCTTATGCCACGTAAATAAAAAAAACGACGTTCTAGTCCGAAAGACGAATGCGAACAAAAATTTACAATGGGTTTAGATGTTAAATCAATGCTTCGTATCGTTCCTGAATTTAATGGCAATTCTTGCGAGTTACATAAGTTTATTTCATGTTGCGAAGTGGTTCACGATCCACTAGAAGATGAAAACGAAATTAAAATATTTCTAAATCTAATCAAATCCAAATTATCGGGAAATGCTTATGACCTAGTTAAATATCATTATTATGACTCATGGGCCGATTTAAAAAAAGATTTGAACGAAAATTTTGCTGAAAAGCAATCAATCGAGTTTCTACAAGTAGAATTAGTTAAATGTAAACAAAATAAATCGGAAAATGTTCGAAATTATGCAACCCGAATTGAAACACTGTTGTCAAAATTGAATGATGCTTGCATTTCTCGTGAGGGAAAGGAAGCTACTAAATACATTCAAAATTTAAATTCATCGACAGCTTTAAAGTCATTTCAAGACGGATTAAAAGACCCCCATAAGGTAATTATAAAAGCCTGTCGTTTCACTAAATTGAAGGAAGCCATTTCCAAGGCCGTAGAAGAAGAGTCAACATATGTGGAAAAAGAAAAAGTTGAAAACAATTCGAGTAGTTCCAAATTAAATTTAGCTAAATGTCAATTGTGCGACAAATTAGGGCATACAGCTCAGAAATGTTATTCCTTAACACGATATCCAACCCAATATAATCAACAATCTGATAACAGTTTTCGTCATGTAAATACCAACGTAAATAAAATGCACACAAAACCAATTTCTTTAATTTGTGCGTATTGCAAATTTTCTGGTCATCACATTAGTGAATGCCGTAAGAAAAAATTCAGCGACAATGCTCGTTTCAAAACTCTGTCCCAAACACCAACCCAATCGAATTGTCCAAACAAGACTCAGTCGGAAAACTCCGAGAGACTCGAACATGCCTCAAAGAACATGTATGTTCGAGTGAAAGATGTTTGAAACCATGTTCGATGCATACATTTTCTATTTATAATAATAACATAATTGATAACCAAACCAAGATTGTCACTTCCTTAAATAATACGAATTTTGAAAATTCAAATTCATTATATGTTAAATTAAACGCTGAATTTTTAAAACATTCTATAGCTTATTTCCTCTTGGATACGGGTGCTGATATAAGTGTGGTAAACAAAAATATTTTAAATCCCGAAGCCGAGTGTTTACCAAATATAAAATACATCATAAAAGGTATATCTTCTGCACAGTTTGAGACTGTTGCGTTATGTCCAACCAAATTATATTTAAACGAGAACCAATTTATAAATCATGCTTTTCATATTCTCCCGAAGGAAATTATTATAATATTCCTGTAGCTGGTATATTAGGCTGCGATTTTCTAAATGCCTTCAAATGCATAATTGATCTCAAAAATAAGACTGTAAATCTAACTGTCAAAGAGCAGCCTGTTGTTATAAACTTGTACAATTTACCTAAGGAAACCGACGATATTCCCCCAAGAGTTGAGAAAATTTGTCGTATTCATGTTAACGCTGCGGATGGAGACTATCTTTGTTCCTCTAATGAAATCCAACCCGGTGTATACTGTGCCAATTCAATTATTCAAGTCCGCGAGAATACAGCTTATTTAAGTATTTTAAATAGTAATCAACATTATGTAGCTCTTGACAGTTTAAATATAATTCCCGATTCCATCGATAACTATCTAATTTATCCAATTTCGGCTTGGAATAATCAAATTGAAAATCGACTTGAAGTATTAGAAAGCACTCTAAATTTACAAGATTTAAATGCAGAGGAAAAACAATCTATCGTCTCTCTTTGTAGACAATTCAATGATATATTCATTTCTTATTGAGAATACCAGGCCTATTTACATTAAACCATACCGTTTGCCCCATTCATCTAGAAACGAAATAGATAAACAAGTTAATAAAATGATGAATGATGGTATAATCGAACCAAGTCGAAGCCCTTGGAACTTTCCACTCCTGCTTGTCCCGAAAAAGTCTAATAATCAAGATATTAAAAAATATAGAGTTGTTGTAGATTTTAGAAAATTAAACAACGTAACGATCGGTGATGCTTTCCCACTTCCTAACATAGATGACATTTTGGATCAGTTAGGCAATCGCACATATTTTTCTACATTGGATATGGCGGACGGGTATCACCAGATACCTATGAATCCTAACGATAAGGCTAAAACAGCCTTCAGCACTGCTGAGGGACATTACCATTTTACCCGAATGCCGTTTGGTTTAAGGGGAGCACCTGCTACCTTTCAGCGTACTATGAACTCCATTCTTACAGGGTTAAATGGGTTAAAATGTTTACTTTATCTGGATGACGTAATTGTTTATGGGTATGATTTGAAAGACCATAACAATAAATTAAAAGATGTTTTTTCTGTTTTCCGAGAATATAACCTTAAGCTTTAACCAAGTAAATGTTTTTTTTTTAAAAGGAAATTAGATACCTAGGACATTTAATCACGAATGAAGGAATCAAACCAGATCCTAAATTAATTACAGCGATTACTAATTTTCCTCAACCAAAAACTCAAGATCAAATTAAATCATTCCAAGGTCTTTGTTCGTACTATCGTCGCTTCGTAAATAATTTTGCTCACAAAATGGCGCCTAAATTATTAATTAACTAAATTATTAAAAAAGGGAGAACCTTTTACATGGGACGCATTTTGTGACGAAACGTTCAGTTTAATGAAAAAATTACTCACAAATTTTCCGATCCTTCGATTCCCTGATTTTACAAAAATATTTATTCTAACTACCGATGCTAGCAACCTTGCTATAAGTGGTATACTATCTCAAGATTTCGATTCGGTCGACCTGCCAATTGCTTATGCAAGTAGGGTATTGAGTTCTGAAAACCATTATAGCACCGATAAAAAGGAATGTTTAGCGATCATATGGTGTGTAAAAAGATTTCGACCTTATTTATACGGTCATAAATTTAAAATACGAACGGATCATCGAGCTCTTACATACTTGCATAATTCAAAAGATCCTTCTTCCCAAATTACAAGGTGGCGTCTTGAACTGGAAGAGTACGACTATGATGTGAAATTTAAACCAGGCAAACAAAATACAAATGCCGATGCACTGAGTCGAATAGAAATTTCAGATGACGATCAACATTATAAACAAAACGTTAATGTTATTACTCGATCCATGTCCACACAACCAAATCTTAATCCTCATGCAAGCTTCTTAAACTCAAAAAATAATATTACTAATTCTAAACAATTGCCATTATTAACGGATCAGCCAAATCAACTGTCAAGTCCTAAACAAAATATTTTAAAAAATACAACAAATAAAGATCAAGAGGTTTCATCGAGTTCTTCTAAATTTAATATAGATTCATTAGTAAATCCTATACATAAAGCTAAGGATAATTACGATCAAGCTCCTACAGACAAAGTCATTTACATAACCGATGAAAACAAAATTGAGAGACTTATTACATAATTTCATAATAATCCATTAGGAGGACATCAAGGTGTTCTACGTACTTATAATAGAATTAAACGATATTAGTTATTTCCTAAAATGTATGTTAGAATTAAAAAATTTATACGAAGATGTGTTATGTGTCAGAAAAATAAAATTTCTTATTCAAATAAATGTCCGATGAAAATAACTTCCACCTCGAAAGCCCCCTTCGAAAAGATTTATTTAGATATCGTGGGACCTTTACCAACTACTTATACTGGTCATAAATATATTCTTACCATGCAAGATGATCTCACAAAATATTTAATAGCAGTTCCATTGGTTGACCAAGAAAGCGAAACAGTTTCCAAAGCTTTCGTGAGAAATTTAATTTGCAAATTTGGTACCCCTAATTCTGTCGTGACGGACCAAGGGAGCAATTTCATGAGTCAGTTATTCTCTAACGTATGCAAATTATTGAAAATAAAAAAACTGAGGACATCTGTCTATCACCCGCAATCTAACGGGGCATTAGAACGGTCGCATAGAACTTTTACCGAATATCTGCGAAATTATACAAACGGTGACAGTATGCAATGGGATGATTGGATTGATTTTGCTATTAGTACATTTAATTCTACGCCTTATACATCCACATCATTTATGCCTTTAGAACTATTACTTGGTTTTAAACCAAATTTACCTAGTCAACTAGTAGAAAACTTAGAACCATATTACAACTATGATGATTACTGCGCCGAACTCAAGTACAAATTGCAACAGTCTTGGCAGGTAGCACGAAATAAACTTATTGAATCAAAGAACCAGGCCAAATTAAATTATGATAAGTCTAGCAATATTGTAAATTTTTCTGTTAATGATGAAGTGCTCATAAAGAACGAAGTCAAATCGAATAAAAAATTTGAACCAATTTGGACCGGGCCTTATACTATAGTTAAGATTTTATCAAATGAGAATAGTGTAGTGCGCGTGAAAGGTCGAAACAAAACTATTCATAACAATCGATTGAAACTATTTGTGCAAGACGATGAGTAAGGGTATTATATGTATGAAATTGTTTAATACAAAAAAAAAAATTGTTTTCTTAAATAAAATTTATTATAGCAAATAGACCTAAGATAAAATGAATTATCAAATAAAAATAAAATACAATAATAATTAAAATTTATATATTATGTAAAAATATAATGTTACTTAATAATTAATAATATTTCTTTGTTTATATTTCTTTTTGTTAATTAAATTTAATTGAATAGAAATTATTAAATAAATATACAAAAAAAACACTATATTCAATAAATTACAAACAATTTAACTTTAAAGATAAAATATTTAAATATTTTAAAATGAAATTGATTAAATCTTTAAAATTATTTATACATAATTTCCTTTTTTTTAAAAAACCTTTTTTTTCGAGGGGAGGGGTGTTATATACTCTTAGTTCTTACTTTAAGCATAATGTGTAACTTATATCTTAACGAACTTTATGTATCTTCTTATGCATTATTGGATAGGATGTACTGTATATTCAATTACATCTATAAGTGTATTAGTATTATAAGAATAATGTAAATAATATTTTTGGATAGATCGAATATAATTGAGAGAGTTGCATTCGAGTGATCGTTTGATCAACACCTTGTTGATAATAATTATAATATAATAAATAAATTGTAACTCGTATCAAGCAGTAGCATAACACTACCTCTAACTCTTCCTTCGTTAAATTAGGTATAATTCAAAAGCACTATTTTCACAATTAAATGTAAATTCTAAACGAATTATCACCTTAATATCAATATAATAAGTAAACCATATGTAGCGGTTGATAACCGAGATAAAAAATATTTTTAATTTTTGTTTTTGCTGTCAAAAATTGTTCACAAAATGTTTATAGGTTATACCCGTCCGTAGACAATAATAAATTATTTCTTATAATAAAATATATATATTATATAAAATTAATAATTAATATTGTTGGCCTGTGGATAAATATGTTAAATGTGAATGTGATTTGTGCAACTATATCTTTGGGTTTTAGAATTATTGTGGAAATATCACTACTCTTGAAGATCGTGATCGTCTTCGTTATCTACAAACATTGATGTAGATCATCGTCCACTGTGTTTAATTCCAAATAAAATCAAACTATTTTTAGTTCCGTGTGGATTGATGGGTCTAACAAATAATTCTGCTGCGGTGATTTAGTTTGTTGGTGTTTTGGTTTTGTATTTGTACTAATTCATGAAATTAGATTAGAATTTACTTGTTTGTTCCCAACATATTTATCGTTTTTGTTCTCTTTTAGTGTTTCACCAAATCGTTCAGCTTACCCATGCAATATACTGTGGTAAGACAATGCTAATATTCGTTCTCCTTGGCAACGATATAAATTACTAAAATATTTACTCTTGAATTTAGTCCCGTTGTCGGTTATACAAGTTTCTAGTTTACAATTATGTGAAGAATTTATTCATCTTCTCGATGTAAGTCGTTGACGTTAGACTTAGGGCAGTAGTGAACGTTGGAAACATTGAAAAGTAATACGACATACCACTTCCATTAGAAGTTCTCGAAAAAGGACATGAAACTAGCCAATAATATTGATGTTATTATCAATTTTTAGTTAGTATGACTCGACGGGCGATTATTGAAGTTTTAAAAATGTGTTTTGTGCATCTATGTAACTGCCGTAAAATAAGATTTCGGCATCGTGAGGGAATAATGTTCTTGTCACAAAATATAATACAACCACACAAAATGATAGTTCTTTGTCGGTTCTTCGATAGTTCGTCATTGTCTAGACGAATTCCAATAATAAATAATTAATATTTGGGTCGCATTTGAGTCGATGAGACATGATACGATACCGACTGTTTAAAATCATTTATTAGCTTGTATTATATTGCAATATGTCGAGGAAGTCATATGTTTTGAATTTCCACTGTTAAATTCAATATACGGTGTAATGGAAATTTCGTTTTTCGGCCAAAAATGCTGTGTTTGAATTTCTGTTTGATCACCAATGTAAATGTTCTTTCGTAGATGTCTTTTGATGGGCTTGGAGGTGGGACTTTGAACATTTATTTTAATTTCAGCCAATGTGAAGTTATTATTTCTATATAAACATGGAAGATCTCTGAAGAATTTTTATTCTCGTGCAAATGATTTCTTCATATATGTTTTGGAATAAAAATAAGTTTTAAAATCCACTGTCTTCTTATTACTTTTTCGGCCAAAAAATCTGTCATACGTATACATGTGCACATGGCAATAGCTGTAAACAGAATTCCAATAGCTGCATCTGTTTAACGAAATCACATAAAATAATTCATATTCAACTGACGTTTAAATGTGCTCATGACAATGTCTTAAAACAGAATTAAGACAACACAATAAATAAATGTATATGTTGAAGAAAACCATACATGAATGCTTCATATCCAACTGAGGTGAATCGTCCTCATAGTCATGATAATTCATTTAATGAAACAAAATTGAAACCATTGAATACTAATTTGTGGACGAAGCTAAAGAGTTACCGTTTTGTTGTTAAATGCTGTTTGTGTCTAAATAAATGTATTTTATTAAAAAAAACAATTCAAATACTTAAAATTATTTTAAAAAATCACACTGTCAAAAATCGTAACGACTTTTATGATGCCATCTTGTATCGAATTTAACAACTGCTGTCTTTTATAATGCCATCTTGTATCGAGTATAACAATTGAATGGAAATCAAAAAAATTTAAATAATTTTTGAAGTATTCACTTTCATTAACATGTATAGATATTTTAATTGTGCACTTCGTATTATCGCATTAACAATATGCTTTAAAATATCAATAAATACGATTTATATTATTAAAGTTATAAAGTGCCATCTCTTATTCAATATTTGAAGTGTATGTTTCTTTTTCGTAGTTCATACGTCACGGATCTCGTTTTATATATTTTTATACGGCGTTTAGAACCAATTATAACATATACATGTATAAAAATTGAATAAATCAAACCGTTTTTATTTTTATCATAACTATTAAAATAATTCGTATTTTCATTTGATTTCCATATATGTTATATGAAAATGTTTGATTTAAATTTTGATATAAAAATAATTTTTGTTTTCAGTATTTTTCATTCATTAAAATTGAGCCAAAAATCTTCAATTTTACATTAGTTCTTATGGAGTGTATGAAAATCTAGACCCCATAAAAAAGCTCGATAAATTTAAAGGGTCAATCATTGCGGCTTCTTTATTTAGGATGCTATGATAATACCAAAGCATCCTAAATAATACAAGCAGAACACAAAGACCCTTTAAATTTATCGAGCTTTTTTAAGGGGTTTAGATTTTGATACGTTCCATAAGAACTAATGCAAAATTGAAGATTTTTGGGCTCCATTTTAATGAACGAAAAATACTCAAAACAAAAATTATTTTTATATCGATATTTAAATCAAACATTTTCATATAACATATATAGAAATCATATATAAACACTTAATATTTAAATAGTTATGATAAAAATAAAAACCTTTTGATTTATTCAATTTTTAAACATGCATATGTTATAATTGGTTATAAACGCCGTATAAAAATATAAAAAACGAGATTAATAATTAGGAAAAAGAAACATATACTTGAAATATTGGATAAGAGATGGCACTTTATAACTTTAGTAATATAAATCGTATTTATTGATATTTTAAAGCATATTGTTAATAATACGAATATGAAGGGCGAAAGATACGAAGTACACAATTAAAATACCCAAACATGTGAATGAAAGTGAATACTTCATTATGTAAATTTTTTTTATTTTCATTCAATTGTTATACTCGATACAAGATGGCATGATAACAGACAGCAATTGTTAAACTCGATACAAGATGGCATCATAAAAGTCGTTACGATTTTTAACAGTGTGAATTTTAAAACAATTTTAAATATTTTAATTCATTTTTTTACTCAAATACATTTATTTAGATAAAAAGTACATTAAACAATAGAACGGTACATAAAGCTATGTAGATACATATGTAGTATCTACAGCTATACATATGTAGATTCAGTAGTAGTTACCCAGTATTTTGATTGGTTTTACAAAAATTTAAATTATTATCACTTTTGATAAACGTTTTACCTCAGTTGAATTTCAAGCATTTATGATTGATTTTATTAAACAAATTAATTTAGTATGCTGTGCAAATTCTATTTCAACACATTGTAAAATGTCATTTAAACTTTCAACGAATTTTGTTCTGCAAAATAATTATAAGCGGCAGTAGATTCCAAATCAAGTTGAATTGATATAAAAACCATTTGTACGACCGAGTTATATGTATATGTATGACCGAGTTATATGTATGTAAAATTGAATGAAAAATGCAATTTTTTATCATATATCATTTATTTAATCAACTTTTTAAATTTTATTTTAAACATAACTAGATTTTAATATATATTTATATATTTTTTTTAAGTTTTAAATTTACTTATTATTTACCTACTTAAATTTAATTTATTTATTATTTACTGGTTAAAATTAGTATTTATTTCAATATTGTATCGTCAAATATGGCTTTTCATTATACATTTTTTTAACTTCTTATTAAATATCATCTTTAAGGTATTATTTGTTATTAAAATATTATTGTTTATAACTACTAAAGTACGCTAAATAAAAATATAAAAAATTAACATTATTTTCTAGGTAAATTTGTTATTTAAGCTGTGTTTCTCAAAATGTATAAAACGATATCGTCCCTATTATGAGACAAATTTTGTATATTATTTAGCACATAATACAACGGATCATATAAAAAAAACTAGCTAGTATTCCGGATAAAAGTGTACTGTGTATAGTTTTCATTTTGAAGAGATAATCATAATAGATCACAGCTTCGATATATTTATTCGACAAAATTGCTTTAGAATGTAAATAACGTCTTGCATTAAAATTATTGTAATGTTTAACTGCCTTAAAATTTAGTACATTTTACTTTAAAATTAATCGCAATCAATGCATTGAAATTTAACACAATTTTTCTTTAAAATATAATGCAAAAAATAATGTTAAATAAATTTAATTGCTTTAAAACATTTTAATTTATGCCACTTTAAAATATAAAGCAAAAAATATACATTTACACATATTTTAAAATGCGCAAGGTAGCTTTAATATTAAATATAACTGATATTAATTTTTTAACACAAAGTGCTTTAAGAATATAATGCAATTTACAATTCTTAGAACCTGTTTCCGTTCTCTGGATACAACAGGCATTTTAAGCTCTCATATACTTTCAGCTTACTATTGCCTTCATATGAATCAAAACACAGAAAGTTCAGATAAAACTTTTATTTTGTAACATTAAATTCATTTATTAAAATATACAAAGTAACATACATATTTCATGTGTGAGTTAATATGTAAGTAATAATTAAATTAAATTAATAGTACATCCAGCTATATAGTTTTCATTATTTTTGTTACAAAACATGGTTTCGTAACCTTTTTTTGTATTTTAGCTCTATATATTGTTTGCATAATGGTGGTGTTTCCTTATCAAGCACTTGATAAGCACAATAAAATGTATCATATACGCCAATAAATTCTTTTAAATATAAGTAAATATTTTTTTCATTTGCAATAATTTCATCTATTCTATAGAAATGTATAATTGCATCTCAAACTTGGTCCTGAATTAAAAAAAATCCTTTTCTATAATGGTAATAATGTTCGAAAAAATTCAAGCTGTACGTTTTTGTTTCAAAATTAAAATTTGAATCCGATAGATTAATTTGATTCTTCTTTTCAATAATAAAATCTTTGTCTGAACAGGAGTTTTCTTTTGAAAACACACGGGCTATCATCTCTTGATGTCTCTCAGAAAGAGTTTTACAAACATTTATAAAATTTTGGTTTTTTATTCGGGTAAAATATCTATGCTTGCCCTCATAACGCATAGTCCACATATAAATAATTGGTCCCATACGTCTAATTACATTAGGATAGTGTGTTAAAAAATGTTGCTTAGGAGTTAATTGTTTACCAAAAATATTAATAATTGTATTTAAATGTCCTGTTATAAATTCTTCTAAAATTAATATATCTTTTTCTGAAACTTCATATGACAGCAAAATTTTTAAAATATTTAATGAACTTGAAATAACATGCCACTGCTGTACATGCTCGTCTTTTAGAAACCTACCAAAAGTTATCGGAAAATGAAAAATCAAACATAAGTAGTTTGTTTTTCTGTCATTATAGCCAAAATTATAAGCAGAAATACAATCATTTAATTGAGCATGGCTAAATATTTGTTCATTTATAAAAAACTCAAACATATATTTTAAAGACAGAGCAGTGAAACCTTCTAAGCCATCATGCATAAAATCGACACTACTATTTCTAATAGTGTTGAAAAACCTTAAATCATTTAACACAGATTGGCGATAAATCCCTTTCGTATTGTCTAATTTAATTTTTGATGAGCCTGGCTGTTCTTTTAGAATTTCATAACATTGTTCTGTTCTCAATAAAGGAAAATTTTCTATAGTTGAAATTTTCGTATTATCTTTATTCATTGTACAAATACGACAAAAATAATTGGCCGAAAACGATTTAGTAAAGCCGAAGATATCATTCCCGGCAAGGTTATCATGTGCAAGTGATACTACTGCTCCGTACAAACGCCCTTATTTATCTACGAATATTCCTTCCGTTTCCAGAATTTGTAAATCTTTCACAATCGGATTTAAAATATTATTTAAATTAAATTCACCATGCAAATCATTAACATAAAAGAGACACGCCAAAAATATGTTATCCAAATTTGACTTAAATCTTAGAATAATTTTGAATATTAAAGTAATTTGCCCCAATCTTGTGAATTATAACTTTACTTCCTAAAACCTTGGCTATTTCAAAGTCGTCGTAATACAACTGTAAATGTAAAATGAGGCGATCTCCAAATTCTGCTTTTAGCCCATTAAATGCAGAACCGCAACATGTGTATTTATAGATGTCTTTTTGGCAATAATGAGACTGTTGATGTTCTTTAAAATTGTTCCTAAAATTTGTATTCAGGAAAAGTTTAGTCAATGTTTCTCTAATGGAGACGAAATAAAAGTGATTTTGGACTACTACCCGTCTTTATAAATTTAAATTTCTATTGTAACGCATTTCCCATCTATATCCAATAGAATGTTCTTTTGGAGCAACACAAAATGGGTTTTGTTTTAATATATTTCTTCTTTTATATTTAGAACAATATTTAGAAAGAAGGGACTGAATTTGAACCTTTTCATGTCCTCGTTCCTCGTCATTTTTATTGGTTTCTCCAAATGATTTGATCACTCCTTGAACTACAGTCTGAGTTGCACAAAATATCTTTGAAATTGATTCTTCTGGTAAGCCTAGTTCATTCATAGTGGTGTATAATGCTTTAATATTCTCATCATGTGAACGGTCATTTAAGATTTTAGTATCGAGCCTAGTACAGCAATTAGTATTTGATTGTGAATTTTTTAAACTTGGATTAGGTATGTCTCCAGAATTTAAATTTATTTCAGAATATGCGTGGCGTGAGATGCAAATATTATTTTTCAAATGTTTTCGAAGGCGCGAAAATATCATGAAAGTATTTCCACAAGTTTCGGATTTAACACATTTAATTAATCTATTCGTATCATTTTCCCTCATGTGTTCTTGCAATTTTAAATGGTTTATTATGATTTTAACACTGTTGAAACGTAAACCGCAAATATAACAATAAAAATCCATGTTGTTAGATCTAAGTGAGTATTTAGCAAATCTTTGAAACAAACTATGTATAACTAAGATTTATTTCTAAACCGTAATGGTTATGTAAGTTTTATATATGTACTTTAAAGTAAAAAAATAAAAATAAATCAAAATAAGTCAGTTCAATCCTTAGTTTAGAATAATAAAAAAAATATTAATCGAAGTGCAGTTCAATTATTATAGTTACGAATAATAACATTTCAATTATTAGTTTAGAATAAAAAAAAATATTCTGTACAAAGTTATGTAAAAATATTATTTAAAAATTATAAATAAGAAATAGAAATAATGGAAACCATACCGCTAAATTGATTAAACAGTTTCTATAAAAATTATTTAGATGAAATTTCAAAATTTAATTTCGTCGCAACATCTTTGATCTTCGTTGGTTTGGTATACGATGAGATTGTATTTTGAAAAAATAAAACGATATGAAAATCCAAAAATTGTTTAAGCCCTCATTGAAATTTTGATTAAAGACGTAGTGGGCCTTAAATAAAATGTCAACGGCATCTATAACGCTAAAATTTGAAGGCAGCGGTAAAAGCTCTAATTCCACACACAGCAAAATTTGGTTGATTGCTAACTTAGACTCGCCTTGCACAATCAAATATGGTGCTGAATTATCATTCGATTTTAATTCCTCGTTGCATAAGTTAAGCTTCAGAAAGAAAATTAATTATACATATTAGTAATTAATAGAATTTAATAATTAAAATCAATTTATATATAAATATATGTATAAAAAAATGTATAAAAAAATGTATAAAAAAATAAAATAAAATAAAAAATAAAATGTAAAATTTGTACCTTTCTGAAAATAATTAGTCGATCTATACAGTCTTTGAAGGAAAGTCTCTTCGTCTGAGCGGATGTTTTTCCCATTGACGTTTGGGGTAGCAAATTAAGCAATAGGAAAAATTTTTGATACGACGGTGTCCATTCTAGGAAAAAATAAATTCGATCATATCGTGTACGATTACGAGGATTAAGCAAAAATTTAAATTAATACCATTCAACTCTATTGGATGTACAGATCCTTTAAAACCTTCCCAAACTTTCTCAATTATACTTCCAACTTTTGGCCAGCCTTCAATAAAATTGGATGAACTGTCGGGAAATCGCAAACTAAAATCAAAAGAAATCTGAAAATTTAAGAATAAGCATTTATTTTAAATCCATTTTAAAAGAATTAAAAATTATTGGATAAATGAGTTGACCAAAACTTACCAAATCAGGATTAACAACAAAAAAAGGGAAAGCTTCTGTAAAGATCTTGATCTTGTTGTTTTTAATGGCTTCTTCTCTTAACGCTATGGTTTTTATTAGTTTTTGTTTTATTGTGTCAATTTGAGTAGTGGCATTCAAGTGTTTTAAAACAAGTAAATCTTCAAAATTTGAGTCATCTATATCGTTCGTTAGATGGTTCACTGTTTGTGATTTACGCGCGCCAGCAGTTAACCTCTTCCTTTTTGAGTTTGTTTCTCCATTAGAATTGAAAGACTCGTTTTGGTACAGTTTGTTTCGTATGTGATTTAATCGATTACGAATGTATCCTATATTTTCTTCTCTATTGTAGAGTATATCCTGGGAAAGCATGAAATGAAATGTAAATAAGTGCATCAATAATTACAAAATAAATGTTAAATATATTTTTCTGTATATTGCAAGAGCCATAGGTTACAATGACATTATTCTTATTTTATTCTATATTTTCCCTGACCGATGCCTGCCGTCCCACATTTCATCGTAAAATATAATAACATTACCACGCCTTCAGTTTCTGCATTGTTGGTTTGAGTTGAGGAAACAAATTTGTCATTGCTCGTGCAAGTGCCAGTTTATGGTCATGTTCGGGATGATATGAAAATTTTTTCACTAATAGTGCGACGCTTTCTCTGACTACAGTTCGTCGCTCTACATCTGATAAATCAGGTAAATCGGAGGAGTTTGGCTTCGTCATTTTATGTAATACATATGCGTTGGGGAATGACTTTATGAAATTATGAAGTTCCTAAATACAAATTGACAGAAGAAAATTTATTTCGAAACTTAGCAAAAATTATATCGAAATTGTTACCTCTGAAGAAATGTACATATCGTGCCCAATACAACAATTCACTCTTTTCAAATTGGTCGAGCTTTCGATTTTAATTATTGGTTTCAAAACAAAATCCGGGTTGGTATAATTTTGAAAAATTATACCAGTAAAGTTTTCTTCTGGAATTTCCACAAAACACTATATATTTAATTTTTATAATTTTGCTTCCTTTAATTATTTATTTTATTTTTAAACACTTGGTACACGTTTCTCAATAAAACTAAAATTTCATACTATTATATTTCCATCATAATGGAATTAGGATAAAATAACGGGATTTACAACCTCTTTCTGATTGGTTAAAAATTCTTAAACAAAATTAGCAGAGTTGCGCACCGCATCAACTATGTATTAAAGAAATGAGCTGCGAACCGGCAAACATTAATACATATTTTTTTGTTTAGATAAGAGTACATCGAATCGAACTGGACATGTTTTTCGACTTCTAAAATGTAGAATATGATTTTTATTGTTGTAGTTTAACTCATAATAATGTATTATACTTATATTGTAGATTGTACAATACACAGAATACAAATTGTGTGTTGTACAAAAAATTTAACTTTAGAAGAAATTTAGTAATTTTGTAAGCAGTGTAAGGCCAACATATATGCACCGTACGTTAAGAGTTCACAAAATACCAGAAGCTAGTTTGCTTACGTCTCCATTTCTTCCAAAGACTGTGTATGCAGTTTATACTTTATTTAATATTATTTTTAAATGCAAAGGAAGCTTGCTTTAAAATTTGAGACAGTTACTTTAGCAAAATTTATAATGCAAGCTATGTTATGAATTGTAATTTATATGTGCATTAAATAACTCGTAAAGCAATGCTTGCATTAAATATTCTTGCAATTTTTCAAGTGTGTAGAAATAGAAATATATAATACTTAAATTTTTTATAAAAATCATTTTAATCAATTCATACGTGTGTATGTATATGTGTATTTATGCCTATGTATGTATATTTATATATTTATGTATATATATATATATATATATATATATATATATATATATATATATATATATATATATATATATATATATATATATATAATATATATATATATATAATATATATATATATATAAATGTGTATATATATATATATATATATATATATATATATATATATATATATATATATATATATATATATATAATGATGTGTTATAATAAAACTATATTACATAATGTAATATAATGTACAAATATTTTTTTAAGTGTGACATATTTCGACAATTAACTCATCAGGAGAAACAATTTGATAAAAAACGAA
Organism: Tipula lateralis; assembly: GCA_963932295.1. NCBI lineage: Eukaryota > Metazoa > Arthropoda > Insecta > Diptera > Tipulidae > Tipula > Tipula lateralis. Next base: position 6,984,406 of record OZ010739.1, on the reverse strand, counting down.
ATAATTATTGTAAGTCTTAACCAATTTCTCTCTAATGTAATTTACATTAGAGTGAAATTGGTTAAGACTTACAATAATTATTTCGTTTTTTATCAAATTGTTTCTCCTGATGAGTTAATTGTCGAAATATGTCACACTTAAAAAAATATTTGTTATTTAATGCAAAATGTATTACATATAGGTCCTACGGAAGTCTCCATTACATACTAATGCAAAGTTTGCTTTAAAAACACATTTAATCTAAATTGCATTAAATCTTATAATAGGAAAAAATCAAATTTTAGTGTAATATTCAATTAAAATGTAAAGCAAATTGAAATAAATCCTGATGAAAATTTACTTTCAAATTTATTACAACATACATTAATAAAATCCTTTAAAAGTATTAAATTTTAAAGCAGACTGGAATAAAATATATTATTCGATTGCATTAATAAAAAAGTTTAAAATTATTAAATTATAAAGCAAACTATATTAAAATAATATGTTAATTTGCATTTGGTTGTGTAGCAGGGTATATTGAAATATATCATTTGTTCAAAATTCTTTTAGCAATTTATAACGCTTTTTATCACACGATATATTAAAATACTAAATATCATTACAATAAGACACGATTTGGTTTGAAAATAAATCAATTTCTGCCGGTTTTCCTTTATTTTCTTCTTTTTAGTTTAAGTTACACATAATTATATGATTATAAACTTCATTTACTCAAACTTAAAGTACTAAGCTTAAAAATAATTTTTACAGTTATTATTTAACTTAAAGTAAATTAACATTATGAGCTAAAATGTAGTTCTTTTTATTAAAATTACAATAACATTGTTCGTTACTTTTTATATATTTGATTTCTAAATATTTAATAAATTTAGGTTCAGCGTTCTTCTCAAAAATATTGAAAGCGCTGTAAAATTCATCAAAATTACCAATGAATTCAGTTACATCGAAATAAATTGTATTTTCCTTTTCTATAATATCTTTAATTTTATAAAAGTAGACAAGAAAATCATTCACTTTTTCTTTTAATAAAAAAAAAACCTTTCTTATAATGAAATTTATGTTCAAAAAAACGTAAGCTGAAACTAGAGGTCGAATTGGTTTCATTTAAATGTTTAATTTTTTTTTCCTAGAATTGTTTTATTTTCTAACTCATTATTATTCCATACATTAGATATGTATTCTTGGTGTCTTTCTGACAAAGTCTTACACACATTTACAAAGTTTTTGATTTTTAAACGAGTAAAATACCTGTGTTTCGACTCATATCTCATGGTCCAAATGTAAATAATGGGACCCATTCTTCTTATTATATTGGGATAGTGAGTCAAAAAATGCTGCTTTGGAGTCAGTTTTTTCTGGAAAGTATTAATAACTATATTTAAATGGGTTTCTATTAAATTACTTAGAACTGAAATGTCACTTTCACATATTTCATAAGAGAAAAGAATATTTAAAATTTTCAAAGTACTGGATATTCCCGCCCACTGCACGCTATGTTCAGGTCTAAAAAATTTTGCAAATATTATGGGGAAATGTGTCGCCAAACAAAGTATTTGAATTGCATTCTGCCCCAAATTATTCTTGTCTAGATTAACATTTGCAGGTTTGTTCTTTCTTTCTAAGAAACTAAAATTATACGCTGATATGTAGTCATTTATAATATTTATATTATCAAATAACTTTTCACTTAAAAAAAATTCAAACAAATATTTAAGTATAAGAGAGACAAATCCCTCCAATCCATCGTGCATTAAGTCAACACTGTGATTTTTCATTGTATTGAAATATTTCAAATCATTCAAACCTGACTGTCGATAAATATCTTGAGTGTCAGAAAGTTTGATTTTTTTATCTGTAGGTTGTTCTAGTAATACATCATTACATGATTGAACCCGTAACAAGGAAGTATCTTCAATAGTTGCAATTTTCGTATTATTTTTCTCCATATTACAAATCCTACAGAAATTATTGGCAGAAAAAGATTTAGTCATACCTAATAAATCGTTTGCCGCTAGATTGTCATGGGCAAGAGAAACAATTGTTCCACGTAAATATCCTAAGTCCTTAACCTTAATACCAGTCGATTCAAGAATTTTAACATCATCTACTATTGGACGCAGTACGTCATTTAAGTTGAAATCATCATGAAGATCATTTACATAAAATAAGCATACTAGAAAAATGTTCGCTAACTGTGATTTATATTGATTTGGATAATTTTGTAAATTGAAATATATCGCACCAACTTTATGTATAACAACTTTACTTCCTAACACTTTTGCAATTTCAAAATCATCATAGTATAATTGTAATTGTAACCAAAATTTAAAATTAAGTTCAGTTTTAATAGAGTTAAATGTTGAACCACAACATGGATATTTAAATATATTATTATCACACTTATGAGTATTATTATGTTCTAAGAAAGATTTCTTAAAATGGTCATTTAAAAACAGTTGGCTTAATGTTTTAGTTATGGATACAAAATAAAATGTATTTGGAATAATGACGCGCTTGTATAAATTTGAAACTTGTTTAAAACGCATTTCCCATCTAAATCCTATAGAATAAGCAACTGGCGGATTGTAAAATGGGTTAAGTTTAAAAGTATTGCGTCGGTTGAACTTTGAACAATATTTAAAAAACAATTTTTCAATAGAACTATTTGTATCACTGATTTCGTTTATGTTACAGAAAATTAAAACTGCATTAACTAACTCTTTAGTGGCATTAAAAATTTTAGAAATAGAATCTTCAGGTATACCTAATTCATTCATTGTGTTATATAAGCTATTCATTTTCTTCTCGCAACTGATTGTAGTTTTGTTAAGTTTAGTTACATTTTCAAAAGGAGTAACTTTAACTTGTGAATTACTTAAATTGTTAACGTGACAACTATTAGTAGGTAAACTTAAAGATGTAGTTTCACATTTATTACAATTGTTTCTTTTAACATGTTTTCGCAAACTAGCAAACGTCGCAAACATACTGTTACATTCTTTGTTAGCGATATATCTTATTTTAGTAGAACTTTTATCTCTTAAATGCTCTTTTAGTACTAAATGATGTATGGTAAGTCTTATATTATTGAATTGCATTCCACCCAAAAAAACAGAAATAAGTCATTTTTAAGTGTTAATCAATTCTTGTAATTCACAAATTAATTGATTTTATTACAAAAATAGTTTAAGTTTATTTAACAACATTTAACTAGGTTTTTGAATCTTCAAAAATTAAAATGAAATTATGAAAAATGTTTACAAAAATTAAAGAAATTCACGTTTAATCAAATGAAATAATAAATATAAATTAATAAATGGTGTTTTTAATCAAAAGTTTTAATTTCAGTTTGCGATAAGAACTATAAGAAATTGAATCAATTTTGAATCTAATATTGAATGACTATTAGTTACAGCCATGTTTAGTTTAATAAGAACATCTCTTACTTTCGTCGGAATAGATCTCGTATTTTCAATTTTGAAGAAATAAAGAGAAATAAATGTCCAAAAATTAGTTAAGCTCTTGTCAAAGTGTTGGTTGAAGACATAGTGAGATTTAAAGAGAATGTCTATCGATTCCTTAATTTCGAAGCTAGGTGGCAAGGGAATCAGCTCGTTCTCGACACAAAGTAGATATTGTGTAATTAATTTTTTGCTTTCCCCTACTGCAATTAGATAGGGACAAGAAAATTCTTCTTTCAAAAGTCCATCTGATGTGGAGTTTAACTAAAAAAAATATTTTTAATGTTTTATTGAGCAAAACTAAATTTTTTATATATTACCGGTTTAAAGACTATAATGCGCTTCATCGATTCTTGGAAGGTTAGTCTTTTACTCTTGGCAGAAAGCTTTCCCAATGATGTTTCAGGTAACAAATTTAATAAAATAAATATGCGTTGAAACGGTGGCAGCCAATCTAAATAAAGATAAGAAAATGAAAAAGTTTACAAGAAATAAAAGTTTGCTTCATTCTTCCACAGCATAAATGTTCGTTTAATTCTCACAAAAATTAGGTATTTAAAATATTTTTTCAGAAAAAAATGATTTAAATTACCTTCGATTTTAAGAAATTCTGTTCCTTCTTTTTTAAAGCTTTTCCAAACGTTCTCTATGTGATATTGAACATTTGACCAATTCTCCAAAAAAGCGCCACTTGCGTCGGGATACCGTAAATCATAATCATAAAGTATCTGTCAATTAAGGTTTTTATTAAAATTTGTGTTTGTAATATAAAGTTAACGAAAAACTTACCAAATCTGGACATGTAATAAAAAATGGCCAAGCATTTGAAATTAAAATATTATCCTGGCTTCTTAATTTTTGTTCCCGATAATGTAGAGTAATTTTTAATTTTTCTTTGATCTTATCTTTTTGTGTGTTGACGTTTAAATGTTTAAGAATTAGGAGTTCCTCCTCAATATTTTTTGGGATAGGCAACTCACTCTTAACTTTTTTATATTTATTTTTTTCCGATACGTTGAATCGCCGTTTTGATGATTTAGTGTTAGGTTCAATGTCTAAGGCCTCCGATTCATGCTTATACAACTTATTTCGTACGTGATACAATCTGCTTAAAATGTAGCCTCGATTTTCCTCGCGGTTATATAATAGGTCCTATAACCATAATTATTAAATTATAATATATAATATATATAAATATATATATATATATATATATATATATATATATATATATATATATATATATATATATATATGTATATATATATATATATATATATATATATATATATATATATATATATATATATATATATATATATATATATATATATATATATATATATATATATTTAAATGAAAATTATTTAGATTATGAAATATTTTACCACTCCTTGAATCTTTGAATTTTCTGTTTTTAATTGTGGAAATAATTTAATGATGGCAAGAGCTAGAGCAAGTTTATGTTCCGGCTCGGGATGATAATCGTATTTTTTGACAAGCAAATTAACTGCTTCTCGTATTACCGCCCGTCGTTCTACGTCGATTAGATTTCGTAATATGTTAGGTTTTGTTGGATCAAATTTTTTTAAAAGAACGTGCGAATTTGTGGAATCCATTATAAATTGTTCTAATTCCTATATAAACGAATAATATAAGCGTTTTTTGTAATTTAATATCAAATGTACTTGAAGCAAAATTAATACCTCCGATGAAATGTACAGCTCTAAACCAATTTGACAGTTTTGTCGAGAAATGATTGTACCGGTAGATTCGGGAATGTTAATTTTAAGTTAAATAGTTAAAACGAAATCGGCGCGTAAATACCGACCAAAAAAAATATCCAGGAAAAATTGTTCTGGTATTTCAACTCCATTGGCATCACCGATATATTCTATATCAAAAACTGATATATCATCGTTGATGGTTACTAAAATAATATTGCAAAATTAATATCTACATACATAAGAATTCTTTGATTCAGGAAGATCCTAACTTTAGATATTAATAATTTTCTTTAGTTTAATGTAAAATTAAGATTATCAATATTACGTACTTGTTCGTGATAATAATAATCTTCATTTTACAATAACCTAGAAAATGCTATGATGATTACCACCACATGTCTGTAATATCTAACCTCACTTACTTGCGAGTAAAACGTCGCTGTATTCCCAAGAATCTCCTCTCTTAATAATTTCAATTTAGCACGTTTTTTCGTTTTTCGCCAATTTCACTTTGCAGTGCACTACTTTCTTTTCCATGGCCAGTAAATTCTTTCGATAAATTATAATATTGATTTCAAGATTGAAACCTGTAACTGTTTATTTCGCTGTAGGTTATATAAAACTAATAAGCTAGAGTCACTAAATGAATTATACAATTAAAAAATACTCACCGAATAAACAATGCTATAAATTATTATTCACTGTTACTATAAATTAATTTAATTAAATAAAATTAATAAATACACTTCGTATTCTCACTGATTTATTTGAATGTAACTGTCGAAATACACATGAAACATGAAAGATAAAAAAAATTGTCAAAATAAAAAGGGGATTTTTTTATTTGGATGTATATATTACTATCAAGCGATTCGAACCAAAATGATTTGTTTGAAAACCATCGGGATAAGAACGAGTAGTTTTTTTTATTTTTACTGTAAAACAGACACAACAAAAAAAAGAGAAATCGGACCTATAACCGTACGTCCTCGATTTGGCCGTTAAGGCGTAAAGTAGGACGTAAATAAGCGAACCGCGAAAGAGCTGGGAGAGCCTTGAGCCCCAAAAAAGATAGCATAGAATAAAATATAAAAAAAAAAAAAAAAAAAAAAAAAAAAAAGAGCGATCAAACGCGAAGATCAATGTGGTTGTGTGAGGAGTTAAAAACGTTTATTTCTCCGAGAAAGGAAAAGAAAGATAATTTATAGTTATAATACGCATGCGCATTTATTGATCGTACGGGTTTGATTATATTATCAATAGAATTGTTTTAAAATTTAAACTTACCTGCTTTAAAATTTCGAAATTTTAGGGACTAATGCAAACACTGCAATTCATTACATTATATTTGCATTAGAATACATTTTATTACATTCCTTGCTTTACAATTCATTAGTGGCTTGAATTATATAGCCTACAAAGCAAGACTTGTATTATAAATGTAAGCAATATTTTTGAGTGTGTTCGATGTTAGGGATTAGAAGACGTTAGACGACGCATCTCTCAACTGATGTTTACGATTACATTGCTCTAAACTGATGTTTACGATTACTTGGCTGATATTAGCACTCGCATAATATGATTTCATTGTAATTTTGAAGGTTATTATTTTCTCTGTCGTCCAAATCTGCGCTATAATTTTTTAGTCCCGACACCATGTGAATATTGCTTAAGATTTCCAGTACCAACGATGACGAGTTCAATTGAAGAAATGTATTTTCTTTTATCCTAGTTTTGGACATGCCATCGAAATCACGACAATCGAAATAATTGAATTATCCTTGCTCTGGTTGGTGCGTGTGTGATGGCAGTTTATGAGTGTAGTCCGATTTCCTGTAACCAAAAATAATAATTTAGATCAAAGAATTTAATTAGAATTCAATATATATTAATAAATTGGCTTGCGATAACCACAAATATGTGTGCTAATAGATATCATTAAAAATTGAACAAGTTGTACATATATAATGTTGATCAGCTTTTTTAATTGAGCTTACCTGCTTGATACTCTACCCCACACACCCTTTGTAACGTTTATCATATTCCTAATAAATTAGTCCGGATAAAATTCTATCACTTCTTCGTAGTCGTTCTATATTAAGTACACCATAACGATGATCGTTCTCTCTTGCACAACATCAGTGACTAAAAATAAATCAAAATTAAAAAGCGTAATTTGAATATATATATATATATATATATATATATATATATATATATATATATATATATATATATACATACATATATATATATTATATATTATATATATATATATATATATATACATATATATATTATATATTATATATATATATATATATATATATATATATATATATATATATATATATATATATATATATATATATATATATATATATATAATAATTTATATATATATATATATATATATATATATATATATATATATATATATATACTTATATATATATATATATATATATATATATATATATATATATATATATATATATATACATATATATATATATATATATATATATATATATATATATATATATATATATATATATATATATATATATATATATATATATATATATATATATATATATATATGTATATATACGAGTATATAATGTTTCATTTGAACAACGATTGATTTTGATACTTATCCAGGTTCTACACAACTAGCTTAAAAAATATATTGGCACAATCACAGTATGGCGTTAATAATAGATAACAATTACAAACACTCATGATAATTGCGATTCGTTGTCTAAATTGCACAGATAATAAAATCATTTGTAATTTTGAATCGTACTGGAATGTAAACATTCATACTAGAATGTAACATAACCAAATATTTTCGATTTTGCTGTTTTTTGTCTTGCAAATAATATTATATTATTACAATTAACTATTATATTTATATCACATAAGGTGTTATAAATTATTATTGATCTCACATAAACTAAATTAATTTAAATATATTGTTTTATTTATTTATTTACAATCACAATATTAACCTACAAAAATAAACAAAACAAAACTGACATTCCAAATAAAAAGAAATTTATTTTCTGGACACTGTTAAATTTTTAGTAATAGTTTTGAAATGTAGGCGGATCAAGTTCGTTTTTCATGACGTCGCGAATTATAATAGTGTTGGTAAATAAAGGGTATAAACTTTTTAAGCTTAATTTTGATGAGTGCGGCTTGTATATCTAGGAGCTTTAATAATACTCAGCAGCTGATTTGGATTATATCATTACAATTGCTAACAACAAAACGTACTTCAAATTTATCTACGAGATGGGAAAATTTAAGATTTCAATTGGTTGAGGACATGTATTAAATGATAAGTTAACCTTTTCTAAATTTATGAATTAAACTATTTTAAGTAAGTAGTTAGTAAGCAATACAATATTTAAATTATTTATGTTACAGTACACTATATTTTTCTACTATCGCTGTCATACTTGTATTATATTTAAAAAATTTATTTTGGTATTGTGTTGGTGAAATTTTTTCAAACAAAAGTGATTCGTCTATAGTAAAGTGTATAGTGATTGGAAACTTATATCATATCTCTCAATTTATCATCTATTATAAATCAAATATGAGTAATTAATTTCATTCATAATATGCTTTAAATTTAATTCTTTAGCCATTCAATTTAGATATTGTTAAAAATAACTTCGTATAGAATTTATATACATCCTTATGTCCAACAAGGTTACATATCCATTAAGAAATCGTATTCATTCCGAACCTTATAAAATTGACGATAATTTTCATTGTACTATTTGTGAAGACCCTGCTAAGTCCAAAGAAAGCAATACTCAGATATCGCCAGAAAACTCAGTTGTTTCAGTGGCCCCTGTTTCAATATCAGCAATCGATATGCCGTTTGACTATAGTTTAGCGTCCAAATTAATTCCTGAATTTGGTGGAGAACATTCAACTCCTCTTCATAAATGTATACACTGTTGTGAGTGTTTTCAGGAATCTTTAAAGGACGACGAGTTGAAAATATTTTTGAAGTTTATACCAACCAAACTAAATGGTGAAGCTTATTCCTTATTTAGGTATCAGACTTTCTACACATGGACCAAACTCAAGGATGCGTTAACATTAAATTTCAAGGAAACCAGATCATGGAGAGCATTCAACTTGATCTCATCCAAGCCGTTCAAGGCAGAAATGAAGAAATCCGTTGGTTTGCTAATCGCATTGAAAAATTATTATCAAATTTAAACGATGCTTGTGCGGATGAACAAGGAAAACTAACACAGGAGGTACGCGATAAATAATAAAACTGCACAGCGGGCATTTCAAAATGGTCTCAAATATCCAATATCATTATTCGTCAGTGCAGGTAATTTAAAAAAATTAAAAGATGCTATTAGTAGGGCACTGGAAGAAGAAGTTCAACAGAAAGCTCGCCCTGCTCTTCAAATACGCAATAAACCAAGTTCTAATCATTATAATTCTCCTAAGTGTGAAATATGCAATAAAATGGGACACCAAGCTTCGATGTGTTACTCTAAGCTCAATGGTCCAACTCATTCACGAATGTCAAATGGTTTGCATACATCAATGGCTAACGTTCGACCTTCTATCAATAATACATATTCATCGACATGTGCCTATTGTAAAAAAAGGGGACATCATATCACCAATTGTTTTAGAAAAAAAAGCAGTAGATACAAGACAAAATTCAAATAAACAGACACTATCGTTAAATCAAGTTAGCTCTGCAGCTGCATTAACTACTAGTTTTCAGGAAAACGCAAACGAACTCGTAAGTCGTCAGGGCACTCCCTTTGTTCAAAATCAAAATTAAGTGGGAGCTCTAAAACTACACAACCGGCGAACTCAATATACAACATATGTAGCATGAATCAACTAGATGAAAAGATCTATATTCGCCTAAGTCTAGATAATTGTAAGTCAACCCCATTATATTTTCTCCTTGACACTGCAGCTAACATTAGCGTTGTTAAGCAATCCTGTATAATAGAAGGATTTAATTATTATCCTGAAGAGAAATGTCAAATTAGAAGTGTCACGAACGGGGTAGGTGAGACTCTAGGTTTGATAACATCCAAAATATTATTCACAGACGACTTTTGTATTGCGCATGATTTCCAAATTGTCGATGAAACATTTACAATTCCGGGCAGTGGTATAATTGGAAAGGATTTCCTTGCTAGTTATAGCTGTGCAATAGATTTTGCCGGTTGTCTATTCCCTGTCATGATTCAACAATAATATTGGATTTAATTTCATCATCATTCAAAATCTCTGTTCCTCCAAGAAGCGAACAAGTTTCAACTATTAAAACCTCAGAATAATATTATAACATTAAATGTTGTAAATACCAACGAATATTCCGTAGAGATCTCTAATGCTGATCTTTCTTTTGACAAACTGTGTCACTACGACGTTTTAAATTTAAATGTTTGGTCAAATATAATTGAAAATCGATTACAAACCTTGCAGTCCAGTATAAACTTAGCTCATCTTAATACCGAGGAAAGTGAATCCATCTTAGATATATGCCGAACATTCAATGATGTATTTCATTTGGATGGAGATACGTTAACAACCACTGCTACCTTGAAACATTCAATACCAGTAATACCAAATACTATTCCAATTCATCAAAAATCTTATAGAATACCTCATTCCGTAAAAGCTGAAATAAATAAGCAAATTAATGAGATGCTGGAGCAGAATATCATCAAACCCAGCGATAGTGCATGGAATTTTCCGTTGTTAGCGGTACCTAAGAAATCAAATGATGGTACCAAAAAGTGGAGAGTAGTAGTTGACTTCCGACGATTGAACGATGTTACCATGGACCGAGTGTTTCCATTGCCAAATATAGTAGACATACTTGCGATCAACTTGGCAAATGTACATACTTTACAACACTCGACATGATAAATGGTTACCATCAAGTAATGTTAGACGAGGATTCTAAATCTAAAACCGCTTTCAGCACCAATTAGGGACATATCAAGTTTAATCGCATGCCGTTTGGCCTCAAGCGAGCGCCAGCAACGTTTCAACTTCTAATGAACAAAGTTCTATCAGGATTGAATGGAATAAAATGCCTAGTTTATTTAGATGACGTGGTCATATATGGTCAGAATCTTTTGGATCACAACAAAAAATTGGTGGAAGTTTTAAACTGCTTTCGCACAAACAATTTAAAGTTGAATCCACAAAAACGCCAGTTTCTCGGGCGCGAATTAGTTTATTTGGGGCATGTAGTTGGACCTGACGGTTTCAAGCCAGATCCTAGTAAGATAAATACAATTGTGAACTATCCCGAGCCAAAAACGCCAAAAGAGATTAAGGCATTTCTTGGGTTAGTTGGATATTATAGGCGTTTCATAAAAGGATTTTCAAAATTAGCACAGCCATTAACTAATCTTCTTAAAAAAGACACATTATTTATTTGGACTGCCTTTTGCAAAGAAGCATTTCAACAAATTAAAGCCGAAATAGTTAGACCTCCAATCTTGCAGTTTCCAGATTTTGAACGTCAATTCATTATCACTACGGACGCTAGCAACATTGCAATAGGTTCTGTGCTGTCACAACGCTACGATACTGGTGAACTACCAGTAGCGTTTGCCAGCAGAACACTTACGAAAGCTGAGAGGAACTACTCGGTAATCGAAAAGAAATTGTTGGTAGTCGTATGGTCAATAAAGCATTTCAGACCTTGTAACGTGCTCTTGTGTGTCGCGGTTGTGGCTTGGGTAGACAACCAAAAAAAATAATTAAATTCCGTTGGGCGCCAGTCTACCAGCACGTGTGTCCGGCTTTGCTCTGTATATGAGCGAGTGGACTCGGGCGGGGTACCTGCTGATACCACAATAAAACCACCACGCAACTCGTAGGTAATCAATCCGATGACGGAAAGAAGGAAAGTGTAGGGTCGGATAATAGTAAATGAAATAACGAGAAGTGGGATATAGACGGAAAACTCACCTGTATCGCTGTCGTTTATCCGCTGCAGCCCATTAATACCCTTTGATGAACTATTTGATGCACTTTTTATCGTTCTTGTTAACTAGGTTTATACAGAATTTGACACACTACACAAAGTCTCTCATTTCCATATATTTATTTATTTTTGATTTCACGATCAAACCAATCAAAAATACATTGTTCACTGTTTATGATCACACCATTTTTTTCAGCTTTTTTTTATTTATGAACGCTTTTTAACCACGGCGGTTTAGAGTTTCGTTCGTTTTATTTATCTTTCACCATCAGCGACCAAAAGATAATCGAAATCTCACTAATCCATCAGCAAACAAACAAAAATCAAAAACAACACCGAAACATTTCAAATAAATATATATATATATATATATATATATATATATATATATATATATATATATATATATATATATATATATATATATATATATTATATTAACATAACATTTACAGTATTTTAGTAAACGATTCTTAATTTAGGAATGGATACGGTTATCACATATTCCACCGTCATCCAATGCAAGATCGTTTTATTTTTTTATTTTTTTGTTCCGATACTTTTGATGGTCCAAATTATTCTCCTGGTTAGCGAACCGAGAACTTATTAATTCAGCGGCTCGAGATTTCGCTAAACTTCGAAACTCTCGAACGACATTTCTCTAACCCACCTTCTCCACCATCTAGCCTTATCTCCTTGCAGCTATGGGCACCTCTCGTGGTCTCTCACCGCATGTTACATGTAACAAATAAATACGACAGTTAATTTACAGACATTTGATCGGTTCGAGATTGGTTTGTTTTACGCTGTCATACAGGTGAGCATATTTGGGTAAGGTAAAATATTGGAACGCGGATAACAACATCGGGTGTAACCAATCGATTTTGCGTGGTGACTGAGTTTGCTCGACCGAGTCCACTCTGTAATGCTACAACCTGATGTATATGGTAATAAATTCCAACTCGTGACCGATCATAAACCATTAGTTTGGTTATGTGGCATGTCTAATCCTTCATCTAGACTTATGAGATGGAGACTAGAACTTGAGGAGTATGATTTTGAAGTCATCCACAAGTCTGGCGCGTTGAACCGAAATGCGGATGCCCTTAGTCGAATTTGTTTGGGAAACCAACCTAATAGCAGCCTAGATAAAAATATTGGAAATAGTAATTTAAATGATCCCTCTGTAGAGGATCCCACTATCATTCAACCAAAAAATAGAACCGATTAACAAAATCAATCCATCACAAATTATAAACGCGGTAACTCGGTTACAAACGAGAAATTTTGACATGAATTCTGAAGAACCGAACAACAAAAATAGTAACAATTTCAATCAGGTAGGTGAAACTCCACCATTCGAGGTTGATATTGATACACAATCAGCCAAAGAGCTGAGCTTTTCAACACGTTTGAACAAAGATACGGAACCCGTACGAGAGATCAAGGATCCAACTAACCAATTAAAAATTATTGCCGAATTTCATGAAACTCCATTAGGAGGTCATCAGGGTATCCAGCGAACATACAACTGTTTGAAAAAATTTTATTGTTTCCCCAAAATGTTAAGTCTTATCGAAAAATTTGTGCGATCTTGTGAATTTTGTCAGCGTCATAAATCCAGTACTGCAACCAAAGTTCCTATGAAAATTACTTCTACGGCGAAACGACCATTCGAAAAAGTAAATTTAGATATTGTTGGTCCTTTAATTTTGAGTTATTTGGGGAACAAGTTTATTCTAACATTGCAAGATGATCTGTCCAAATATTCAATTGCAGTCCCCATTCCTAATCAGGAAGCTGAAACAATAGCTCAGGCTTTCATATCGAATTTTATTTGCATTTATGGTTGTCCACTTTCAATCCTTACTGATCAGGGTACAAATTTTATGAGTTCATTATTTCAAAACTGCTGAAAATAACAAAATTCAATACTACGAGAATTTTGCTTACTACGAGCGCTTGAAAGATCCCATCGTACCTTGACAAAATATTTACGACATTTTATTGATGAATATGGTATGGACTGGGATTCCTGGATCAAATATTCTATGTTTGCGTATAATTCAACTCCACATTCCACAACTGAGTATATGCCATATGAGCTTGTTTTCGGATATAGACCGATTCTACCATCTTCATTTCACGGAGAACCGTAGGTTATTTATAATTACGATGAGTATATGGCCGATTTTAAACAAAGGATGCAAAAGTCTTATTCTATGGCCAGGAAAAATATTTTAGAATCAAAAGTTAAGTCTAAAAATTATTATGATCGAAATGCTCTTGAATCAAATTTTAAATTGGGTGATATGGTTTGGTTAAGGAATGACCAGAGAAAAAATAAATTTTCTCATCCATGGTTAGGTCCATACAAATAGTCGAGTTACTTTCTCCGGAAAATTCGTGTATTCAAATCGGAAAAATCATTAAAACTGTTCATAACAATCGCCTAAAATTGAAAATTTAAAATACATACCTATACAATACCAAAAGATAATATTATAACAAATTAACCTTTAAAACTTTTATATTCACTTGAGTATGTAACAGTTTAATAAAATATGTGAATTCTATACAATCAGTATACAATTAGTACTTAAGAAAAAAAAATAAGTTAATTATTATTGTTAAAGAAAAAAAAATCAAAATCATTGTAAATCAAATGTCAGTAATTAGACACAATTATTATTCAATAATTATTATTATAGCTTAAATATTTGTATAATTTTATGCACACAACTTATTACTTAAATCAAATGAGATGCATAGCATCTTTCTTACGGAGGGAGTTGTTATGTATCCATCTTCAATTCTGGTTCTAGTATTTGCCACAGGCCTTTTCCGGCGCTTTTGTAGACGGTAAAAATATGACTTGCAGAACGTGTAACATTGTGATTATTACGGGGTTCTTAACTAAATGGTTACTATGCTTCACTTTTGAGTGTACATTTAAATCACATCATAATTTACTAACGCACTGTATTTACCGAGAAAGAATTTTGTATAGATGGTCTACTGACGAAAAGCATCTTTTGACTGTATATGTATAAGAATAACATTGCAAATAGTATAATTAGTAAAATCTCGATCGTTTTCATTTCTACTTTGGCGACTCTTAATTAGTATGTGTTATTCTTGAAAAATCTCGAAACATTTTACATTATCAGTCGTGACAACAGTGGCAAATGGTACTCGTCCGCAATATAAACTTTACTTGTTTATACCGGAATTTTTTGGTTGATTTAATTTTTCTATTTGGCAAGAAACCCGTGCATGAAAGAGCATAAATCACATTATAAATTATAAATCACAGGGACAGGCGTTAACAATAAACCGTAAGTTACGCTTAAATTTATAAGAACCCTCGAGATTACCGAGGATTGTACACGCAGGACCAAGACCACTGTTAGCAGGGTTTCTTGCCAAAAAAAAATAGTCAACTGGAAAATGGTTGAGAAATACCAAACCTTATAGCCGCAAAGATTAATTACTTAAATGATTTGAGGTGAACCTGTTATTAATTGCATGTGTTTAAACTAAAACAAAGTAGTCAACTCATCCAAATGTATTTATGATTAATTACTAATCCTACTTACAAACATTATTTATTTATATTTAACACATTTATTTATTTACATATTATACTTACCTTTACATATAACTTACAAGACCTTTATTGTATATCTCCATTATCTATTATACTTATTATATTATATTATATTTATTATATTTCTTATATTTATTATATTTATCATATTTATTTTATTTATTATATTTATTATATTATATATTTATTATATTCACAAATTTATTGAATCAGTTATCAGTCGTAGAACCACCCATTCAAAATTACCTTATTAAGAGTTTCTTATTTATATACAATTAACAAAACCAAATAAAGTCAGAGAAAAGTTTACTGGTAAAAGTGCAAGTGATAATGATCATATAAAAGAATCGATGTGAAATCATAAAGAAACAATGAGTGCTTAAGAAAAATACCGGTGATGATCTAAGGGTCGAAGCTCCATTTACTATAATACGGGTATACTCCTAAATGTTAGGAGTAGTATATATTTTAGGTACGGGTAGGGAATTGAAGATGATCATATACATCTGATCATCATTATCTACGCTGAAAAAAATAAATAGTATAACTTAAAAATTTCGTAGTGATATCTAAAAAAAATTGCTGTTAAAATTAGTCAATAAATTATTGTTGTTCTTTTTAAAACCTTTAATTGATAAATTTAACTTAATCATAATTTATAACATTTAATAAATTTTCTAGTTAATTTCATCATTACAAATTTATTATTCACAACATAATCGAAAAGTGAAATTGACAACAATTGTTATATCTTTTATTAATCATATGTTTAATTTTAAATTATCGAATGATGTTGATTTTAAAACGATATATTTATAATTTAACTAAATATTTCTTTGATTTAATATTATTGATTCTATAACAAATGATATGCATTTTACTATAAAATTTACTGCACCTGAATTTGTGGGGTAAGGATTATACACCATGACGTCATTAATTATCTTTAATTTATTAAAATTAAAACAAACAAGTTTAGTTTTAAATTCAAATCATTTTTATTTAATTATTCAATTTTATTCCAATATTATTTCTCAATTATTCTTAATTTATTGTTAAATGTTTAATTTCATTTTTTAAATTCAATATGAATACTTGTCAAACTTGATGCAATTACATCGTTTGGCAAATATAGATCATACAAATGTTGTATAAATGTCCAAATTAGTTGCGATTCGTGTGGATACTTCAAATTAAAAACAGTAAAAATTTTAAAAATAGCGTCTATAGCTTTTGGGATTGTCGGTAGTTTAAATTTAATGAAATCAAAAAATACATAAAAATCTCGCAGGTGCTCTAAATCTTCGCCAACTACTACAATAACCGGCTGCATAGTCATATTGAGTTTTAAGTATTTATCCCTCATACTATTTACTGCACGATGAATATCATTTTGTGTTTTAACTTGCAGAATTATGCTAATTTGAGCATCGGTAATAGAGGGCTGCCAAATGTTTTTTTTAATTAAAATTTTCTTCGGCTTTAATAGCCCCGCCAATAACACAATTGATAATAGTCTTGGTTTTCTAAAAAATAAATGTTTTATATTATTGAATCTAAAATTAAATTGATTGTGAATAAATTGTTAGGTTACCTTCAATTTCATCGTTCCATTTATCGTAAAGCTGTTTCACAGATTTATTTTTAATATTTTTAAAAACTTGTTTAGCTTTAATTTTGAAATGACCCCAATTATTTATTTAATTATTTTCCTTCCCTGGAAATAGTGCAGCAGAATCAATTGCAATTAGGTTATGACCTAATGTGTGAGAATATAATGGCCACATTTGAATGATGTCTCCGGTATTTGAATTTATAATGTTGTTTCGTCGTGACTCGGTAGTTATACGCCAACGGTCCATCACTTCTACCCAAGGTTCGTAGTTGTGCTTTAACCACAGTCTGAATTCTTCGTGATCTGTAGTTTATAAACCGATAAAAACAATTTGTAAAATAAGAAAGTACCATATAGATTTACATATATGTACTTGTAACTTTTTAATATTTATCAAATAAAAAACTTGCATACACACCTTTGTCATCAATGCCACTGGTTTGGTCTGTTATAGTTGGCTTGCTTGGATTTGGTTTTACTTGCTTGAGTTTTGAATCGCTCTTAAATACATTATTCTTTCTTAGTTTTGATATTTCATTCACGTTTTTGTCGTACAAAGCTCCGCGTGCGTTCTGCTTTCCTTTCCTTGGATGATACCAAAGCTCCTTTTAAACATAAAATGACACATTTAAGATTAAAGTTAACCAATTGAAAACGAAGCAAAACTTACAATAGCTTGTGGTGGCCAGAGCAACTTAATAAATCGCAAATTAGCTCACGACACACGCAATTAATAAAATCGATGTTTCGAGTTAAGTTCTTGTAATTCACTAGTACTGTCGCGTCATGACTATTCGTATATATACGAATCGCACACAGTAAGAACATCAAGTCCGGTAGCATATGCCTGATGAGATGGATTTGATCTTTTCGATCACACTGTCATTCAATGACGTCATCATCAGATCGAAACCGGCCTAGTGGATTACAAGAGCAAGCAACAACTCGGAAATACAACACATTCAAATTTACGGCAAGCTACACGCTTCCAAGCTTCATTGGGAAATTTGTTCTTTATGAAAGTGCAAGTTTGTTGAATTTCTTTATTGGTCATTCGTCTTTTATAATTTGTTATGAATAATTTGACCAATATATCAACAAATTTTTTCCGATGATACTCGTCAAAGTTATGATGAACTTGATAGAATTCGACCGATGATTGTATTGTTAACAAAATGTTAAAAAAATCATGGATTGATTGTCAGTCGGATATGTAGCCGATGTCAGATATGTAACTGTAGATGCAAAACATCTCGAGCCTTTGTGGAACGCTCCCTAAATTTATGTTGTCGATACCCTTAAACAAAAGTATATATAGATATAAATACTTATTTTCATTTTATCAAGCTACATAAATGGTGTCTATAAATTATTCAATACATGTTTGTGTATAAAAGAAAACGAAATAGGCAATATATTCCAGTTGCCTATTGAAACAACAAAAAAATAAATTGATCAGA
This sequence comes from Tipula lateralis, assembly GCA_963932295.1. Taxonomy (NCBI): domain Eukaryota; kingdom Metazoa; phylum Arthropoda; class Insecta; order Diptera; family Tipulidae; genus Tipula; species Tipula lateralis. The sequence goes on along the minus strand of OZ010739.1, from coordinate 6,965,518 downwards.
TATGTCAATAAAACTTTATTCGCACCATAACGTATTGTCAATCTGACTCAAACGGTTTTAATCTCGAACTTATTTGAGCTGTTCAAGACAACTCTTCGTACTGTATTGAATAGCCCAAATAAGCCTAGTCGTTTTTTCTGCAGTGAAATTAACATTAAAATATTTACCATTTCATTTCTCCAATTTTTCAAATTGTTTACTAAATCCACCCGATATCTGATTTCATCATCTGGGAACATAATTTTGATGTCTTCATAACTTGCATGTTTCAGTGTTTCAAGTGAGCATCTTTTAACTGTAAATTTAAGAACAACCAACTTAAATCATAATGCATTACAAGAGCCCAATGTATAGTAAGCAATGAATACACAATACTTACTTAAGAGCTTTTGTAGGACTTCCATATGCCATTTATCAATAATTAATTCTTTTAATTATTGATAATATTAAGCCCTGTGGGTGGGGGCAACCATGTTTCGTAAATATTTCGAACGAAACATGAGATCCATAGAATACCACCACAGTATCCAGAGCTTGTCGTAGGAGGCGACTAAATCTGGTTGGATCGCTGGGCTGACGACCCGCATCCGTAAAAAACAATAACAGTTAAAAATGTCAACAAAAATAAAAAAATCGGATACCGCCTAAATAACAATGACCCCCCGCTTAAGTACCCGGATACGAGATTGAGGATCAGCACGTGGAACGTGCAGTCACTAAGAAAACCTGGCGCGTTGGACGGCCTTATCACATGTATGAAGGAGTATCGGCTGGAACTCGTAGCGCTCCAAGAAACTCGATGGCCTAAAAGTGGAGTCCATGTGTCCCAAGGCTATACGTTGCTACACAGTGGAGATGACCTCGGAAATCTTGGAGTTGGCTTTCTCATTGGGCCGCAGGTAAAAAATCTTGACAGCAATAGCATTTTAGGATCCAACTACCAATCTGATGATGTGAACAGTGTCTGGGAAGTATTGAAAACCTCGGTTGTCGATGCTGCCCAGCACACTCTCGGTATAGTGAAAACTACGCCCAAAAATGATTGGTTTGATGAGGAGTGTCGTCTTGCTGTTGAGCAACGCAATATAGCCCACAATGAAGCGCAGACTCGGTTTACAATTGCAAGGAAAAACAAGGCAGTTCTTGCTAGGAGGACAGCTAAACGCATTTGTAGACAGAAGAAGCGCGAATGGTGGAAGGCCAAGGTCTTAAGAGTACAACAACTCAGCAATGAGCACAACTCGCGTGGTTTCTTTAAAGGAATCACCGAATTGCACCATACCTTAAGATCTCGGTCAACTGCCATTCGGGACCAGGATGGAAACCTCTGTGTTAACGTCGATGCGGTACTCGATACATGGCGTGAACATTTTTCTGATCTACTTAATGTTCCACATGTATCACAAGCTGTATTTGAATACTCTCAAATACAGACCGCGGAGATGTTCATTGAGGATCCATCCTATGAGGAATTCACAATGGCCATGCAGAGATTAAAGAAAAATCGTTCACCAGGGGTTGATTGCATTAATTCAGAGCTCTTGATATTCGGAGGGCTAACTTTGTGGAACTGTCTTTTCGACCTTGTTCGATTGGTATGGCGAAATGAAGTTATGCCTGATGAATGGAAAGTGGCCGCGTTATGCCCAATATTCAAAAAGGGTGATCGCATGAAATGCGAGAACTATCGCGGTATAGCTCTCCTTTGCACAGCATACAAGTTACTGTCATACATTATCTTGGGAAGAATTACTCCTCTGGCGGAGGAAATTGTCGGTGACTACCAAGGAGGATTCCGTCCAAATCGGTCAGTCACTGATCAAGTTTTTTCGCTACGGATGATTCTTTCCAAGTACTACGAAACATCTCGCGATGTACACCAGGTATTCCTAGATTTCAAGCAAGCCTATGACTCGATCAATCGAGAGAGATTATGGTATGCGCTTGAATATTTAGGAATACCGAAAAAATATGTACATCTCTGTAAAATGACAGTAACGCAGTCACAATGCTGTGTTAAAGTTGAGAACAGGCTATCGAGAACTTTTGCAATCAATTCCGGTGTTCGACAAGGAGATGCGCTGTCCCCGATACTTTTTAATCTCATGTTGGAATACATCCTTCGTAAAAGTGAAACACCTCAGGACAATATCTTATTCCGACAATCCAATCAACTTCTTGCTTATGCAGATGATATCTGTGTGATTGGATTAAATGGCAACGGAGTGAAAGAGATACTTGATCCACTGGAACAGTGTTCAGCTTCCGTTGGTCTCAAAATCAACGAGTCAAAAACCAAATATCTAATCTCGGGTTTTCGAGACCAAGACGCAATTGATTTCAGTAGTGGAAACCACACGTTTGAAGGAGTGATGAGATTCAAGTATCTTGGATCTCTCATCACTCACGATAATAGTGTGGGCGAGGATATCAAGGTCCGCCTTGCCGCTGGCAATCGGGCTTTGTATCCTCTACGTCCACTGCTGAAATCAAAATATCTTGCAAATACGGATAAGCTGAAACTGTACAGAGTGTTGATCAGACCCGTTGTCATGTATGGATGTGAGAGTTGGACCTTGACGGATGAGTACGAAAGATGGCTTCTAACATTCGAGAGAAGAATCATGCGTGTGATATATGGTCCAAAACGCGACGTCGATGGCACTTACCGAGTTCTTTTCAATCACGAGATCAGGAATTTAATGCAAATTCCTGATATCGTGCATGAAATCAAAGGACAGCGAATACGCTGGCTCGGTCACGTTCTGCGTGCTGATCCGAACCGAATGATACAGCGATCTTTAAAGGGAGAACCGCCTTTCGGTAGGCGAAGAGGTCGCTGTCGGCGACGATGGCTCCACGGCGTAGAGAGCGATCTGGCATCTTCCAACTGCTTGCAACAGTATGAAGATCTGGCTCGTGATCGAAACCGTTGGAGTCAGATTGTTGACACGGTACGGGCCAATAATGGCCTGTAAAAACCGCAAAAAAAAAAAAAAAAAAAAAAAAATTATTGATAAATGGCATATGGAAGTCCTACACCACCGTACTTTCCTTGATATTTATTTGCATAATCGCACTATTTCCTACTATCCAATTTTCATGTTCATTACATTCAGTGGAATTTATTTGGACATTATTTGCCACGTGTTCGAGCAATGATTCTCCAGTCGCACCTTCTACTGATTCTTTGCTATTTATGCAAGCCATTATTTAAGGATATAATTGCACTTCAAATCACTATTTCAATTAAATTTCAGTCAGCTACTTATAACGGGTGATTTTTTAAGAGCTTGAGAACTTTTTTTTAAAAAAAAACGCATAAAATTTGCAAAATCTCATCGGTTCTTTATTTGAAACGTTAGATTGGTCCATGACATTTACTTTTTGAAGATAATTTCATTTAAATGTTGACCGCGGCTGCGACTTAGGTGGTCCATTCGGAAGGTCCAATTTTGGGCAACTTTTTCGAGCATTTCGGCCGGAATAGCCCGAATTTCTTCGGAAATGTTGTCTTCCAAAACTGGAATAGTTGCTGGCTTATTTCTGTAGACTTTAGACTTGACGTAGCCCCACAAAAAATAGTCTAAAGGCGTCAAATCGCATGATCTTGGTGGCCAACTTACCGGGCCATTTCTTGAGATGAATTGTTCTCCGAAGTTTTCCCTCAAAATGGCCATAGAATCGCGAGCTGTGTGGCATGTAGCGCCATCTTGTTGAAACCACATGTCAACTAAGTTCAGTTCTTCCATTTTTGGCAACAAAAAGTTTGTTAGCATCGAACGATAGCGATCGCCATTCACCGTAACGTTGCGTCCAACAGCATCTTTGAAAAAATACGGTCCAATGATTCCACCAGCGTACAAACCACACCAAACAGTGCATTTTTCGGGATGCATGGGCAGTTCTTGAACGGCTTCTGGTTGCTCTTCACTCCAAATGCGGCAATTTTGCTTATTTACGTAGCCATTCAACCAGAAATGAGCCTCATCGCTGAACAAAATTTGTCGATAAAAAAGCGGATTTTCTGCCAACTTTTCTAGGGCCCATTCACTGAAAATTCGACGTTGTGGCAGATCGTTAAGCTTCAATTCTTGCAGGAGCTGTATTTTATACGGTTTAACACCAAGATCTTTGCGTAAAATCTTCCATGTCGTCGAATAACACAAACCCAATTGCTGCGAACGGCGACGAATCGACATTTCACAGTCTTCAGCAACACTCTCAGAAACAGACGCAATATTCTCTTCTGTACGCACTGTTCGCATTCGTGTGGTTGGTTCAATGTCCAATAAAGTAAACTGAGTGCGAAACTTGGTCACAATCGCATTAATTGTTTGCTCACTTGGTCGATTATGTAGACCATAAATCGGACGTAAATCGCGAAACACTTTTCGAACCGAACACTGATTTTTGTAATATAATTCAATTATTTGCAAGCGTTGCTCGTTAGTAAGTCTATTCATTATGAATTGTCAAAGCATACTGAGCATCTTTCTCTTTGACACCTTGTCTGAAATCCCGCGTGATCTGTCAAATACTAATGCATGAAAATCCTAACCACAAAAAAATCACCCGTTATATATAATATGGTATTTTTTAAATTAAGATCACAAATTTTTGCACGTTTTTATTAGTCTTTACAGTATCACAGTTGAATGAAGAGTAAAAATAATTTTTAGTTCAATTCTACTTTTATTAAAAAAGAGCGAGAAAGATATCACTATGGTACTAAATCTATAACACTGTTGTTATTTACACTTAAAAATTATGAATTTAAATTATTTTGTTATAGTTATAAAGATTATCGGTTTTTGATTTCACATTAAAATTAAAATTAACAAATGAATGTCATTATTTTAAAACCATTGTGATTAAATGTATGACTGGCTATAGTTTTAATAGTAAAATTTTTATATAGGAATTTTATAAATATTTTTTAATAGAATTATTATATGAACTTTAGAAACAATTTTTAAAGATTTAAAAAAAATTTAAGGTCTAATCACCTTGTCTCCGTTCGGCACAAAATATAAGTTAACAGGAACTGTATTAAAATGGTTAATATTTTTTAAAGTGGTTTCTGTCGTCGGGGATACAATATAACTTTGAATTTCATTAGCAAACTTAATGATTTTCCATTTATTACAAGAAACTAAAATATTTGAATTATTTTGGATCGCTAAATTGTTTATTTCAAATATTTCGGTAACTGTCGTCTTTATAACCAAGAAATATCCTGTTTTGTACATGATGCCGTTCCATGAACAAAATTTTAATAATTGCAGATCGTCAGATGCAGCTGCCTTCATTTCTGTTGGAAGTGTTTCATTATTTGATAGTGCAAACACCAATGGCTCTTGAAAAAATCTTCTTTTAAAAGCATGTGTTAAAATTGCTAGCTCATTTTAATGGCAATTGTCAAAGCTATGTTTTTTCTTGATGTGGTAGCATAAGCATAAGTTTTTAAAATTTTATGTTTAGCTTCGAAGCGCATGCACCACAATGCCTTTAATGGGCCCATACTCCGTATAGCATTAGGATATTGTAGCAAGAAATGGTATTTCGGTTTAAGAGTTCGACCAAATAAACTTAAATATTTTGAATTATGTTCAAATATTAATTTTTCCATAGTTTCAATATCACTTTCTCGAAACGAAGTTTTCATTATTTAGTCTATAAATTGAATCAACGTAGTTAAAAAATGTCCTACTGGATCATTACGAGGAACCATATCCATAATCATTAGTGGCAAAAAATGTATAAATGTCATCATCTCCCTAGCCGACATTTTAAAATTACTGTTTTTTAATTGAACCATAGAAATTTCTTGAGATATGTTACCTATCTCTGAAGGACCGTAGTTAAACATTTGTTTCCTATAGTTTAACATATCTATCGTGAAATACTTCTTTTCGCTAATGAAGTAATATAATATTTTACAAGCGTCATACTTAGCGACTCCTTCGAAGACATCGTGCATAATGTCAAAAACTATGTTATCATATACATGGAAATTGGATAAAGTGTTAAAAATACAAGTCTCTGCAATTCCTATTTTTGAAGGATCTTTCATTAAAATGTCATTCATATAGTTCTCCGCATTACGCAGATATGATGCATATTTAACTAGATCAGTGTGTGTACAATCTTTATGTCTCCTACATCTTCTGCAATAATAATTTGCTGAAAATGATCCACTAAAGCCCAATATTTTGTTAAGCCCTAATTTATCACCTGTTACAGCGACGAGGACAAAATAAACTTTAATTTTATTAGATCCTTGATTTATAAGGATACCATCGGTTTCCATTTCTTTCTTGATTTACGAGATTATCCAAAGATACATCATTGCCACAACTATCAACATCATTACTTTTAAAGAGAGCTGCGAGAAATATATTATTTAAGGAGATTTTTCATGATCCGGAATCACTGGTATGTTGTAGTAACATCCTAATAATTTGTGTACTCCAGCATGCGATCCAAGTGGATCGTTTACCTCGAAGTCATCGAAATATAGCACATACGGTAGAACAACTTTATTTTTATAGTTTTTACTATTATTTTTCCAAATTTTTCCGTTTATAATATTATTATAATAATCTAATTGTGATAATTTGTTGTAGTTGTCAACTATTACCTCAAATATATTTTTTGTTTCCAAATATTTTTTAATTTGGAAGGATATTGAAAACATTACAGCTTTACAATTTTTTTCGTCTATCTTAGGAACACCATTCGTGACTGTTTCAGTGATTTCATTAACAATAGTTATGCATTTCGGTGGCGTATAAATTTCAAGTTCATTTAAATAATTAAATAGTTTATGTTCGGTATTAAAATTATCAAAAGGCGTCTCATTTAAGTTGGCGCTTTTCATTATCGAATCGAAAGAAACTCCATTTTCGAATAATAAACCACTTATAGTCTGCCTTAGGCTTGTAAAAATTGGTAAAATAACTAACTCCTGTACTTTACTTTGGATAAACAGTACATTTTTTCGAGAAATGTTGGTGATGTCATGTAAACTCATTGTAAAGTCTAAGCAATTCTGCCCCAAATTTTTATTCGACACTGGTTTATTCATTAAAGTTTGACAATTAGGTAAATATTAATTTTCACTATAGTTTTCAATCTGTACTTGTTTCGTTAAATTATCATCTTGGTTTATGTTTGTGATTTCTGTCACATTTTCCAGATTAAAGGTGAATTCGGAGGTAGTGGTTGCTGGCACAGAATGCTTTCGTTTTATATGTCTTTTAAAAACATAAACTGAACTAAATGACTGAATATGTTGAAGTGTGATAGTGATGCAGGGAGCTATCGTGACAGCTAATGATGAATGGCGGGAGTTAAACTTTGAACTCCACAGAGTGGCATTGATTGACAAGCTAGGGCGCTGGATCAACCAGCCGATGAAGACGTTTGTCTTGAAATGTATGGCATCTTGTAATGTAAGTCTGTAATATTCGTTTCGCTAGGCCGGTTTCGATCTGATGACGTCATTGACTCGTTGTGTGATCGAAAAGATCAAATCCATCTCATCAGGCATATGCGACCGGACTTGATGTATGTTGCATTTCGTTTCTATATATACTGTGAGGCTATGTTGCAACAGTTCTAGCGAATTTTACAGAATTTGACTCGAAATCTTTTTTCGAATATTTTTATACTTCACTATTGTGGCGTGACTATTCGTCGTATTTGTGAACGCCACAAATACAATTATAGTACAATAAAACAAACTATTTTCTGGTAAGTTGTGGACTAACTTCAAATGATTGATATAGTTATCTAATCCATTGAAATGAGCCGTGCATTTAAAACAATTCACACTCATTTTAGTAAAACTTTCACCTAACCTAACACAATTTGAATCAAAAATTATAAATCACTTGAATGTAAGAAGTAATGTGGAATTAAATGTACTGAATTATATAATTAATCACAATATTTTTGACATATGTGCAAAGGTGGAACCAATATTGATTTTATAAAAATTGTTTTATTTTTAAAAACATTTGTATTTAATCAAATTATATATATTAATTAAGGATTCAAGTTGGTGTATTATATTCTACTAAATGAGAGAAGTTAAATTGAAATATACATTTCAAATGTGAATGTTGAATTTAACTATAAATCGTATTTGTTTTTACAAAAATGTTGCTAATTTCCCAATTTATTTATTTAATTTTATAAGTTGGATGATTTTGTAAAATTAACAATACTGTTATTAAAAATTTACAACGAAATTTTTTTTCAGTGTAATGATGTTCCAAATAACAATTAACACATTTTATTTTAGTGCTGTGTACGGTGTTATACGTGATCTTTTTATGTTTTAGTTTAAAAAGCTTTTGATCTTAAGTATCAGTAATATTGTCAAATAGATATATCAGCAGCATTCTCAAGCTCTTGATGGATGGTGGAAACCCACTCTCCCAGACTGTTCCTAGCCAGACAACGTGCTGCTCCACCAGTAACAATCCATTAAGAGTTTCTGTTAACGGAATCAACACGCGGATAGATCAAGGTATTTGTGGAATGTTAAGTAGCGTGGCTGATCGTTACAAACGAGGCAGTCGATAGAAAAACGTTGAACCGTGTGCACTAGAGTAGAGTGGATAATAATAAGAATGATAATTGAATAATATCTAAAAACATAAATAAATTATTAAAAATAATAATAAAATTAATGTGGCGTTTTTTATTACTTATTAAAACTGCAATAGGGAGCCTAGATGTGTAAAGTGCGCTGGGAAACATCCATCAAAAGAATGCAACAAAAGTAGAAGCGATCCAGCGAAATGTATACACTGTGGGAATCACCACCCAGCAAATTACAGAGGCTGTGAAGTTGCCAAACAGCTGCAAAGAATGAGAAATAGTAAAAAAAATCCAACACAGAACATCAGAACTCTTAGTTCTCAACCTAGGACGCCATCCTATCCAAACCAAATCCCTCTTAATAGCGCGAAAGTTAGAGAAGGCACGACATATGCCCAAATGGCTGGCCAAACGGAAAATGTCAAGAAAGGACCCAGTCAGGAAAATCATGTCCTGCAAGAAATACTGCAGAAGTTAACCACTATAAATTCTCATCTGGCGACGCAAGATCAACGACTAGAATCTATGAGTGAGCTACTAAAACAACAAGAAAAAAGACTAGAAACACTAGAAAATACATCGATGAACCAAAATAAAAAAATAACAGACGCGACAGGTAAAACTAGAGAAATCATTGACTACCTTAATTCTAATCCATTCAAATTAAACAAGAAAACATAATGACACACTATTTAAGAATTGCTACCTGGAATGCAAATGGTCTTGCGCAACGCATTTCAGAATTAGAAGTATTTTTAAACACAAAAAACATTGATATATGCCTAATCTCAGAAAGTCACTCTACTAGAATCTCGTATTTCAAAATTCGTGGATACCAGTGCTATCAAGCTCTTCACCCAGCAGAAAGAGCTAGAGGTGGAACAGCAATCTTCATCAAGGAAAATATTAAACATCAAGAAGAACTTAAAATAGAGGAAGAAGCTATGCAAGTAGCAACTGTTTCTATTGAAACCAAAAACTACAAGAGCTACACTATATCAGCAATCTACTGTCCACCCAGATATAACCCAAAAAAGGAAGACTACATCAAACTTTTTAAATCGCTTGGTAAAAATTTCATTATTGGAGGCGATATAAATGCAAAAAATATATTTTGGGGATCAAATCGAACTACTCCCAAAGGAAGAGAGCTATTTGAAGCAGGCAGAATATTAAAATGTGAGTTTCACTCCAGTAGAAAGCCAACCTACTGGCCTACAGACGTAAATAAAATTCCTGATCTTCTAGACTTCTATATATCCAGAGGTATCTCCGAAAATTACCTAGTAGTTGAAAATGAAGAAGGACTATCATCGGATCACTCTCCAGTCTTAATGACAATAAGTTCCACGGCAATAAGGAAAGCAAGCCCTCCAAGACTAACAAATAACAAAACAAACTGGGAATACTTTCGCCAGCTAGTCGAAGAAAGCGTCAATCTACAGGTGCCGATCTCGAACGATCATATGATAGAAGAAGAGCTGGAAAATCTCATTGAAGGATACAGAAAGCGGCATGGGAAAGTACTCCCATCCAGCATGATATAATACAGAAAAGTACCCAGTTGAAGTGAGAGACTTGGTTAACGAAAAAAGACGAGCTCGCAAGACTTGGCAGAGAACTAGAGCTCCTGAAGATAAAACAATCCTAAATAATCTGTGCAACAAACTTAAACTGCTTATAAAAGTGATCAAGAATGAGTCAGTAGCTTGCTTTCTAAGTAACCTGACAGGTAAATCTGACACGGACTATTCGTTGTGGAAGGCCACTAAAAGTCTAAAAAGACCTAAACTGCAAGTGCCACCCATAAAAAAAGCTGATGGAACCTGGGCTCGCAGCGATAAACAAAAAGCTGATCTTTTTGCCGAACACCTAGAAATTACCTTCAAACCACCAACTGGGCAGGTAGAGAATGAATATTTAACACCGGTCAACAAAATAGACGAGGTACCTCTCCTACCAGTCACTGTGAAAGAAATCAAAGAAGAAGTAAAAAATCTTAAAGATAAAAAGGCTCCTGGTTACGACCTGATAACAGCAAAAATAATCAAAGCACTACCAGAAAAAGCACTACGGAAGCTACAGCACATAATCAATGCTGTCTTTAGACAAAGTTATGTTCCGAGACAGTGGAAAGTAGCCGAAATAATAATGATTGCTAAGCCTAATAAACCGTTAAATGACAAAACATCATACAGGCCAATCTCTTTATTAACAACCACATCAAACATTTTCGAAAGATTGTTTCTGAAGAGACTCAAGCCAATTATAGAGACTAGGAAACTTATACCACCACATCAGTTTGGGTTTCGAGAAGGCCACTCAACAATAGAACAGGTACATAGAATCACTGATACGATTGAAGAGGCGTTGGAAGAGAAGAAGGCATGTTCAGCAGTATTCCTAGACGTAGCCCAAGCATTTGATAAGATTTGGCACCATGGTCTGGAATTTAAGCTTCAACGAGATCTACCAAAACAACATTTTGAATTGCTTAAGTCATACATAAATGACCGTTATTTTCGAGTGAGACAAGAAGAAGAGTACTCAAAACTAAAGAAAATATTGGCAGGAGTCCCACAAGGTAGTGTGCTTGGCCCTGTGTTATACCTTCTGTATACAAATGATTTAATAAATATAGCAGAATCCAGAATAGGGACTTTTGCTGATGACACTGCAATTATGACTACTGATATTAGTATTTTCGAGTCAACACGGAAACTACAAAATGCTGTTAATACAGTAAACACTTGGACAAAAACTTGGAGAATAATGCTAAACGAATCAAAATCAACACACATCAACTTCACCAACAAGAAAGTAGAATACATCCCGATTAGACTGAATTTTCAACAAATTCCTTACTCAGACAATGCGAAATACCTTGGCATGACACTAGACACTAAGCTTAGGTGGAAAGCACATGTTAAAAACAAAAGACAAGAATTGAATTTTAAATTCAGAAAAATGCAGTGGCTTATTGGAAGAAACTCTGAGCTGACAACGCAAAACAAACTACTATTATATAAACAAATCCTTAAACCTATCTGGACATACGGCATTCAACTTTGGGGATGTGCAAAGAAAACTACAGTTAAGATCATACAAACATTTCAAAATAAAGTACTACGTAGCATTGTCAATGCTCCATGGTATATTAGAAATGACAACCTCCATCGAGACCTTAACATGGAATACGTCAGTGATGAAATAATTAAGCTTGCAAGGAGTCATGTACTGCGACTGCAGCAACATGACAACGAGGAGCTGCGGAACCTACTGGATCACACCAATGGACCAAAGCGCCTAAAAAGAACAAAGCCCTTAGAATTAGTGGTTCCCTGAACTACTGAAATCAAAGGACTGGACGAAATGGGATGAACCGATTTTTCTCATCCCATAAGATGCTACACTGCTTAAAAATACAAAACATTTACTAGATAATCACTGAGATTAGTTGTAATATTATACAGAAATATAGATTTCTTAAACATATAAAAAAAAAAAAAAAAAAAAAAAAATTAAAACTGGTAAAATCTAAGAATACACAACAAATGTATCAAATAGTTTTTTTTAATTCACGTGAAAAATAACCGCGAGAAAAGAAAATATTGAGACCAAAATAACAAAGAAAATAATGTAAATGTAACCAAAATAATATGAATTTAACCGTCACCGTTTAATAATTACAATTAATTTAGTATCAAAATAATAAGTAACTAAATTTAACAAAATTGTTTTTTTTCTTAAGAAATATAGTATCTAGGCTAATGGTATAAATGTCTAGGCTAATGGTAAAAAAGTCATCAGAGTAATGTATGTTTCTTTCGGTTTATGACTTGTAATGACTCAAACATAAATAATTAGAATTAACTTAATATATGAATTAATTAAAAATCAAAAAAAAACTACAAAATCTACTTGAACTATATACAAACAAAAATGCCATTCAATAGTTGATAAGGAATGTTGTATTTGTTACAACCGAGGAACTCGAATTCATCAAGCCATCTATTGATTGTAAATCAAATACATCGTCTATTATCAAATACTAAATCAATCAGCTGATTTGAAACAAAAATTTTTTTTAAAAATTTTGAAAGTTAATATGAAAAGAAATATATAGGTATATACACGAATAGATAGCTATTAAAAAAACGTAAGGGAACGGAATCACGGAACATCTATTACGTTTTTTTCCCATGCTAATCATCAATCGTGATTGCAAACATGTTACTATTTTCTAAACCAAGTTCAAGTAGACTGTATATTGATTTGATTGATTGATTGATAGGACTGTAGGACTAAGCGCTAGGCAAGATTCCCGGATAACGCCGGGCCTATTCCTACAGCCGTTTACATAAAACAATAGGTAAGGATTGGAAGGTATGTAAGTAAGCAGAGAACGACCCGGTTACAGACACCTGGCAAATCGTTACTAAACTACTGTTAGCGGACAATCACAATTATAAACTACTAATCTGCAATCGCCAATCAGCATTCTTCAGTCTGCAACATCTATTTGCTCTGATGTATTATGATTAGAAATTAAACAAAATTCTATGATAAATTTATTAGTTAGTCAGGAATCTGTTACTTCATTAATTTTATTATTTTTAATCTAGTCCACACACCTTATTAAAACATAAGTACAATAACTCTGAAAGAAAATGTACTAACTAGTGACTTAGGAATCTGAAATAATTAATTTAATTAATTCGGTATGGTCAGTTTAGTACCAGCCAACCATTATACGATGTTATCATAAAGATAGTAAGGTGTGTTAGTAAAGAGAGAACAACTCGGCACAGATACCTGGCAAATCGTAACTAAATTACTGTTATTAGCCGACCACAAGACAATTTCTAATCTAATAATCTGCAAGCGAGAATCCAATGTTTCCAGTCTGCAACATGTATCTGTTCTATTTTGATTAAAATTGTAACAATTATACGAAATTCTGAAATAAATTTATTAGTTACTCGCTCAGAAATCTGTAACTTAACTAACTAATTGATTAATTTTATTATTTATTTGAACTCCAGTCCGCACATCTAACCTTATTAAAACATAAATATAAAACTCTGAATTTATTATCTTTTGACTTAGAAATCTGTAACAATTAATTTTATTAATATGATATTGTCACGAATCACAGATGTCACCTGTGATAATTGAAAAGAAAATTATAACAGAAGGGATTACCCTGTAACCAAATGTTTACACATACGAACAAAGTAAAAAGAAATAATGAAATAGGCGGAGCGAACCAAATACGACGCAACGAAAATTCGAGAAGTGTAGAGAAGAAAAATAATGGAATGTTCTACAAGCCTTTGCGTCGTATAAATACGTGTAGACATTTGAGTTACGGATCAGTTCAATTTTGAATTTCGAAGTGTTAATATCGTGAAGTGATAAAAAGTGAAGTGTTAAATTAATAGTAGTGATAAATATTGTGTAAAATAATAGTGAAAATAAACATAAGTGAATTATTTGTGAAATAGTTGTGTAATATTTGTGGGAAATAAATTTAATTGAAATTTAATCTTTGCGAGTTTAATATTCACAATCCAGTGATCGAACCGGATAAATTATTAGAATAACCACTCGGCGAAATCGTAACAATTGGTGACAGCGGTGGGATTGTGAATATCCAAGATGAAATTATTGGACTTAAAAGTGGCAGATTTGAAGAAGGAGTTGGGGCTACGGAATCTACCAACTGCGGGCAACCGAAATGAGTTGCAGTTGAGACTCCGTACAGCTTTGTTGGATGAAAATGTTGACCCAGATCAACATGAGTTTAATTTTGGGGCACCGGATTCAACCGAGGTGCAAGCGGTTGAAGTGACAACAGAGTCAACGACCAGAGCGGAAAACCAGAATGTCGTCGTTAAAGAAACTACTCCAACAACATCTGGAGGTTTCGACATGGGGCAACTAATGGCTGTTATGCAACAAATGATAGCCAAGCAAGAACAAATGATCGGCGGCCTCGAAGTAAAAATGATAACCGAGCAAAGGGCATTGCGTGCTGAACAGGAGCAAATGATCGGCGGCCTCGAAGGGAAAATAACAAGTGGTCAAGAAAGTTTAAAGGAACAAATGCGAGTCGACCAGGAAAGATTGTTGGCTGAACAGGAAAGCATGAGAGCTGAACAACGGCAAGATCGAGAACTCGTTCTGGAAAGACTAAAACAACAAGAGAAAACTGTCAACGAGAAGTTTCGAGAAATGGCTACGAGATTTAACACAAAAGTCGACACCTTCAAAATCGAGATAGATCAACAGCTTGAAACGGCAGACCAACGAATAATGAAGATCGAACAAGAGCTAATGGATCTCAAAACCAACGGCAATGCTCAAGTTACTCGACAAACCAGCTCAATAAAGTTGAAGCCACCAACGTTCGACGGAACCACACCATTCAACATCTTCAAACTCCAGTTTGAAATGGCGGCCACAAGGAATGGTTGGTGTGAGGAGGATCGGGTAGCAGCATTAATTGTGGCGTTAAAGGGAAGTGCTGCGGAGCTCCTACAAATCGTGCCGGAATACGAACGGGAAGACTACAGCAAAATCATGTTGGCGTTGGAGCGTAAATATGGAGGAGATCATCGACGGGAGCTACATCGTATGGAGTTGAAGGGACGATGTCAGCGGGTTGGAGAGACGCTCCAGGAGTATGCGGCTGATATTGAGCGGTTAGTGCACCTCGCCCACTACAACATGGCAGGAGAATACACCGAGCGTATCAAGATCGACGCTTTCACCGATGGAATACGGGATCCGGATACGAGACGTGCTGTTGTGTTGTCTCCAAAAGCAACGTTTGCGGAAACCATCGCGTGTGCATTAACCAACGAGACTGCAAACAATATCATCAAACCAGCAGTCATGGTACGACGTGTGAAAGTGGAACCAGCCTTCAGTCACAAACAGGGAAATAACATCAGACCAGCAGATAACTGGCGGACAACGAGATTCCGGGATGGAACTAGTAAAATCAGATGTTGGGTTTGTGACAAAATAGGACACATCTCAAGGGAATGCTGGGAGATAAGGCGCAAACGGGCGAGAACACCATCGCCGATGTACCGAAGGCCACCGGAGGAACGAAAAATACCAGCCGAGGAGGAACGCCAAACAACAACGAAGGCGTTAAATGAGCGCGTCAGCTTTGAGGAGCAAAAGCTGACTCCCACAACCAAATGCTCCATAACCTTCATCCCCATTTCCAGATTGGTAAAAGGTGGTGAGAGCTTGATGGTGAGAGGCGAAGTAGAAGGACGATCCAGTTTGATAACATTGGACACCGGAGCAACGAGAACGATTGTGCGGCCGGATTTTATCACGGATGGAGTTGAGCCTATGGAAGGGTTCAAGTTACAAACGGCGACAGGCGACAGTGCAGCTATCAAAGGAAAGAAGGAGGTGACCATACGAATCGGGAACAATGATTTTCGACATGAAGTTCTGGTTGCGGATATTATGGATGAGGTCATCCTGGGAATGGACTTCATGAAACGAAATGGATTCGTATTGGATTTTGGACGGGGAACATTGGGCTACGGTAATGTCGAACTGCCTTTGGAACTGAACAACGGGGAGGAGCCGATCGTAAGGAGGATAACATTGGATCATCGGACGAAGCGACCACCACACTCGGAAACGGTTGTTTGTGGGAAATTGGATGGAGGAACTGGAACACGACGAAGTAACGGATTATCAAAGAAGATAGAAACTAAATGGGAGGGACCGTACAAGGTCAGAACTAACGACGTGATCTATAGGATCCAAAGAGGAGTACGAGGAAAACCCAAGGTTAAACACCTGGATAGACTGGCGTTCTATAGAGGAAGAGATCTGGATCCTGTTCGGGACGAACAGGTTTGGGCGGAGGGTAGTGTCACGAATCACAGATGTCACCTGTGATAATTGAAAAGAAAATTATAACAGAAGGGATTACCCTGTAACCAAATGTTTACACATACGAACAAAGTAAAAAGAAATAATGAAATAGGCGGAGCGAACCAAATACGACGCAACGAAAATTCGAGAAGTGTAGAGAAGAAAAATAATGGAATGTTCTACAAGCCTTTGCGTCGTATAAATACGTGTAGACATTTGAGTTACGGATCAGTTCAATTTTGAATTTCGAAGTGTTAATATCGTGAAGTGATAAAAAGTGAAGTGTTAAATTAATAGTAGTGATAAATATTGTGTAAAATAATAGTGAAAATAAACATAAGTGAATTATTTGTGAAATAGTTGTGTAATATTTGTGGGAAATAAATTTAATTGAAATTTAATCTTTGCGAGTTTAATATTCACAATCCAGTGATCGAACCGGATAAATTATTAGAATAACCACTCGGCGAAATCGTAACAATATGATAGATTAAGAACACCTATCTGCAATCATTTTCCTAATTAAAGTTAGCATATTTATGTACAATACTGAAATTAGTTTATTAATTTGTGGCATTGGAATCTGTAACAATATAAAATATATATTTTTTTTAAATTATAATACAGTGTTAGCACTTTATCATCCCAGAGGGCTTTAATACTTTTCTAAACTTAAACCTGAATTTTGTTTTCCAACCTGTAATATTCTGGCTATGCCTTCCATTACCTAATCTTAACAAATAATCTAATTCTTTCACCAATAAAAACCTTTTAACCAATCGAGATTAAACTTTACATTCTAATAAAAATTATACACTACGATAGTACCATGCAGCAAAACGTGTAACAATTTAACAGTTCCGTATGTAATCTACTAAACATATGATACATCAGAACTACAACCTTGATAAGTTAACCTACATATAATTATATTGACATACATATATACATACATATACAGATACATACATACATATACATACACATACACATATACATACATATATATCTACATACCCACAGACATACATACATACATACATACACATACATATAAATATATACACATACTACACATATATACATATATATATATATATATATATATATATATATATATATATATATATATATATATATATATATATATATATATATATATATATATATATATGTATATATATATATATAAATGTGTTTTTAGTAATTTAAGGGTTTGTTGTTGTAACTTTCGTGGATTGTTAGCATAAACCCTGTTCATATTGAACAAAATTGATAAGGAATTGAATGTGGTGACTAGTACCTTCCAGATATAATTCGACCATGTACAGTTTGTACTCTGAAGTATGGGAAGTTTTTTTTTTTAATTAAGCTTTAATTGAGTGCAGGGCGGACTTGTAGACATTCCTAGCTCTTTGTTACTATCAGAGCTCTTACACCCAACGCACGGTCTTTCAAGTAAAGGTTGATCGTTGATAGCTGCCTGAAACTTGTGCATTTTATACTCCAACGGAAACTGGATAACGAATTCCACTTCCTGGATGTCGTACAACCTGATTTGTCCCACAGAGTACTATGACATATCTATTCTTGAAATATCTTGGCGGCCAGCAATAAATCGATATTTTATTGAAACTTAAAAATCTCGGATCAGCTAATTTTATATTGGACGAAATCGTTTACGATTCAAAATTATGATAAGATACAATAGGCTAGTAACTGCACGTATAGTTGTCGTTTGATAATTCAACTAGTGTTCAACTGCGGTTCTAACTGATTATCTATAAACAGTTTCGATTGACGCGTAGCCACGGTTGAAGGCATTTGGTACAGTAAATAAAATTCTACATCCAGTTTACCGCTAATTTGATGGTTTTAAATTGAAAGTATCACCTTTTATGAAAATCTCGTTGTTTTAATGTATTTTAGTGGTTTAATGTATTTTAGTGGTGTCACACCAAACAACTCGGTCGAAGATCGGATAGTTTGGTCCTAATGATGGTTTGGCCAATTTTGTAAACTCATTGCTTCAAAATGACATGAAAAATGGCAATAGTAATGAATATAATATGTTACTATACACTGTTTAACTCAGTAGCTTCTATAGCATTAAAGAGGAATATAAGCCAATTAAAACAATATTCTACAATAATTAAGATAACTAAATTGTTTTAATTATTCAAGTAAATAGTACAACGATTCAATTAAAGTAGTTCTAAGGCTAGTAGAATTGGCAGTGAAAGGCATGAGAACTAATCTAACTATATCATAATTTTTTTTTTCTTTTCCGGTTTTTACAGGCCATTATTGGCCCGTACCGTGTCAACAATCTGACTCCAACAGTTTCGATCACGAGCCAGCTCTTCATACTGTTGCAAGCAATCAGAAGATGCCAGATCGCTCTCTACGCCGTGGAGCCATCGTCGCCGACAGCGACCTCTTCGCCTACCGAAAGGAGGTTCTCCCTTCAAAGATCGCTGTATCATTCGTTTCGGTTCAGCACGCAGAACGTGACCGAGCCAGCGTATTCGCTGTCCTTTGATTTCATGCACGATATCAGGAATTTGCATTAAATTCCTGATCTCGTGATTGAATAGAACTCTGTATGTGCCATCAACGTCGCGTTTTGGGCCATATATCACACGCATGATTCTTCTCTTAAATGTTAAAAGCCATCTTTCGTACTCATCCGTCATGGTCCAACTCTCACATCCATACATGACAACGGGTCTGATCAACACTCTGTACAGCTTCAGCTTATCCGTATTTGCAAGATATTTTGATTTCAGCAGTGGACGTAGAGGATACAAAGCCCGATTGCCTGCGGCAAGGCGAACCTTGATATCCGCTCCCTCACTATTATCGTGAGTAATGAGAGATCCAAGATACTTGAATCTCATCACTCCTTCAAACGTGTGGTTTCCGCTACTGAAATCACTTGCGTCTTGGTCTCGAAAACCAGAGATCAGATATTTGGTTTTGGACTCATTGATTTTGAGACCAACGGAAGCTGAAAACTGTTCCAGTGGATCAAGTATCTCTTTCACTCCGTTGCCATTTAATCCAATCACACAGATATCATCTGCATACGCAAGAAGTTGATTGGATTGTCGGAATAAGATGTTGTCCTGAGGTGTCGCACTTTTACGAAGGATGTATTCCAACATGAGATTAAAAAGTATCGGGGACAGCGCATCTCCTTGTCGAACACCAGTAGTGATTGCAAAAATTCTCGATAGCCTGTTCTCAACTTTAACACAGCATTGTGACTGCGTTACTGTCATTTTACAGAGATGTACATATTTTTTCAGTATTCCTAAATATTCAAGCGCATACCATAGCCTCTCTCGATCGATCGAGTCATAGGCTTGCTTGAAATCTAGGAATACCTGGTGTACATCGCGAGATGTTTCGTAGTACTTGGAAAGAATCATCCGCAGCGAAAAAATTTGATCAGTGACTGACCGATTTGGACGGAATCCTCCTTGGTAGTCACCGACAATTTCCTCCGCTAGAGGAGTAATTCCTTCCAAGATAATATATGACAGTAACTTGTATGCTGTGCAAAGGAGAGCAATACCGGGATAGTTCTCGTATTTCATGCGATCACCCTTTTTGAATATTGGGCATAATGCGGTCACTTTTCATTCGTCAGGCATAACTTCATTTCGCCATACCAATCGAATAAGGTCGAAAAGACAGTTCCACAAAGTTAGCCCTCCGAATATCAAGAGCTCTGAATTACTGCAATCAACCCCTGGCGAACGATTTTTCTTTAATCTCTGCATGGCCATTGTGAATTTCTCATAGGATGAATCCTCAATGAATATCTCCGCGGTCTGTATTTGAGGGTATTCAAATACAGCTTGTGACATGTGGAACATTAAGTAGATCAGAAAAATGTTCACGCCATGTATCGAGTACCGCATCGACGTTAACACAGAGGTTTCCATCCTGGTCCCGAATGGCAGTTGACCGAGATCTTAAGGTATGGTGCAATTCGGTGATTCTTTTAAAGAAACCACGCGAATTGCGCTCATTGCTGAGTTGTTGTACTCTTAAGACCTTGGCCTTCCACCATTCGCGCTTCTTCTGTCTACAAATGCGTTTAGCTGTCCTCCTAGCAAGAACTGCCTTGTTTTGCTTTGCAATTGTAAACCGAGTCTGCAATTCGTTGTGGGCTATATTGGGTTGCTCAATAGCAAGACGACACTCCTCATCAAACCAATCATTTTTGGGCTTAGTTTTCACTATACCGAGAGTGTGCTGGGCAGCATCGACTACCGAGGTTTTCAGTACTTCCCAGACACTGTTCACATCATCAGATTGGTAATTGGATTGCATAATGCTATTGTTGACAAGATGTTGATATTTTCGTTGCGTTTCTTCATTTATCAGACCTTCACAGGAGAATCGCGTTTTATATTCTCCTGTCCTCCTTGACTTGTACGAAAATCTCCATCGCAGCTTTGCAGTAACCATAAAATGGTCACTGCCTACGAATTTTGTTGACGACCGATACGATCTCACGTCTTGAACAACCCGAGCCCGGTCTTTTGAAATCAACACATGGTCAATTTGGCTACGGGATGTTTTACGTGGATGTGTCCATGTTTCCAAATGGATGTTTTTATGGGGAAAGAATGTACTTGCCACTTGGAGATCATGTGCGATCGCAAAGTACATCATTCTTTCCCCATTTTCGGTCGCAGTTTCGTGTCGGGAGTACGGACCTATATTATTACATAAGTCGGTCTGATTTCAGCCAGCTCTAGCATTAAAGTCACTAGTCACCAATCTGATATCGTGCTCAGGTATAGAGCCCATCAGATTATCCAAATTATTGTAAAATGAGTCTTTATCTTGGGGTTGTCTTACATCAGTGAGCGCATGTACACATACAATTGACAGGTTGGCTAATCTCATGTGCATCGAATCTTACACATTCGATTATCGACTGCTTGGAAGTCCAACACAGCCTTTTTTACCTGCGGCCCAATGAGAAAGCCAACTCCAAGATTTCCGAGGTCATTTCCACTGTGTTGCAATGTATAGCCTTGGGACACATGGACTCCACTTTTAGGCCATCGAGTTTCTTGGAGCGCTACGAGTTCCAGCCGATACTCCTTTATACATGTGATAACGACGTCCAACGCGCCAGGTTTTTTTAGTTACTGCACGTTCCACGTGCTGATCCTCAATCTCGTATCCGGGTACTTGACATTTTTAACTGTAATTGTGTTTTGCGGATGCGGGTCGTCAGCCCAGCGATCCAACCAGATTTAGTCGCCTCCTACGACAAGCTCTGGATACAGTGGTGGTATTCTATGGATCTCATGTTTCGTTCGAAATATTTACGAAACATGTTTGCCCCCAACCACAGGGCTTATGATTACAAAAATATCAAACTTATTTGGAAAAAAGCAGTTTCATGTTGCAGAAGTGAATCCCCACAAATGGGGATTTAAATTATTTATTTTATCAGGAACCTTAGGATTTTGTTATAATTTGGAATGTATACAGGACAAGAGAACGATGATAAAAATCGTTTACAATCGGAGCCCAATTTAGGAGCGTGTGCAAACATCGTCATACGTTTAGTACGTTATATTCCCAAACAACAAAACTTTACAATAATTTTCGATAATTATTTTTCAACAATCTCACTCGTCAGAGAACTATCCATTAGAGGATTCCTTTGTTTAGGAACAGTTCGCTAAAATCGACTGCCTAATTGCAAGCTTCCGAGCGATAAGGAAATGAACAAAGCAACTAGAGGCACATCAGTAGAGTTCGTGACTATCATCGATTCTTCAGATATTTAATATCCAATTTTGTAGGACAAAATCCAGTGCACACAGTGGAAAGATACGACAAAAAGCAAGGAATGATAAACACTTCTTGCCCAAACATTGTAAAAGTGTACAATAGTTATGTGGGTGGTGTTGACTGCTTAGACAGTAATATTGGCCGCTATAAAATTCGACTTTTCAAATAAACGCCACCGTATTTTCAATTAATAATTCCGAAAACCTAAGAATATTATACAGTCACAATTATTTCCTTACGTTCGTAAAAGCCGAAACAAAAATGTGCTGATCTATTCTTCAATTATGATCATTTTTAATACGTATAATATATTTAGTTTTCATAATAGTTAAACTCGGAAATGGTTCGTGTACTTTTCGCTTTAATTTATTAACCGACTTTATACGGACGCTTAACCATGTCGTCTGCTTGGTGTTCAGATTACCAACAATCTAAAATGGAATGAACACATTATCGCATTGGCCTAATCAGCTTCACGTAAACTCGGGTTCCCCAATAGATGCAGACGGTTTTTTTAAATCGCATCAGGTTCTCCAGATATATAAAACCTTATATAGACCGTGTATAGAATATTGCTGTCAAGTTTGGGGTGGAGCATATGGCACTGCTTTCCAGTTGCTGGATAGAGTTCAGCGGCGTGCCATTCGAATAATACAAAACTCTGGACTTACGAAAGATCTAGACAGCCTACCATACCGCAGAGCTGTTGCAGAACTCTGCGTGTTCTATTGATTAACAAATGGTAAATGTCCTGCAAAATTAAAGGAGAAAATACCATCATAAGTTACGCCAGGACGGGTAACACGAGGAACGATTAATGCGCATAGGTTTACGGTTGAAGGTTAAAAGTGCGAATTTATTTATGGAACATCTATGAAGTGGAATTCGTTGGCCGATTTTCAGTTTCCGTCGGAGTATAAAATGCACAAGTTTAAGGCGGCTATCAACCTTTATTTGAAGGATCGTGCGTTGGGTGCAGGAGCTAGGACAGTCTAAAAGTTCGCCCTGCACCCAAATAAAACTAAACGTAAAAAAAGACATACAAGCTACTGTCATTCATTACTTTGGGAAGAATTACTCCTCTGGCGTCTTCGATAATGTCGTCATGTACACCAGGATGTTCCTAGATTTGTAACGAAACTGATTTCTTTTTATGATAATTATTTATTATCGAGGTAATGTACTAACTTGCATTTGAGTTATGTTTGCTTCATTGAATGCTGATGAGTATAAAGAAAAACTTTTATGGTTCCGATTAACGCTTGAGCAACGTTGGGATTTTTTGGAAATTTATTTCCAAAGCAAAGACAATTGGCCGGAAATTGCACGAAAATGTAGTGCAAAATTTGGTCACAGAGAAGGACCAAAAGTGTCCGGTCTACGCAAGTTTATTGTTTTTTTTTTGGGTAGCTGCTACCGCACACTTAGACCGGCAACGGCCCGGTGTGATACTACTTTATGTTCGGCTATAGGTCCGATTGACGTAGAACCATCTGCGCATTGCATAGCTCCATGTCATCCTATAGTACTGACATGGGCGATGGGACGGCCCATGGATTCTAAACTCAATAGGGGATCCAGATGTGTTCATTCACACCACCGATCGCACCGCCCAAATGATCGATGGTGAAAAATCCCTAATATCAGGATTCGAACCCGCTCGGTACCTCCCACTCCAACTGCCGCAGCTTTAACCACTGCACCACCTGGGCGTTCAAGTTCGTGAAACTGGTTGCTTTTTTGATGCGCCAAGACGTGAGCACAACATCAACTCGTCATCATTCTGAAGAATTGAAAGTTTACGTCGAATATATTTCTTTGAAAATGAGAACGGCACAACCATTACGG
This sequence comes from Tipula lateralis, assembly GCA_963932295.1. Taxonomy (NCBI): domain Eukaryota; kingdom Metazoa; phylum Arthropoda; class Insecta; order Diptera; family Tipulidae; genus Tipula; species Tipula lateralis. Next base: position 6,941,314 of record OZ010739.1, on the reverse strand, counting down.
TCAATATAGACACCTATCGCACCATGATAACCGATTTTTTTAAACCCGCTCTTCGTGGTATTGATGTGAACGAGGTTTGGTTGCAACAGGATGGTGCAATTTGAATGTTGGTTTTCGAAGCGTTGATTTTGAACACTGTTCCAGTGGATCAAGTATATATTTCACTCCTTTGCCATTTAATCCAATCACACAGGTATCATCTGCATATGCAAAAAGGTGATTGGATTAACGGAATAAGATATTGTCTCGAGGTGTTTCAATTTTACAAAGGATGTATTCCAACATGAGATTCCCACATTACTCACGCAATACCGACTCCAGCTAGCAGACTAATGGCTGTTCAGGGAATCAAATGCATCCACAATCTTTTAACGGCTCCCATTTGTCCTACGACTTCGATATGTGCCGCAACAGATTTCAAGCAAGCCTATGACTCGATCAATCGAGAGAGGCTATGGTATTCGCTTGAATATTTAAGAATACCAAAAAATATGTACATCTGTGTTAAATGACAATCACGTTACAATGTTGTGTCAAAGTTGAGATCAGATTATGAGGTTGCAGTTAGTTCTGGTGTTCGACAAGGAGATTCGCTGAGTCCTTGATAATTTTTAATCTCATGTTGAAATGCAGCCTTCGCAAAAGTGCAACACCTCAAGGCAATAGATTGTAGTTTCCGACGGTTAGATTGTATTTTTAACAGTGTGGGAGAGAATATGAAGGTTCTTCTTCCCGCTGGCAATCGAGCTTTGTACTTGTCCGCTTGTTGCTAGCTGTCTAAGGTAATTTCTGATGGTTTCTGCGATGATTAATAATTTAACTGATGGCCTTATGGATATTTCCAAAATAAAAAGCTGATTTAATTGCCTTACAAAATGGCTTTACAAAATATATTTGGCTTCTTTATTTTGTAGACGATACCATCTGCTTGAGATTATAATTTTAAGTGACTTGTTTGGTTTTATTTTTACAGCTTGTTTGTAGAAATGACAAACATATTGTTACAATATTTCTATCTCTAACTTTGAATCTATTACAATATAATTCATTGGAATACTAGAATCCCTTATAATAATTGACATAAAGAATGATGTTAAGATGAAGATTCAGGTGAGTGAAACTTGCTCCTCGGGTTGAACATACTCCCCGGGTTGAATCATCATCGGATTCAAAGATTAGAAGTTTATATATTTTTTGTATTTGCCGTTTGAATACACCATTCTTCCTTTAAACTTCAACTACTCTGACAATTCCGTCATCGCCGGGAAATAATTTGATATTTCGTCCCATGAGCCATTGAGTAGGTGGTAGGCTGCTGTCATGAACTAGTACAATGTCATTTAGCCCTAAATTGTTTTGAAGTGTATTCCGTTTAGCTCTAGTTGCCAGCGTTTCCAAAACCGTTGATAAATATGTTTGATGACGTCTCCACCTCATCGTCATTGCTGCGACATATTGGCCTGGAATTAAGAGCACCTTCAATGGGTGACTTCAATTTGGCTTCTATTAATTGGACGTTAGACGAGGAATTGGATGAAATTTTACCAATGAATATCGGATGCGGAACATTTGTTCACTGATACTATTTACGACGCAAACCTGAGCCAAATTTGCCAAATACAAAATGGCTTAGATCGAACTCTTGACTTAATTTTTACAAATGAACGAAATGCACTTAAGGTAAATCAATCAGCAACGCCTTTTGTTGTTAATGATGTTCACCATAAATCAATTGAAATCATATTGGAAATCGAGAACATAAACAAAAAATTCAGTCACAAAAGCTCGAGACAAAATTATATTATTAAATTAAAGACAAAATTAAAAATGATCCAAAGCACTTTTGGAGCTTTTTAAGACAAAACGTGAAATCAACGGTTTTCCTGCATGTATGACATTCAAAGAAGCGACATCATCGGACGCGCAAGTCATATCCAACATGTTCGCTGAGTATTTAAACCAGAAGACGTTAATAAATACGAAAATCCACACTAGCGTGGTAGTGTAGGAAACCTGTCCATTGAAATACCACATATCACAATAGAAGATATAAACAAGGCTCTTAAAACATTCAGCGATGGTTGCGGTCCTGACCAAATATCAGCTTCTTTTTTGAAAGATTACACCAGTTTGGAACTACCTCTTTGAATGCTGTTCAATCAGTCGCTGAGATTGGGAGTTTCCAAAAAAATGAAAGATAACCAGAATAACCCCATTATTTAAAACTGGGGATAGAGGTGATGTATCATGTTATAGAGGTATAACGTCGATTTCATTTATACCCAAATTATTTGAACTTGTAATATGTAATGACTTCAAAGAAGTGGTGCCTCGACATGTTTCACCGAACCAACATGGGTTCATGCCTAAGAGATCAACATCTACAAACCTTATTGAATTCACCAGCAGCACAATCAAAGTTATTGAAAGCCACAAGCAAGTTGACGTGGTGTACACAGACTTTGCCAAGGCGTTTGACTCCATTAGCCATTGTAAAGCACTAGAACGGTTATACTTATTTGGATTCTCAAACAACTATGTGGCTTGGTTTAAATTTTACTTAAGTAACCGCATCCAATACATCGACATTGGTAACAGCAGGTCCAAGCCAATTCAAGTTACATCGGGTTTTCCACAAGGTTCTCATCTTGGCTCTTGGATTTTTACCATTTTCATCGACGCAATCCCTGAAGTCATTCTACACTCTAAAGTTTTAATGTTTGCTGATGACCTCAAAATATATAGAACTGTCGAGAATTTAAACGATGGCGAGAAACTTCAAGAGGATGTAACGAATTGCGAGGAAAATTAGAAGAAAAAAACCAATTTTTTGGTTAATGCCCATCGTTACCGAAATGATTATACAGTCTTTCAGAGCTTCGGGTGGCTTTTGGTTTGCCGGCTAAAGCTCAGGGATTGAGGTGGGGTTTCCGAAGATGAAAGAACGCTAGTTAAACCACATGGGATGATGAAAGAAAATGAAGGAACTTACAGAAGCAGAACAGGAGTACTTACCTATAGCAGCATATCAACTCACCATAATAAATCGTCCATAATAAGTGTTTCACAATTCTGTGACGTCACTTTTTTTTAAAAAGAAGTGCTTATAAATGTTGTTCCGTAATTTATTATAGAGTTTATGTTTGTTATGTAGCTTCACTATTATTATTAATACACAAAATATTATTTATTAAGTTATAATTTGTTAACTTTTCAATATATTTATTTTTTCTTTTAGTTCACAAAATTAATCACATTATTGGTCATCCACCACTACTTTCTTAATGCGAGTCCAAAAAATTAATAATTAATAAATCATATTTAAACCCGATTTCTGTTTTCGTGTTGATTATTTGTTTATTTGAGTTTTGCCGTTCTATTGAACGCGAAATGGAAACACCGAGATCACCCAAGTTTGAATTGAGAGAAATAATGCTAGCGAGAAGGAGCGAATATCACAAAGTATAGTTGTTGTTGATTACACTTTGTGTCCAGGCTAATTTGCTAGGTGGTAAAATGGAAATGTGTTACGCAAAGAGATTGTAACACTCCATTTTGTAGAATAGAATGTTTTCAGAATGTCCATAAAGGGATTTCGGGCGGTCAGTTGATTCCAGCTAGACTCCAGTATTATGAACCAGTATTAGACCGCATGCACTATATGAGACTTTTAATAAAGAAAAATATACCAAAATTGAAACAGAAAAAATTCACCAATCCACTAGATGTTTACTCTTTACAACCACATTATAGATCATCCTGTTAATCTACAAGATCATCCTGTTAAATCTACAAGTAATTCATTCCACAAGAAACAAAAACAAAACAATGTAATTTCAAATTCAACAACTTGATTTAATTTATGAAATTCACTTATTTCACTGTAGGCGCTTTTTAATCGAACATAAAAAATAAACTTAATAAATTGTAACAAAATTTAAATGGTGAAAACTAAAAATTAAACTTAACTAAAATGTATTATCCTTAACTAAGTTTCCCAACACCAAAAATACTAATTCTAACTTATGACTAGTAAAAAAAATTTTGATTAATTAAAATATCTAAAATTACAAAAAAACAACAAAATTATTTACATCCGAGTTTTGTTCGGTCGATATCCATTATTCATCCATATGCATTTGTGGAAAAACCAACCTCATTTTTTAATGGAGTAATGCTGAAAACAGATGGTCAGAATTCTGACAGCAGCGAAATTAGAATACACACGTTTATATGAAGTGAATTACATGTATTCTGCTCGACATGTAGAATTCTGCTTCATGTCTCTATTTCTAATTTCGCTGATCAGAATAAGGGCGACAACACACAAAACTAAAAAAAACGTAAATCGTGACTAGGTTCAAGTTGTTTTTTTCATTTAATTTTCTGTTGATAGAAAATATTTTTGTATGCTGTCAAAACAAAATGAAGGAACAATATAATTGTAAAAATTGAAAAATAATAAACAGGATTAGTTATGACAAATTTGTGTTTTTATTTAAGTATTTTATACATTGGTTAACATATATCTCGTGAAATATTTTGTGAAATTATATCCAGTTGCTTATATAAAATACCGTGCAATTGTCTCTCAGTTTTGATTTAAATTGACCGCGTACATAGCGTTGTATTTTAATTTTTTCCTACATAACTAAACTTTATGAAGATATGAACAATAACATAAATTAAACATGATCATTTTATTTAAACATAATCATATTTTATTAAAACACTCACGTTAATTTGGTTTTATTTTCGATTTTTTTTTTAACACACAAAAAATAAAAAAACACTTTGACAGCTCGAATTCTGCTTTACGCGGCAGAAAAAAACGTTCATGTAATTTGCATGCAGCACTGTCAGCAGTGCTGCCGGCAGAAATTCTGACCATCTGTTTTCAGCATAAAGCTTTACTTGCGTATTACGTTTATATGTATGTGCTTTTTATTTTAGAATAGTGAATTATCGTTTCGTTAAATTTTATTAATAATTTTACTATAGTTTGTATTATATTATATAATTTTTATTTGAATTATTCATTATTATTTTACTATTATATTAAATTAAGAATTTCATTTTTATTATATTTTAAGACAAAATTAGTTTCGTTAAGATTTATTTAAGGGTTTTTGTATCACTATTCAATGTTTTTTTTGTTCGATTTTTAACTTAATAATTAGGTAATTTTTTATAATCTTAACTTTTCAGCACATGGTTTTCAACCTTATCAAGGTCAACTGGTTCTAACAGTTTTTATAACTTTTTAACTTATAAATATAGTAAAGTTATTTATTAACTATATATTATCACTTAACGACAAGTCTTTAATTATTATTTATTATTAACATAAAATAAGAAATTAAAACTAATTTTTATAACAAAAATTTACAGATTTTGTTTTAATTAGTTTAAAATAAAATTTTGATTATCTTTTATCTCGATCAAAAACCCAACTGGACGCAAATCACCTTGTTTTCGTTTTTTTTTAGCTTTTCTTCTTCCCCTTCTTTTTCTTGCACTCCCGTTTAAAACAAGCATAATTTGTATTGATAATACACACTATCTCAAATACTTAATCCAAAAATAATAAAGTGCAAGATGAAGCATTGTAATTTTAAACAGTCTAATTCGTTAATGGAATAAAAATTAAATTATGACGTTGCCGACGTCACAGTTCGTGAGGCCGACCCACATCCCAGGAGAGATGTCTCAAAGCTGGGCAATATATGTAATAAGTATAATATAAATATAACCACGTTTATTATTAGAATCGATTGGTACAAAAGTTAATGTAATCTGCATACTATCAATAATAATCGAAAACTCACAATTAAAATATTGCGTTAGGCTCTTATGTTTTCCAGATTCATCTACTAGCTTAAATGCCACATTACCTACAGGTTCTTTAATATACGCCTTTTTGAATTTTGGAGCGAGTTTTGCAGAAAACTTTTGAATAGCTGAACTATGGCAACAATTTCGAACAAACACTGTTGGAATGCTGTTTATGAGCTTTGAAAAGGTTTTGAATTACAGTTTTCTGGGCCAAAGTTAGTTTATCGGCAACACTCAATTGTATTTCATTGTCTTCTAAATAATGAAGTTGACGAAGTAGCTGATAATATGATGCATCTGATATGTAATGCTGCCCATATACAATTAAATGTGGTGAACGTTTTGTACTTTCATGTATTACATTGCGCAAGGCAGAAGCAATAGAATGTATATGAATATCCCAAGTAGTATAATCTTCTGCAATGTAAGATCTAATAGCTGACAAAATACTTCTATTGACACGTTCAGAAGCATTTGCTTGAGGCGAATACTTCGAAATTAATATATGCCGAATATTGAATTTCTTCAGAAATTCTTTAAAAAATTTTGAAGTAAACTGCTGACCGTTATCGCTTATGATTTGTTCAGGTACCGAATAAACAATGAGAATCCGTTTTTCTAGAAATTTTACAACGCCATTACTGTTTGCATCTCGCATGGGCTCAAGCAAAACAAAGTGACTGAAATAATCCAACACGACGAAAAGATAAATATTACCTTGCTTAGAACGAGGATATGGTCCCATAAAACAAAATATAAATTCGTTGGAATCTTCGGGAAATTTCACTGTACTAACCCATAGGTGGTAGAGTTATCGAATTATTTGCCTTATTGGCTTTACATATTTGACAGTTCAACACAAATTGATTAACGTCTACAGCCATTTTTGACCAATGATAATACCTTCGCAATACTGTAACATGTCGTTGATTGTTTAAAACCCAATATGTGGTCACTTTATATAGTGCTGTTTTTTTGTTGTATTTTTACTTAACGTTAAACAACAAATAAATACCGTGAAGTCATATAGAGATTTACCTAAATGATTACTATTATGGATATAGATGGGTGCTATAAATATTTAATTATTTTCAATTATTGCCGCAGTTGGTTTTTTTTTAAGTCTCAATAATTATGTTGGTAGCGTAGGTCAGTCTAACCCATTCTTGTTTGGACATTGTAAGAGCAACACTCGCAGTGGAATATATATTGTCTATATCTGTATAAAACAAAAATTAAAATTCTTTAAAGAATTTACTTTGGTGTCTAGTTCTATTTCTTGTGAAAATATTAACACAGGTAAGACTCGTTCAATATTTTTTCCAGAATTCTGTAGTTGCGATTCTGTATTTTTGGGGTAGATATTTACCAATTCTTCTCTTTTCTTTCGATTAGCTGATCCATGTGTAGACACCATATTATTTAAATCCAAACACGAGTCTCTTACTGGATTGGATCAGCTGTGATTATAATACTTTAATATTATAATAATATATATAATCATATATAAATATATAAAACTATATAAAATATTTACAACTGATTTGCATCACCGAGCTGGTGTAAAACACGCAGGTTATATTGTGTTAACTTGTAGTGGCATTTTCAATATAATCACGTGAGAAAAATTGTCAACCCATAAGGTAGCCATTGCGGTCAAACAAAAAAAAAAGTTAGCATGTCTGTGCTTTGGACATGGTTTGTTACCAGTCATCGTGGTTGTCTGTGATTTAACTGTGGATCAAGTGCAGTATAAATAAAAATTAATTTAATATATAATTTATAAGAAAAAAAAATGAGTTCCAGTAGCAATATTAGTAATTAGTATATTTTTTTTAATTTTAATTAAATCTAAATCCTAAAATAATTTTTGTATGATATAAGAAATGTGCGCTAAGAGAATGACATGTTGAATGTCCCGCGTTGTTTGAAATTCGAAAGTTGATTATTTTCAGATAATAATTGTTGTCATATATAGACTTCATCCATCACAGGAGCGCTCAGGTGATCGACGAAAATTTCTTCAGGTGAGTTTTTTTTTTTGTATATAACTTTACGGTACGTGCGCGTGTAATGAATTAACCTGCATATATTTCTTATCCTTTTTTTTTTGTACATATATTTTTTTGATTCTTATAAAATAATTATATATTTACCTATTAAATAAACATTTGAAGAGAACCAATATAAAATTATATCTAAAAATGTAGATGTTGTTAAAAAAAAAAAAATAAATAAATATCTTTTCTATAATGGAAGTCAAAAATATTGTTATGTGGTAACTTTTTTTTAGTATGTGGTAAAGTTGAAACAAGTGGAGGAAGTGAACAGTGAGCATGAGTGAAAAGTGAACGAAGTATAGTACATGAAATTTTTGTTGTTCGAAGCGTTTATCGATAGCCCTTTAATGAACCCTACCAGCCCTGAGCACTCAGGTTAAAAAAATATGCAAGCATGTGCAAACGCTATCGTCAGTTTCGCTACAAAATGGCGCCGAAACAGGGACCCAATTTCGGTAGTCTCAAAAAAAATGAGTAATTAATTTTTGTTAATTTTGTTGTTTTAATTCACTACGGTTGCTCTAATAAAGCGTCCAAAGGGCTTCAACCTGTAACCACAGTCGATTGGCTAATCCGCGTTAAAGATTTTCTTTGCGGGACAATCTTCTACTTTTGCAGTATCAATATTAAGAGATTTTATTAATCATTTTATTTTCTTAGATATGCATTGGTGTTGTTATCTATGGTTGATGATTGACTTCAAGGTGATTCTTTGTATTCTCATCGACAATAGTTGCATCTCTAGTTCATTTGAGTAACTTTACTTTTGATTGTTCTTTGGTACCAACTTGGATAATTGCAAATCAAAGTGATTGATCGAATAATTGTGATTCAGTTTTATCTCAATCTCTTATGATTTGTTTCCTTAGACAATCAAATAGAAATCTATAGTCTATTGTAATTTTTTTTCTTTTTCTTTCATCTACAGAGTCGTCATTTCAATATAAAATATTTTTCATAGATTACGTTTGTTATTCGGTCGATTTCTGGTGATTCCTGTATTCCCGATTAACATACGTAAAATATAAAATGAAGGGTTACTAAAGTTTTAACATTTCTAATTTTGTTATGATACCTATAATATGGTATATTTTCAGTCACAGCAAATTTTCTGTTAGTAGTTCAGCTTTGGGTAAGTCTATATCAAACTTTCATGCAGTTGATCGATACATCGTGATTCGATGTAATCTCAATCATATTGTTTGATTTCGGGCGACTTGCTGATCTTTAATGACTTAAAATATGGCTCTTAGTAAATAGTTTTGCCAATTTATTTGATAATTCACTCTCTTCACTCATTTGACGCTGTTCATTACCATACTCCCAGTTTTAATTTATTTACCACATATATATATTACAAATAAATTCGGTTTTCGTTAAACATATAATAAAAGTGAATATTAATTATTGTATGTTTTTGTTGTTTATAGCTTTTACTTAACTTCGGTGGAAAGCATTTTTGCTTCAATTAGACATATCGTATATTTTCTTATTTATTTATTTTTTTTTGTTTTCGATTGTTACTATTAAATATTAATATTTATAATAAGTTCGATTTATTTTCAAATTTAATCCATTATGGATATGCACAATTATATTACCGCTCTAACGGAAGATGAGCGAGAGGTAGAACTAATAATTCGCGGTATTGATCCGAGTGATCCAAAAGCTTATGAGAAGTTGATAGAACATCTTGAAGTGGAATCTAAGGCACCTACGGTAATTCCTAGTCAGTCTCATACCACTAGTAATCCAGATATTGATATTGGTTCGGCCGAAAGTCTTATACTCATTCTTAATAGGGAAATTGATTCTACATCAAAAGATGTTTCCAGAAAGGGTGTCAGATCAGTTCTATTTCGCTCAGTACATTGGCAACGTAGATTACAAAGATTAAGGAACACATTCGGAGATTTACCAAACCTCATAAACTTAATGTCCAAATATCGTCGTCTTACCCAGTATAGCCGAAATTTGTTGGTGGTTGAAACACCAAAAATTGGCCAGAATCCAGAAGTATCTGAACAGGTACGAGCAGGCCCTTCACATGTAGTACTAGAAGAAGGAATCTCTAATACTGATGGACCTACAGACAAGATTCCGATGTTAGAAGAATTATTATCTGACCATGAAGACGAGAATGGAGATGTATTCCAAAACAACAGGTTGTTTGACTTTTCCAATTCTATTTGGGCTAGAAATAGTAAACATACGGCAGCTGCAGACATCGCAAAACGTAATAATGTGCATCCAATTAAAGAGAACATCTCGATTGAACCGAGTGGGCGTCCTAAAGCAAGTAGCATGATAGATAATCTTGGAACGATGTTTAACGACTATGGGTACCCCCAAAGAGAATATCATCATCCTCTACCTAAATGGAAGCTTTTGTTTGATGGTAGTTCACAAGGACTTGATGTAAGGGATTTCTTGTTTAGATTTGAAATTTTTGCCAAAAGAGACGGTTATCCTAAGCGTAAACTACCTCTAATAATCCATAGTTTTGTCAAAGATAACGCCGAGAAGTGGTTGTGGGTTTTTACGATGGATAAACCAGAAGCGAGTTGGGAAGAAATAAGAGAAGCATTCATTTCTAGATTTTCTGGACAGTTAAGCGAACGGGAAAGCCGGCGGTTAATTGAGTCTAGATTGCAAAAGCCCCGTGAAGACTTTAGTGATTTTTGCCTAGATATTCAAAGTCGGAACGGACGACTAACTAATCGATTTTCAGAACATGAGGTCATTGAAATTTTAAGGGAAAATATGAACCCTGTTCTGAAAACGGCTACTTTGTCGGGAAGCTTCCGAACGATTGAGCACTTACGACAAGTTTGTCATCAGTATGAAAAACTGTGGTCAAACTCGGGATACGATCCTCGGTTGCACGTAGAATATTCTAAAAGACGTAATATTGTGAGTGAGTTAAATACGGATCCAAACGTATTAGCACCAGTGACGAACTCGGGATTAGACGGAATAACAAGTGAGAGTGCTCGGCTAGCTGCTATTCACTTAAGAGGAAGCGACAAGCCAAGTACTACTTCCAACCTAATTTGTTGGAATTGTAAAGACCTGGGCCACCGTTATCAGGAGTGTGCGAATGAATTTCTTGAAGTATTCTGTTTTGGTTGTGGGAAATCAGGAGTACGAAAACCAAATTGTCCAAATTGCGTAAAATTTTCGGGAAACCCAAAGACGAACGAGAAGCGTCCTGGGGACACTCGTTCGTAAATATTGATATAGTTGCCCAGGGCTTAAATACTAGTAACTCCCATAACACTCTCCCTAATAAAATTACCGTATGTAACTCTTTAAACCAAACTTATAACGCTGGTACTCAGACCGAGGTTATTGACTGTTCTTGTTCGAAATTATACCATACGATAAATCGTACTAGTTTTTATTGGAAACAACGTCGTTCAATGGAGAAACAATGCAGTACAATTATTCTTAACAAAGATAATGATATCAGACCACATGTTTCTATTGATATTGGCAGCCAAAAATTTCTTGGGCTGTTGGATAGCGGAGCCTCTATTAGTATCTTAGGGAAGGGTGCTCTTGAGGTGATTGAGAAATGCAACCTTAAATTGCGAACGTTAAAATCTACTATTCGAACCGCAGATGGAACTCCGAATCAGATAATAGGATTTGTTGAAACTCCAGTTACGTTTAACGAAATCATTCATAGCATTCGGTTCTACATAGTTCCTAGTCTGGAGGGCACCTTATATCTGGGGATCGACTTCTGGTCTAAATTTGGACTAGCTCCAAAAATTATAAGCGAGCTATCTTCTACAGTGTCGAACGATAAGCACCATATTATAACAGAAGAGCAACGTGAAATGTTAGACACTATTAAAAATATGTTCCCATCCTTTGATAAGAATGGATTAGGTAAAACAAGTATGACTGAACATCTGATTGACGTAGGTGACACTCCCCCAATTAAGCAGCGATTTTATAGTGTTTCACCAGCTGTTCAAGAGGTTATGTATCAGGAGCTGGATAGAATGATTAGTATGGGCGTAATAGAGGAGTCCAATAGTTCTTGGAGTTCACCCGTGGTATTGGTTAAAAAACCAAATGGAAAAGTACGGCTATGTCTTGATTCGCGAAAATTAAACACTGTAACTAAAAAAGACGCGTATCCGCTTCCCTTAATCGACGGTCTAATCGGTAGACTGAGTGTAACGAAATTCATCTCGGCAATAGACTTAAAGGACGCATTTTGGCAGATCCCGCTAGCCGAATGCTCTCGCGATAAAACGGCATTCACGGTTCCTGGTAGACCACTATACCATTTTACAGTGATGCCATTTGGCCTCTGTAATGCGCCTCAAAGAATGTGCCGTCTTATGGATAAGGTGATACCTCACATTTATCATGACCGTATTTTCGTGTACCTAGACGATTTGCTAATAATTTCTGCCACAATCGACGAACATTTTGACCTTTTACGTAAAGTAGCACAATTTTTATCTGCCGCTGGCCTAACAATAAATTTAGGAAAAAGTAGTTTTCTAATGCGAGAGATAAAATATCTTGGTTTTCTAGTTGGTGAAGATGGCCTACGTACTGATCCGGCGAAAGTTGAGGCGATTCGTAACTTTCCTAGCCCATCTTCTGTCAAACAGACAAGGAGACTATTGGGCATGGCGGGCTGGTACAGACGGTTTATCCCCAACTACGCAGATGTGACAGGTCCCATTACGGATGTACTGAAAAAGCACCCTAAATTTATCTGGACTGAGAAAGCTGAACTTGCTTTTGTTAAGCTTAAGCAGCTTCTATCCTCAGCACCAGTTCTGGTGAATGCTGACTATAAAAAGCCATTCTATATTAGATGTGACGCTAGTACGCAAGGAGTCGGTGGAGTCCTATTCCAGAAAAATGAAGACAATGAAAAACGGCCGATTTGCTTCATGTCACAGAAATTGAACAACGCGCAGCGCAATTATACAATATCAGAATTAGAATGTCTAGCTGCTCTGCTAAGTATAAAGAAATTTAGACCGTATATCGAGGGGTTCCATTTCACCGTAATTACGGATCACGCGAGCCTTAAATGGCTTATGTCACAAAGAGACCTCAGCGGAAGACTGGCACGATGGAGCCTAAAACTTCAGTCGTTTGACTTTGTCATCGAACATCAAAAAGGGTCCTTAAATGTTGTTCCTGATTCGCTCTCACGTATATACTGTGACTCGATACATGAATTTGTTTCTGATTTGACCTATGCTAAAAACTCAATTGATTTGTCATCCGAGTGTTTTAAAGAATCCGAGTATTCCGATTTGATTACGAAAATTGAGGGCTCTCCTAGTAACTATCCCAACCACCGAGTAGAGGACAATCTTTTATACATACGTATAGAACCAAAAAGAGATCAAATTCTAAGTGACACGCCAGTTTGGAAATTATTCATACCCTCTGGTTTACGAGAATCGCTATTGAAACGGGAGCACATCGAACCTACCGCTGCTCATGGAGGCATTCATAAAACTTTAGATAGACTAAGGCGTTTCTATTATTGGCCACACATGAGACATCAAGTCCAACTGTTCGTGAACTCTTGCGAAATTTGTAAAACAACCAAGGCCACAAATGTTCTTTCAAAGCCGACCATGAGTACTACCATAACTTTTACCGAGCGTCCATTTCAAAAAGTGTATGTAGATCTGTTAGGACCATATCCCAGATCAAGAAATGGGAAAACGATTATTTTAATTGTTTTGGATAAACTCACCAAGTATGTTACGCTAAAAGCTCTAACAAAAGGAACCGCCTCTAAAATTGTTGAATTTCTTAGAGATGAAATATTCTATGTCTACGGAGTTCCCGAAATTTTGCACTCGGATAATGGCGTACAATTTATAAGCAGAGAGTTTCAACAATTGTTAAAAGAATTTGGTATAAAACACGTTAAAACGGCAATCTACTCACCTCAAGCGAATGCTTCGGAACGCGTTAATCGTTCGATAATTGCTGCTATCAGGGCCTATATAAAGGAAGATCATCGTACTTGGGACACTCACTTAAACGCCATTGCTGCCGCATTACGGAGTTCCGTGCATGAGTCGTCTACGTATTCTCCACATTTCTCTGTTTTTGGATATCATCGAATTGGACACGCTGAAGAATACAAGCTGTTGCGTCAAATAAATTCAATCGACGAAAATGAAGTACAAGTTCAATCTTTATCGGATAGAATGTCGGCCATTCATGAAGAAATTCGGAAAAAGCTGAACATTGCATACCAAAAATATTCAAGTCATTACAATTTGCGAGCCAGAAGTATAATGTACAAACCGGGTGATAATGTTTTTGTAAGGAATTTTCCTCAAAGTAATTCTGCAACTTATTTTTGTGCTAAATTGGCCCCAAAGTACATTAAGGGTACGATCAAACGAAAAATTGGTAATGTTAGCTATGAGGTAGTAGATGGTAACGATGTCGTTCTTGGAATCTACCACGGAAAAGACATTAAGACCTGAAATAAAACTGAAACTTCAGATTGTTACGACCATTCCTCTATCTTTAACCCATCAGTATTCTTCTGGAAGGTCTTAACAATCTGCCCTGTAACATGTCGTTGATTGTTTAAAACCCAATATGTGGTCACTTTATATAGTGCTGTTTTTTTGTTGTATTTTTACTTAACGTTAAACAACAAATAAATACCGTGAAGTCATATAGAGATTTACCTAAATGATTACTATTATGGATATAGATGGGTGCTATAAATATTTAATTATTTTCAATTATTGCCGCAGTTGGTTTTTTTTTAAGTCTCAATAATTATGTTGGTAGCGTAGGTCAGTCTAACCCATTCTTGTTTGGACATTGTAAGAGCAACACTCGCAGTGGAATATATATTGTCTATATCTGTATAAAACAAAAATTAAAATTCTTTAAAGAATTTACTTTGGTGTCTAGTTCTATTTCTTGTGAAAATATTAACACAGGTAAGACTCGTTCAATATTTTTTCCAGAATTCTGTAGTTGCGATTCTGTATTTTTGGGGTAGATATTTACCAATTCTTCTCTTTTCTTTCGATTAGCTGATCCATGTGTAGACACCATATTATTTAAATCCAAACACGAGTCTCTTACTGGATTGGATCAGCTGTGATTATAATACTTTAATATTATAATAATATATATAATCATATATAAATATATAAAACTATATAAAATATTTACAACTGATTTGCATCACCGAGCTGGTGTAAAACACGCAGGTTATATTGTGTTAACTTGTAGTGGCATTTTCAATATAATCACGTGAGAAAAATTGTCAACCCATAAGGTAGCCATTGCGGTCAAACAAAAAAAAAAGTTAGCATGTCTGTGCTTTGGACATGGTTTGTTACCAGTCATCGTGGTTGTCTGTGATTTAACTGTGGATCAAGTGCAGTATAAATAAAAATTAATTTAATATATAATTTATAAGAAAAAAAAATGAGTTCCAGTAGCAATATTAGTAATTAGTATATTTTTTTTAATTTTAATTAAATCTAAATCCTAAAATAATTTTTGTATGATATAAGAAATGTGCGCTAAGAGAATGACATGTTGAATGTCCCGCGTTGTTTGAAATTCGAAAGTTGATTATTTTCAGATAATAATTGTTGTCATATATAGACTTCATCCATCACAGGAGCGCTCAGGTGATCGACGAAAATTTCTTCAGGTGAGTTTTTTTTTTTGTATATAACTTTACGGTACGTGCGCGTGTAATGAATTAACCTGCATATATTTCTTATCCTTTTTTTTTTGTACATATATTTTTTTGATTCTTATAAAATAATTATATATTTACCTATTAAATAAACATTTGAAGAGAACCAATATAAAATTATATCTAAAAATGTAGATGTTGTTAAAAAAAAAAAAATAAATAAATATCTTTTCTATAATGGAAGTCAAAAATATTGTTATGTGGTAACTTTTTTTTAGTATGTGGTAAAGTTGAAACAAGTGGAGGAAGTGAACAGTGAGCATGAGTGAAAAGTGAACGAAGTATAGTACATGAAATTTTTGTTGTTCGAAGCGTTTATCGATAGCCCTTTAATGAACCCTACCAGCCCTGAGCACTCAGGTTAAAAAAATATGCAAGCATGTGCAAACGCTATCGTCAGTTTCGCTACAATACTTCTAAGGTTTTACGTACACCCAAATGTGAAGCATTAGGTGGTGAATGAGCTCTATCTAACAATAGAGAAACAGTGGTTTTGGAATATAAAGTTTCCAGGATGGTAGGTCCGACGACAAATTAGAATCAGAGTTTGGGAGGATATAAATTTTACCATCATAGATATGCATGTTTGTTTTGATGTCCGGATGAGCTTCGAGCCAACTTATTTGCTCTAAATATTCCGGATCTTTGAAATAAATAGGATAAAAATCTAAATTAAAAGAATTATTATCAAAAGAAGAATTTAGTGTTAATGTCTCCGTCTGACGTGAGAGCGCGTCTGGGACTATATTTTCCTTCCCCTTTCGGCATTCAATTGTAAAATCGAATCCCTGCAGTTGAAGGCTCCAGCGAGCAAGACGCCCAGAAAGTTCCCTTTGTCCCATTAACCACTTCAGACTTGCGTGATCCGTGATAATGGTAAAAGGGTAGCCTTCTACGTATTGCCTAAACTTCTCAACACTTAATACAGCCGCATAACATTCCAGCTCAGTGACGCTGTAATTACGCTGTGCTGCATTAAGTTTTTGAGAAATAAATGCAATAGGGCGTTCATCGCCACTGGATGACCTTTGAAAGAGAACTGCTCCCACCCCAGTCATAGACACATCACATTGTATATAAAAATGTTGATTCCAATCAGGATTCGAAAGAACGGGTGCTGAAGAAAGAGCAAGCTTTAATGTCTCAAAAGATTCCTGTGCTATGTCATTCCAAACAAATTTGCGGTTTTTCTTTAATAGATTTGTGAGTGGTGTGGATAACTCTGCATATCGATGAATAAACCTGCGATACCATCCGCACATACCGAGGAACCTTCGAAGTTGTCGAATTGTTTTAGGGTTTGGATAGGTAGTAATCGCCGATACTTTAGAAGAATAAACCTTAAGTACACCATCACCCACTATGTATCCTAAGTATTTAATTTCCTTGAGGAGAAATTTGCTTTTCTCCACGTTAATAGAGAGGCCAGCTTGCCTTAGTAATTGGGCTACTCTGATTAAAAGAACAAGGTGCTTGTCGAATGTTTCTGCGGTAATCAGTAGATCAACGAGATATACAAACACCTGTGTGTGCAGTTCGTGAGGTATCACACGATGCATCAGTCTGCACATAGTCTGCGGCGCGTTACAGAGTCCGAAAGGCATCACCGTAAATTGGTACAACGGTCGGCCGGGAACAGTGAAAGCTGTCTTATCCCTTGACCTCTCATCTAACGGTATTTGCCAGAAGGCATCTTTCAAATCAAGACTTGATATAAATCTTGTTTTGTTAAGACGTCCTAACAAGATATCTTATGCTTAAACCAAATGTGTATGTGGTGATGAGCGAATTGCAATTTATAGCTTGCAATACGTGAGTCGCTACAGGACTCCCCCGCAAGTGAGTCCTCCTCCCTGAGAGAAAACAGTGTGATTGGCTGTGATACGAACAGTTTTATGCGGTTTCCGAACTGATATTTGATCAGTTGAACATAGTATACCGTAAGCCGGTCAATTGAAATGGTTTGATTTTTTCCATTAATTGACACGGTGAATTGTTTTCGAAGGCGTCTAATGACTTTAAATGGACCTTCGTAGGAAGGAGATAATTCCGTGCGAACCTTATCTGTTCTTACGAATACAAAATCACAAGTTGCAAGTGATTTTGGCACAAAAACATCGTCATGTTTAGACTGACGTGGTGATTTCGGAACAAGATCCTGCCTGGTTTGTCGCAGTTGGTCGACGACTGTGTCGCTAGTTGGTAAAGGTGAAAGAAGATTTTCGACGAAAAACTCACCTGGTAGCTTGATGGTTTGTCCATAAACCATTTCAGCAGGTGAGCACTTCAGATCTTCTTTCACTGTTGCTCGGATACCGAGTAAAACGATCGGTAGTTCCGAGCTCCAATGAATTGTATTGCTTCTGGCTATTAACGCTGCTTTGAGTTGCCGGTGGAAGCGTTCGACCATGCCATTGGCTTGTGGATGATAAGCCATTGTACGTATACGAGTTGAGCCAAGGAGTTTTGTTAACTCAGTGAAAAGTTTCAACTCAAATTGCGTTCCTTGATCAGTTGTTATATTAAGGGGCACGCCGAATCGTGAAACGTAATTATTGAAAAATGTTGTCGCAATGGTTGCAGCTAACATATTTGTCATGCAGTAAGCTTCGGGCCAGCGAGTAAAGCGATCGACACAGATGAGAATATAAGAGTATCCATTAGATGGAGGAAGTGATCCTACGATATCTATATGGATATGCTCGAATCGATCAGATGGAATTTCGAATTGTCCATGGGGTGACTTTGTGTGCCGATGGACTTTAGCACGTTGGCAGGATAAACAAGACTGAGCCCAGTGGCTTACGTCTTTGTTTATAAAAATAATCTATGGCTTAGAGACCGAAAACGGCCCTTACCGCGTCTCAATTGAGACCTTACGAACCAGTGTTAACGAATGGTGCACATTGTAGGTGGTCAGCCCAACGAATGTTTTTACACACAAACGCGTTTTTATGTCATCCGGTTGCATGTTAATTTGGTCAACGGCGGGAATCGAACTCGAGACCGCGGCGTGATGAGAAACTCTCTTAACCATTAAACTACATCCGGCGACAATCTTAGCGTCTTTGTTTATACTGGGCCAAAAATAACGAGTAGTAATCAATTTACGAGTAGCACGGACACCAGGATGTGATATGTTATGTAATGCGTCGAAGATAACCCGGCGTAGCGGTTCTGCGATGTACGAGCGGTTGTAACCCGTAGATATTTCGAAGAAAATTTCAAGACCGGGTAGTTTGACAAGCGCTAGTTGCAGTGATGAACTATTGGGACATTTGGAACCAGAAGGTAAATTCTGAAGTTCTAGGTCAGCTTGTTGTGAATCGACGATTGTTTTTAAGTCGAAGTGATTCTCGACTGTGGCTAGTTCATTGTCGGTTGTGCGGGATAATGTGTCCGCGATAACGTTGTCTTGTCCGTAAACATGCTGGATGTGAGTGTTAAATTGGATAATATAATCCAAGTGGCGAGATTGCCTTGGATTACGTTCAGTTTTAGACTGAATTGCTCTAGTCAGAGGTTTGTGGTCGGTGTAAATTGTAAAGTCCCGACCTTCAACAAAATATCTGAAGTGTTTTATCGCTAGATATATTGCCAGTAATTCCCGATCGAATGCGGAATATTTCTTTTCGGCATCCGAGAGTTTCTTAGAATTCCCGATCGAATGCGGAATATTTCTTTTCGGCATCCGAGAGTTTCTTAGAAAAGAATCCCAAAGGCTCCCAACACTTATTAACGTACTGTTGAAGAACAGTGCCGACAGCTGTGTTTGACGCGTCGGTTGTAATACTAAGCTTTGAGTCGCTTAGTGGATGATGTAGAAGTGTTGTCTTCGCAAGTTCGGCCTTAAGCGACGTGAATGCTAGTTGACGTTCGTCGGGCCAAGAAAAATTCTTAGCTGTTTTGGGCTTACGTAGAAGTAATGCCAGGTGGCTGTGAACTGGTGCGAGTGTTTCAGCAAGCTTCGGTATAAATCGGTGGTAGTAATTTACCATGCCGATGAATCGCTGAATGTGCTTTATTGAGCTAGGAGCTGGGAATTCCCTAATGGCGTTAATTCGTTCTTCTAACGGCAAAATACCATTAGAGGTTATCTTGTGGCTGAGGAAATCAAGAGTTGATACGCCGAAAACGCATTTAGAACTGTTGATATGAACATCAAACTGAGCCCACTTTGGGAATAGTTTTTCTAAGTGAAGCTTTTGTTGTTCCTCAGATGATGCCACGAATGTCGTCAATGTAGAAAAAAACGAAATCAAGATCGTGAGAAAACTTGATTCATGAATCGCTGAAACGTTTGTGCGGCATTGCGTAGACCGAATGGCATTCGAGTAAATTCAAAAAGGCCGAATGGGGTCGTAATTGCCGTTTTATGTACGTCTTCAGAAGCTACGGGAATTAAATGATAGGCTCTGCCAAGATCGATTTTCGAAAAAAGTGCATGGAGAAATTTTGAATGAGGAGTATCGGGTAACGATCAGGTGTTGTGACCGTGTTAAAACGACGGTAATCCCAACATGGTCGCCAATCGTGATCTTTCTTTTTCACCATGTGTAATGGACATGAAACGGGGGATGCCGATGGTCGACAAATCCCTAGTTCCACCATATGTTGAAATTCTGTTAGTGCAGCTTTGTGTCGAACTGGATCTAGTCTACGTGGCCTTACCACCGGCAGATGGCCTGTTGTTACAATATGATGAACCACGTTGTGTCGGACTAGCAGTTTGTAATTTGGCTCTGCTGTGAGTTGTGGAAACTTTTTCAGCAGAGTTCCGTAGTCGTTATTGACCGTAAAATGAATCAGTGTCGGTGTATCGAGTCGAACCATGGTGGCATTGATTGACAGCTTAGTCGCTGAATCAATCAGCCGTTTATTTCTGAGATCAACTAAAAGTCCGAATTTGCATAAAAAGACGGCGCCAATGATCGGGCGATTCACAGCAGCAAGTATAAATGCATGTGTGAAGGTTCGCTTAAGCCCGAGCTCCAACTGCAGCAACTTGGTGCCATAAGTGTGGATGGTTGTGCCATTGGCGGCCGATAGTACTAGATCCGAATTTCGTTTAAATACACTAAATTCGTTTTTATAATTGAAAACTGGAATAACCAAATGGTCAGCGCCAGTGTCGACTAAATAAGTAATTCGGTTTATCGGTCAAATGCGAATAACCGAGACGTATTTTGGGTGTTTGTGATTTGGGTCACGTTCCAGTGACTTATATGTTTTTTGATTGGTTTTCACATGCATCCATCTTGTTGATGTTGTGAACCACTGACTGTTGTACCGACGTGAAATTGCACGGTTGGATGCAGTTTTTAGCAGCTTTACCAAATTTGGTATGGTACCAGAATCTGCCGTGATGACGAGAGTAATTGCTGGAGCTGCGTGGTCGTCCTCTAGAATGTGATGGTCCTCGTCTCACATTCGAGTTGTTTCGGTCTCGAAGTTAGCCACTCAATTTGGCCTCGAGCCGAGTAAGCCTGGAGTGAGCTTCTATTTTTACTCGTTGACTCAACCTGGTTGGTACGAACAGTAGGTCGGGACTCTCGAAAAGAAACTTGCGATTTGATTGGTTGTTGTTGGCCGATGTTAATGACCTCGTACATCTTGTCCGCTGTTTTTGCTAGCGTTTCAACCTGTATAGTATCAAGTTAAGCGACAAGAGCTAATCTAATTAGTTCGGGCATCTTTTTGATCCAAAGTGATCTTATAGTACGGATACATCTTAGCGCCTCGGATGGTTTACGGTCACCAATCTCCTGGTCCGTGATGAAGGCTTCTAACTGCCTCTCAAACGACGGCGCTAATCGTTCCAACAACAATCGTTTAAGTGATACATATTGGTCTGTGGTCAGTGGATTTGCAAGGAAATCAGAGATACTGTCGCATATCTTTGGCGACAGTGACGAAAGCGAGTGCAAATATTTTTGTTTTTCTGTTCTAATTGCTTGAAGGTCGAATTGTATTTCGGCCAGCAAGAACAAATTTTGAGCTTTGTGCGGCCAAAATGGTTGTAATTTGATTAAACTACTTGCGGCTGATACTTCCAACTGTTTTTGTTCATTGGTATCCATGTTCGTGTCTTCCTGTTGATTATTTGTAGTTGGCTGATCGTTCCCGTTGCCCATTTCTGTAGCAACTCATATAGTACGATGAGCATTTAATACGAGTAGACGTATTTCTCGAACAATATAGTTAAATAATTATAATTAAAAGTGTAAAGTCGTCATTCTGACTCAAATTTCACAACAATTTTATTTTAATTAAAAAGTGCAGTGTTTTAGTTTTAAAAAATTGCAGTGCTAATCAAAACCTTAATTGTTGTGTGCGTATCATTTTAAAAGTGTAGTGGCGTACATTATAAAGTGATAATGACATAAATTTTGGGTGGGTATGGAAAAAACGACAAATGAGTGGCCCTTTGGTGGAAGAAGTAATGCACTTCTTAGAACACCACCAACAACTCCACCGCCGGAGATCACCACAATGCGATGTGAATTACTGAAGTCAACTACTGAAGCTACCTCCAGTGCTCCAATAGATATTATAAACAATGCGGAGATAGTAAATAAATTTCACCAAATGGAAAAATTAATCGCGCAGCTGACCAATGAAGTTACCGTTCTAAAGTAAGAAAACATAATGCTAAAAGAAACAATAAATACAAATAACAACGCAGGAAAAACAGTGAGCAACCAAGTACTCGCCTCAGATCAAGCCGAATATCATACTGATGAAGACGAGCTTGAAAGAGAAACCAACAGAAATCCAAGAGAGCAAATAAGAAACCAAGAAAAGAAACAAACCTAAGCAAGAGAAAAGCTGAATCGTCACCAGAAATTGAGCCAATTCAAACCCATATCAAAAGCAATTACTGCCCAAAAAGTGCGTGACCCAGAAAAAAAGAAACAGGTTCCACTCCCGATCAACACTCTAGGCATAGCAAACGGCAGTATTCAGAAACTGATGAAAGAAGTAGTAAGAAATGACTACAAACTAATATCACTCAGTAATAACATCTGGAAAATAAACACAACAGAGGCCGAAGACTACAAAGCTCTAGCCAACAAATTAAATGCTGATGGTCACCAGTGGTATACCTACGAAGATAAAAACTATCGATCGATTAAAGTAATGGCAAGAGGTCTCCATCCAACTTGTTCAAAAGATGAAATTATTGAGGACTTGCAAAACCAAGGTCTAAAAATAATCGATGCAGTCAACATTATCAGAAAAGAGAGACGAGATAACAGAGACGGGAATGCTGAAATCACGAGAAGAGGTGTCCCACTTTTCATGCTAACCTTCGACAACAAAGAACAAATAGAAAATATTTATAATATTAAGGCTATCCTCAACCTCAGGGTTAAAATAGAAACACCGAGAAAGGTCACTCGACTAATACCTCAATGTAAAAACTGCCAACTTTATAATCATACACAAAAGTACTGTCACCGTGAACCAAGGTGTGTTAAATGTGCAGGAAAACATGCAGGAAACGAGTGCACAGTTTCCCGAAAACTGCACCGAAATGCATCAATTGTAAAGATCAGCATCCAGCAAACTACAGAGGGTGTGAAGTTGCAGTAGAACTACAAAAAATGAGAGATAAATCACGAAAACCAGATACAATAAGAAATATAAAACTTCGGAATATAAAACATAATAAACCACGGAAATATAAAAACCACGGAACCAAAACCGCCAATTCCTAACATACAAAGAGAGCGAGTAATCGAAAACGTTACTTATGCACACATAGTCCAGCAGACAGAGCAGAAACAGTCTAAAGTGGAGCTCGTTCTACAGGATATACTGAAAAACATAGAGAACATCAACGAAAGACTAATTACGCAGGAAAGAAGTCTGCAGAAAACACAAGAAGAAATGAAATCACAAACTAGTTTCAATAAAAGAGTAGACGGAACCCTTAATCGAGTGATTGACAGTATAAATTATATAAAATCAAAATATAAACAAAAGAAATGAATAAAACATTACGCATTGTGATCTGGAATGCAAATGGGCTATTGCACTACATTCTGGAACTAGGTAGATATATTGTTAACATGCATAATTTAGATATATGTCTTATATCAGAAACCCACTTCACCAAAACTTCATTCTGTAAAATAAAAGGATATAACTGCTACCATGCATTACATCCAGAGAACAAAGCTAGAGGTGTATCAGCTATCCTCATAAAAGATCATATAAAACATAACGAAGAACTTAAAGTCGAAAAGTTCTCCATGCAAGTCACAACAATCAAAATACAATTAAACAATACAAAAACCTGCAGTATCTCAGCAATATATTGCCCCCCAAGATACAATCTCAAACAAATAGAGTATACTGATCTATTCAAAACACTAGGAAGTGTCTTTTTAATTGGAGGTGATTATAACGCAAAAAATACCTATTGGGGATCACGGCTAACGACTGTTAAAGGAAAAGAACTGTTTGCAGCAGGCAAACAGCTAAAATGCGAGTTTCACTCAGGCAGTACACCAACTTATTGGCCTACGGATATCAGCAAGACTCCAGATCTTATAGACTTCTTTATTACAAGAGGGATTTCAGATAATTATATCCATATAGAGAACAGTGAAAGTATTTCATCAGATCATTCACCAGTTATTATGATACTTAGCCAAACAATCATTATGAAAGAGAGCAATGCGAAATTAACAAACTTCATAACTAATTGGGACTTCTTCCAAACACAGCTAACAAAAAGAATAAGTCTGCAGAACCCAATGCAAGGACCAGTCTAAATAGAAGACGAACTAGATAAGCTCATCCATGATATCCAAAGTGCTGCGTGGGAAAATACTCCAAATTATAGTCAGGAAATGACGCGCAAAGTTAAATATCCAGGAGAAGTAAGAGAACTTCTTAAAAATAAAAGAAAAGCACGAAAGAATTGGCAAAAATATCGAAATCCGGAAAATAAGAAGCCATTTGTATTTAACCATTTGTGTTAAAAATTAACATACCTATTAAAAGACATTAAAAATCAATCAGTTAATAAATATCTAACCACTCTAACTGGGCAAAAACGTACTGATTATTCATTATGGAAAGCAACTAAAAACCTTAAAAGGCTCAAACTCCAGGTTCCTTCAATTAAAAATTAAGAAAATTGGGCTCGAAATGCTAAACAAAAAGCAGATTTTTTGCTTGAAGAAACATTCCAGCCTTACCCCAAACAAACAGAAGAGGAAAATATTACTTCAATATATAAACAGGATGAAATAAAAATTACACCTGTAACATTGAAAGAAATTACTTGGGAAATCAAGAATAATCTGAATGCGCATAAGGCTCCAGGGTATGATCTTATAACGGGTCAGATAGTAAAAGCGTTACCAGAGAAAGCATTGAGGAAACAAGTGCATATAATTAATGCAGCATTTCGACTAAGATATGTACCAAGACAATGAAAAGTTGCAGAAGTAATTATGATACTTAAACCGAACAAACCTCCGAATGATAAAGCTTCATATAGGCCAATTTCTTTGCTACCAACATTATCGAAACTATTTGAAAATGTTCTTCTTACAAGATTAAAACCAACTATCGAAGAAAGGAATCTCATCCCCACACATCAGTTTGGATTAAGGGAAAAACATTCTACGATTGAACAAGTACATCGAATTACTGATGTAATCGAGAAATCTCTTGAAAACAAACCAATATGCTCAACCGACAAAGTATGCTTTCGACAAAGTATGGCACCAGGGGCTAGAATCTAAACAACACCGAGATCTTCCGGAGCAATTTTTTCAAATTTTAAAATCATACATATCAGAGAGGCACTTCCGAGTAAGATATGAGAATGAATACTCTCAATTAAAAAAATAACAGCAGGAGTACCACAAGGGAGTGTTCTTGGACCAATTCTTTATCTCCTATATACAAGAGATATACCAATTACTGAAGCAACATTGGCCACTTTCGCCGATGACACGGCAATACTTGCAACAGCAAATAACATCAAGGACTCCACTAGTAAATTACAGAGGGCTACTAACCTGATATGAAATTGGACAAAGAAATGGCGAATTAAATTAAATGAAGCAAAATCAATCCAAGTGAACTTTACAAATCTAAAAGTTTATCATATACCAATTATAATAAACTCGATAGCAGTACCGCATGCAAATACTGCTAAATATCTCGGCATGGCTTTAGATGCTAAACTTAGATGAAAGGAACATATAAAAAAGAAAAGAGATGAACTAAACATAAAATTCAAAAAAATGTATTGGTTTTTAGGGAGACAATCTCAACTAGCGATCTACAACAAACTTCTGTTATACAAACAAATTCTTAAA
The DNA here is from genome assembly GCA_963932295.1 of Tipula lateralis. Lineage (NCBI taxonomy): Eukaryota > Metazoa > Arthropoda > Insecta > Diptera > Tipulidae > Tipula > Tipula lateralis. The sequence continues at coordinate 6,915,329 of OZ010739.1, read as the reverse complement.
CCTCTATGGACATATGGCAGCCAACTCTGGGGTTGTGCCAAAAAGTCAAATATCAAAATCATACAAACAGCTCAAAATAAGATCCAGCGATGCATCGTTAATGCACTGTGATACATTCGAAACGGCAACCTCCATCGAGATCTAAAGATCGATCTTGTCGTGGATGAGATTAATTATCATGCAACAAAACATCTACAACGTCTGCACCAGCATGAAAATCTGGACATACGCTGTATGCTGACTACCACTCCAACAAGAAGACTGCAAAGAACGAAACCACTGGACTTATCGCGACCGGGAGGTCAGTAGACCTATACTGTGGTGAAAAATCTGAGGAGTTAAACGAAACTAGGGATAATCATGTGATTACTCCGACAAATGAAAACGTATTATGCAATGTAAATTACTAAATGGGTACAAGACTCAGTCGTAATATAAAATAAAATAAAAAATAAAAAATGTCTGTAGCATTCGAATACTTAGTGATATAGTCGCGCAACGTATACGAATAATCAAAAGCTTATGAACAAACTGCGTGGACAGTTCACCCAATGTGGGAGAGAGAAAGAAAAATATGATTCTTTTTATGTATGTATATATCCCCCACGAAAGCAAAATTATTTGAGAAAAAAAAATATGTTTTTCTTGAAACGCGTAATGAAACCGAGCAGTGGTGAATATTTCACAATTATTCAGATTTTAAACAATAAATATAATATAAAAAAATTTTCAAATATAGATGTGAAATTGATTGTGTGAGAGGAAAAAAAATAAATCTTCAATACTATTAAAATTGTATAAATGTAAATTAAGAAAAATTGAAACATAAAACTTCCACACTTAGCGTATTTGGTTACTGCTGGTGTTGACGATGATGTTAATGGTGTTTCCTTGAAGATGTATTACTGATCCCGCTGCTCTGATATGGTGATGATGCTGTTGATGATGTTTCCTTTTTAATCTCTTACAGGTCCCGTTGCTCTGATATAGTGATGATGATGAATATTGTCCATGGCGTTTTTTTTTTGTTTTCTTGTGTTGGACCAGAGATCTTATTATATTAGAGATGTACAAAGCCATATAAAATTTTTAGTCAAATCATTTGTTGTTGTAAACTCGCATTGCAACCCTGGATGTGTATTAGTTTAAATTTTTGAATGTACATATACGAGAAAACAATACATTTGCATTACTCATTTGTGTTTTTGTAGATCATCATGAAATTGTATAACATTATATGAATGAAAAAAAAAATAAAAATATATGATTAGCACGAAGATGAAAAAACAAAACAAACGAGACAAATTATTATCGATGATATACGAATAACAACGACACATTTAAAGGGCAAGCGACAGCAAACGTATAATTATTTTTAATTTTTTCCTAGAAATTTTTTTTGGACATTTTTTTCGTTTGGATTTTAAATGATTTTAAAATATGTTTGTAGCGTAAATTTTTTTTTTTAAAAAAAATTTTTTATTTTGAAGTATCATTAATTACTATTAAGGAATTAGATAAGGTTTGAATACATTTGTTTATGAACTTTTAACAATTAAGCCAATTTGTGACGAGTAAACTGGTTGACGATCATTGAGATTTGGTTGTGAAATAATATTATCTTACATCTTGGAAACCCTAAGTCTTTTGAAATCAGCGGACACTTTTAAAATCAATATAACTTTGGGATGTGTTACGTGCATCTTCATCTACATCATATACATAATCTCCAAATTCAAAATAATTTTCAATATGGTTGGAATAATCTGATGGTATCAAATGTTGTGTATACTTCATTATTCTCCAATTCGTTGATACTAGATATATCTTCTTCGTCATCATTTTCAAAATTTGAAAGATATGTGTTTTTTAACAATCTTAAGAAACTTTAACAAACTTACATTATCTGGACTAGCGTTCTGCTGAACTCCAAAACCGATGAATTTTTACAATGTCCTCTGAATAACTGACAACATATTTTCAAGCGGATCAAGATCCGGATCAAGATAACATAAATCTTGAAGTTATAATGAATCTATTACAGGTCTTTAAATAAATCATTAGATAACTGAAGAATTGCATTTATAGTTGTAATTAATCCTTTGAAACAGAAATGGTACTTTTTTCTGACATTTTAAACTTCCTATGTATAATTTCATAGGATTCAAATTTTCAACTACATGATTATTATATTTCAAAGCACATTGGTTAATTTTGTTTGCATACAAATTTCTGCTATTTAAATTATCAAACAATTTATTTCTTTTTTTTACAAAAGTTGGCTGTTGTCAGAGCATATTTTTTATTTTCGATTGAAAATTTATCAAGTTCATACAGTGTCTTATTGCAGCAGCTACAGTGCGACTGAAAATTTGAATTGCTAATGCAACTCGCATTTTTTCAAACGTATTTGGATATAAATGGCGATAAGAAATCTTAGGGCACAGTTTTGTAGAACTTTTTTTCTGTTTCGTATAGTTCTTTTAATACTCCTCAGCTAACTACTCCATCAGACGTATCAATATTTGCTTGCATTAAATTATTTCTGACTGATTTCATTACATATGAAACATCAAAAATAGAATAAATCTGTTTGTCTACACCACTCATTTTAAAAAATGGGATTTCGTCAGTTATGCCTAACAATTTGTAAGTCTTTCTATTGTTAGATTCTTATCACATACTGTAGCTTGCACAACAAATCCAATATGATCTAACAGCTTAATGTTTTCATTAATTAATTTTATCAAATGTTCACCAGATATTCCTTTGGCTACTTCGGCCAAAGGAATATCTTCGTTTTATATGATAAAACATATTTGTATTTAGAAAATAATCCACGGACCATAAACACCAACACATATTTTGCCATCTCAGGTTTTCTTTCAGTTCCGTCATCTGTGTACCCCTAAATAAGATCATTTAGGATGTCATATTCCAAATCTCGTTTAATGTTCAATTCATCGAACATCAAAACAGCGTAACGATTTTAATTGATAAATTCGCAGTTTTTTTTTTACATATTTTCGACATGATTTTCATTTAAACCCGGTGCAAGGTTTTAATTGGCATCCAATTTATGATGGAACTCTTAGATGGTAAACTGAATTTTAAATTATCTCGAAGAAATCTATAACATGCTGGAGATATAAAATATATGTTTTGGGCTATCACACTGTTCTTGAAGATATCTAGAGGTTTTTGAATTTCGACATAAAATCATCTTTCCAAAATCTTTTGCAGCCAAATTTAAATTTGGTTCATCAATCTTATTCCTCGTATGTTGTAATTGTTTTTTTTTTGAGGATTTAATTTTCTTTTATTCTGAAATTGTAGATAAATTAAAGTTTTTCGATTTTTCATGTATTTGGTTTTAAATATATCGTATTGTTTATTGAATGATAAATATTTTTTTTTATATAATTCACTAGTTTTAATATACTTTATACAATTAGTGCAATGTATTTCTACACTACAAGATGTATTTGAATAATATCTAGGTGATTATATTTTTTCAAAGTCGAAAATACTCATTTCGGGCAATGTATCATTGTCCTTAAATCCATATGTTTGCAGATTTTCATATTTTGATGAATTTTCAGGTAGACTTAAATCCGCAGGTGAGTTCCCGGCCATTGAATTAACAACTATACTCTCATTCGTCAATATCTTCTCGGAGCCACCTCAATATAATTTTGGGATGGCATTTTTTTTAATTTTCTTATTCCTTTATCAATCTCATCGAAGTACTTTTCACAAATAATTTACTTTTTTTGTAAACTTTCATGTGACCATGAGCATTTGTCAACCCAAATTTGATAAAATGGTGAATTTTCTTCCGGGAAACCATAAAACTTTCTATAAGGATGGCTGCGTCGAGCGGCTTTTCAATTAACAACAGCGCAGGGGATGCTACTAACCTTGTGATTTTCTTTGTCAAAAAATGCCATTATAGGCAGAAATAATAAACACAAATGAAATCCTAAATTTCTGAGTGATGAAAAATAACAATAATTCAATAAACAATTTAAGCTTTATATAGTATTGTAGTATTGAAAACCTCGGTTGTCGATGCGGCCCAGCACACTCTCGGTATAGTGAAAACTAAGCCCAAAAATGATTGGTTTGATGAAGAGTGTCGTCCTGCTGTTGAGCAACGCAATATACCCCACAATGAAGCGCAGACTCGGTTTACAATCGCAAGGAAAAACAAAGCAGTTCTTGATAGGAGAACAGCTAAACGCATTTGTAGACAGAAGAAGCGCGAATGGTGGAAGGCTAAGGTCTTAAGAGTACAACAACTCAGCAATGAGCACAATTCGCGTGGTTTCTTTCAAGGAATCACCAAATTACACCATACCTTAAGATCTCGGTCAACTGCCATTCGGGACCAGGATGGAAACCTCTGTGTTAACGTCGACGCGGCACTCGATACATGGCGTGAATATTTTTCTGACTTACTTAATGTTCCACATGTATCACAAGCTGTATTTGAATACCCTCAAATACATACCGCGGAGATGTTCATTGAGGATCCATCCTATGAGGAATTCACAATGGCCATGCAGAAATTATAGAAAAATCGTTCAGCAGGGGTTGGATTGCATTAATTCCGAGCTCTTGATATTCAAAGGGCTAACTTTGTGGAACTGTCTTTTCGACCTTATTCGATTGGTATGGCGAAATGAAGTTATGCCTGAAGAATGGAAAGAGCCGCGTGATGCCCAATATTCCAAAAGGGTGATCGGTATGTCTCGATCAATCGAGAGAGGCTATGGTATGCGCTTGAATATTTAGGAATACCTAAAAAAAACGTACATCTGTGTAAAATGACAGTAACGCAATCACAATGCTATGTTAAAGTTGAAAACAGGCTATCGAGAACTTTTGCAATCACTTCTGGTGTTCGACAAGGGGATACGCTGTCCCCGATACTTTTTAATCTCATGTTGGAATACATCCTTCATAAAAGTGAAACACCTCAGGACAATATCTTATTCCGACAATCCAATCAACTTCCAATCAACGTGTACTCTTGATTGTTCATTGGCATTGTATTATCTGTTATTTAAGAAGTTAAACGCAGCCATTCGTGCTGGGTAGTTGGGAGGATTATGTGTATGGTGTGCTCTGTTTGGATTGATTTTCGGTGTACTCTAGATGTATGTTTATATTTGTATTTGTAATTGTTTAGTCGATAGGAAATTAATCGGCTCCTGCCTCTAAAAGAAATTTGATGTGTCCGTGTTTATTGTTGTTGACTATAAAGTTGTCTTATTGAACTATTGAATAATAATAATATATCATCAACCTTATATATGTATCTGTGCCAGTATATGATTTTTTGACTCATGTTATTATCTGTCAGGACGTACTGGATTTTTAAAATGGTTATGTATATGTTAGCTAAATCATATGTTTGTGTTTAAGAAAATTGATAACATAAATTGTTATTCTTATTTATAAATATTTTTGCTATTTGAAACTAAAATTTAAATAAAATATATTATTTTGTGCTGAAATCAAACGAATGTTATTGCACTGTTTGCATAACTCATCCATACGCATACGAAACGACTCATACGAATGTTTTCGTTCAACTTAAAATATATTTTTTTGATGCAACGAAATATTGCGTGGAAAGAGTAAATAGAAATTAAAATATGTATGTGTGTTTCTTTTGTATACTATTCGCAGTATAAAAATTTACACCAATACATTACCAGGGTTACAATAATTTTACAACAACAATGCCATAGTGGAAAAATTTACATAGGCTTTGTACATCTCTAATATAATAAAATCTCTGGTTGGACACAACCCAATTTTCATTTCTTGAATGTTGTAATAAACGAATGGTTGTGTTGCGAGGAAAAACACGGAAAACAAAAAAAATATTTTGATTAAATTTTTGTGAGTTGCTTAAAAACAAATTTTTACATACCCTGCACATGGTACGGGTTTACAGAATTCATACCGCAACAAGTTTTATTCGGGTTAATTAGCACTGCGATAAATTCTTTGTCCCGTAAAAACGGGTGTCGAGGTCACCAATATAAATGTTGTTCCGTAGTTTATTATAGGGTTTATGTTTGTTATGTAGCTTCACTATTATTATTAATACACAAAATATTATTTATTAAGTTATAATTTGTTAACTTATCAATATATTTATTTTTTCTTTTAGTTCACAAAATTAATCACTTTATTGGTCATCCACCACTACTTTCTTGATGCGAGTCCAAAAAATTATAATAATAATTAATAAATCATATTTAAACCCGATTTTTGTTTTCGTGTTGTTTATTTGTTTATTTGAGTTTTGCCGTTCTATTGAACGCGAGATGAAAACACCGAGGTCACCCAAGTTTGAGTTAAGGGAAATAATGCAAGCGAAATGGAGCGCATATCACAAAGTATAGTTGTTGTTTATTACACTTTGTGTCCAGGCTAATTCGCTAGGTGCCAAAATGGAAATGTGTTACGCAAAGAGATATCTTATGCTTAAGCCAAATGTGTATGTGGTGATGAGCGAATTGCAATTTATAGCTAGCAATACCTGAGTCGCCACATGCTTTTAATTTATTTCTTTTTCGACCAACTATACAACCTCCGATACTTGTTGTAGCGACTGTATATTTTTTCCACTATTATTATTATTTTTTGGTTTTGCTTTGTTTTTATTTTAATATTACTGCATTCCAAGCAGTTCAATTTTTAATATGTAAGCACGCTGTTAGGTCACTATGAACTTATTATAACACATATTTAAAATTATTTATTATAATTCACTCATACAATTTAGGTTTTTTTTTTGGTTTTTTTTTCACTGCTTGCATTTCGATTTAAAATATATTCTCATTTACTTAAACGTTTATCTAAAAACGGTCAAACTACTAGAATCCCACTATAATTCTATAGGAACTAAAACTAGAATCGTACAGTAGAATTATATTGTATCAAATTTTATCATAAATGTTATTACATTTTACAGGATAAAATACTTAAACATATTCTAAAATCCGTATGAAATCGAGTATCTGCTGATAAAATTGTGTGTTTTGTCAAGAAACTTATATATGTAAGAATTTTAAGGTTAGCATTTTTTTCGAGTTGGAGGAAAATTTGATTTTATAAAGATATATACGAGTATGTATGTATGTATATATGTATGTATATATACTTACATATAAAATTTAACCGTTAACTTGTTAACTTGAATTGGTAAAACCAAATCCATTAGAAATTTTTTTTAAATCTAACGACTTTTTGAATAAAAAAAATAACGCCCAGCTGACATCTATTGAAAGATCGTAAGTACTAAAACGAAAGTACTAAAACATAACATTTTACCCTGAATAAATTAAATTTAAATAGATTTACTTTTATCTATATTGAATATAATAATTATAATTAATAATTATTATGATATGTGAAACAAATAAATTAATTTTATTATGAATGTCAGATGTCTCTTGAAAAGCTTTTCCGCCATGTCATGTTTCTGGTTTGTTTTTTATAGTATAGGGTACACCTATAAATATTCCATCAATTTATTATTTTATAATTAAAATTATTTTTTTAACAATAATTATGTTTTATTTTTATAATTTCTAGAATATAAATGTATTTCAAAGAAGTTACGGTTATTTTGATTCGAAATTAAAAGAAAATTATGCAGTCAGATAAAAATAAAATGTGCTGTTCGTATGGAACACCCTTTTTTCTTTTAGATCGACATAAAATTTTTTTTTTATTTTTTAGTTTCGTTTTTAGTAGGTAACACTAAAGGCGCAAAATCATTTTTTTATTATATAATTAAAATTATTGTTTATTGTAGTTATTAAATTTTATGTATGTGCAAAAACATAATTTCTTATGTCTAAATATATTTCAATACAGCTACGGACATTTTGCTGCAAAATAAAAGTAAACGTGTGCGGTTAGATTAAAAAAATGAACGCTCTTATTGAAATATTTTTTAACTTTAAAATCAACTTTACACATACACATATACATATTTTACTGTGCATTCAATATTATAAATTCATATTGAATTTTAATTTATGTTTTATTAAATTATTAAGATATTTAGGTAACTGATTTTCAGATATGATTAACTTCAACATTTTATGTACTTAACACTGTAAAAACAGAAATCAAATATATAATTTTTTATTGATAAAAATTATTTCGAAAAATGTGATTTTTACATTGATTCTTATGGGAAAATGAAAAATGTACCTCCTCTAAAAAAAGCTCAACAAAAAATACGTCATATTGTTACGGCTCTAATAAAGATGGCTCTGCTCCAATTCGTGAATTTACCTCCAAAAATGAACTTAAGGGGAAAAGCTTTATTTGATAGATGAACCAATAATATCAATCCACGTCTAATCTATAAAATAAATTCACAGGGATCTCGAACGTTTCTATAAATTATTATAATTATTTGAATTTTTTTTCTACATTTATTTTTATGTTTGACCGAGCAGTTTGTTACAATCGTGGGGACAACTCATCCCAAGAGATAGGTCTCAACATAGAGCCGGGCAGTATTAGTTCAAATTTTCAAATCTTTGAAATGATAAATACCCATAACGCGACCGTTCGAATCGGCAACTTCGCAAGCTACTCGTCCAATGAATTTATTAATCGTACCTTTTACAAATTTAGATGATAGTTTTGTTGTGTATTGATTGATAGCTTTACTTTGGGTAAAGTTCCTAAAGTATACCGTTTGTCCTATAGTGTACCTCGGGGTTTGTAATGAAGATTGGATCGCGAATGATATTTTTGAGATTGTTCTAACAAGATGCGCTGTATTTTCTGATGAAATTCATACAATACTTCAGTTCTTGCATCGTAATTAAGTGTGTTCCCTCCAAGTTTGTACATGTTTTTGAGAATAGCATAGATAGATCCGTGTAAAATAGCATGTTGTCCAAAATCAGTATAGTGTGGAGAACATTTAATTGTCTCATGGACAGAATTATTGAGTACACAGGTAACAGCATATAAGGAATCATCCCATACTCTATGATTGTCTTTTATATAGCATCGCAAGGAATTCAAAATTTTGCGATTTACGCGTTCCGAAGCATTTGCTTGTGGGGAATATTTCGCGGTAAATATATGTTGTATGCCATATTTAAGACATAGCTGTTCTACTATTTTGGACTCGAACTGACGTCCATTATCTGTGAATATCACCTCCGGTACACCAAAAATAAAGAAAACTTGATTTTCAAAAAATTTAATAACGTCAGATGCCGTTGCTCGTCGTACTGCTTTATTCAACACAAACTTTGAGAAATGGTCGACAACAATAAGTATCGACGTGTTCCCGCTTCGAGTTCGAGGATATGGTCCAAGAAAGTCGAGGTAAATTCGTTGGCATGGTCGGAATGTAATCGGTAAACTATGTAATGGAGGCTTGTTCATGTAATTTATCGGTTTATTTTCTTTACATGATTCACATTGTAATATAAAATTCCGAACATCCGATAAAAGCGTAGGCCAAAAACAATTTCTTTTTAAAATGTCAGCCGTTTTAGTAATACCTAAATGTGCAGATTTATGTGGACAGTGCGCCGATTCAATTAGACGTGGTCGTAGTTCTAATGGTATTAAAAGTTTTAAACTAGGAACATCAAAAAGCCGATAAGTTTCCTTAGACGAGGTGTTTATGTAAGCCTTACCATCTAGCATTTAAACATTCCATTTTTGAGGGCTTGTCTCAATGTCACGCACCATATCTAAGTAATCGGGTGAGCTAACTGCAGGTGAACTAATTTCAATATGCAATGGTGTCGTTTGAAATTCTATCTCATCCATATCAAGCCGGGATAGTGCATCATGGACTGTGTTTTGGCTGCCTTTTCGATATTCAATATCGAAATTAAAGGCCTGTAATTTAAGACTCCAGCGTGCTAGTCTACCTGATAAATCCTTAAGAGTCATTAACCAGGTAAGATTGGAATGGTCTGTGATGACCGTAAATGGGAGACCTTCAACGTACGAACGAAACTTTTTAATAGCAGTGACAGCGGCCAAGCACTCCAGCTCTGTAACACTATAGTTGCGCTGGGCTGCATTTAATTTTTGCGAGACAAAGGCAATTGGTCGTTTGGCTCATTCGTCATCCTTTTAGAAAAGCACGGCACCAATTCCTGTTGAACTTGCGTCACATTGAATGAAAAATCTCTTTTTAAAATCGGAAGTAACTAAGACTGGTGATGAAATTAAAGCAAACTTTAATGATTCGAATGCTTGCTGAGTCTTCTGATGCCAATGAAACTGTTTTCCGTGTGAAATAAGAAATCTGAAAGAGAACCTGCCAGAACAGAGTTATTCTTTATAAACCGCCGATACCATCCCGGGACGCCCAAGAATCGTCGGACTTGCCGAACATTCTTTGGTGGCGGAAACTCTGCAATGGCCTTAACTTTATCCAGATTTGGTTTTAATCCACCGCTACCAACAACATAACCGAGATATTCGACTTCTCTGAGAAGAAACATGCTCTTTTGAACATTTATTGTCAGGTTAGCTTTTGACAGCCTTTCCACTACTTCAGAGAGTAGTGAAAAATGTTCGTCAAGTGTAGCTGTGGTTATGAGCAGGTCGTCCAGGTAGACGAACACTCGGTCATGCAGGTGGTGCGGGATTACCTTGTGCATCAAGCGTGATAAAGTTTGCGGCGCATTGCAGAGTCCAAAAGGCATCACCTTAAATTGATATAAGAGTCACCCCGAGACGGTAAATGCGGTTTTATCTCTTGAAGCTTGAACTAAAGGGATTTGCCAAAAGGCATCTTTAAGATCCAGACTCTAGATATATCTAGTTCTATCAAGTCTACTTAGAAGGCCATCAATCATAGGTAGCGGATAGGCATCCTTCTTTGTAGCCGCATTAAGTTTTCTGGCGTCTAGGCATAATCGTACTTTACCTGGCTTCCTCACGATCGTCATTGGAGAACTCCACGCACTTTTGCTCTCCTCTATAACATTTAGTTCCAACATATGATCTATCTCTCGATAAACCTCTTGTTGTACTACCAGAGAAATAGCATAATGCCGTTGTTTTACAGGAGTGGCATCTCCAATGTCGATTACGTGTGTTACGAGGTTTGTTTTACCCAGACCTAATTTTTCATAACTGGGAAATTTTTCGATTATAGCCTGAAGTTGAGCCTGCTGATTGATGGTCAGGTTATGTTGTTTCGATTGAGATTTGGAAGATAAATCAGTTGATTCAGCGGTTGAATTTAACGGATTTGATGTAAGTTCCTCAATGGATGGTTTAACTCCGAAAAGTCGCCAAAAATCGTAACCAAGAAATAAATTTTGTTGTAAGGTAGGAACAAGTTAGATTTTTAATTGACAAGTTTTGTTGTTATATGTGATATTCGCATTTATATATCCAATTACTTTTTGAGATGAACCAGAAGCTGTTTGAAGGTGAGCATTAAATGGTTGAAAACTGAGATTGTGTTTGATTACAAAGTTTTCACAACCTTTCCCTAAGGCGGTCACTGAAGCACCGCTATCAAGTAAACCGTACATTTTAGTACCATCAATGTGAACGATAGTGTATGATCTATGGTAATCGGAAGGGTTAGACTCTGTTTTTAGGATAGATTCTGATATTTGCTTAATTAGTTTAGAAATATTGCGTTTATTTTTAAAATAATTTATACATCGGAGGATTTGGTTTTTCTTGGATAATTTTGGATTTTCAATTTCACCATGGTCATAATTTAGTATGTTAATTTGGTTTCGATTGTCTGGTTCGATTCCTGGATCACTGGTTTGTTTTGGTGCAATTGCTGTCGGAAATGAAAGTACCCAGGTGCTTTCATCCCCGCAGTTCGGTTTCCCGACCGTTTATTACACTCTAAGCAATGTGGCTTAAGAACATCAGGCATTCCGCAACCATAACAAAAATATTTGTTTTAGGTATTTCGCAGTGAAAAAATGTGTGACCTTTAGTTCGACAATTCCAACAGGTAATAATGGATTCATTACGAGAAGTGTTTAAATTGCGAAATCGAGGGTTATTAAATGCTTCGACTGAACCTTGCGTTGGACATTGAGTGTAGACGATATTTTCAGATGATTGTGGTGAAATGGTTTCTGAAATTTCATGGACGTGATGAGAGCTTCTGTAGCTCATATTAAGTTCTGGGGTATAATTTGTACTCTTCCACGAATCTTCCGTAACAACACAGACTGAAACAAATTCAGACACACTTGCGAAAAATCTACCTGCTAGATGAGCTTTAAGTCCCGGACGCATATTCATTTTTAATATTTCCAAAAGTTCTAAGTCGGGCAAAGGAACTTTCAATGGTAATGTTAAACTAAGAACATCGTAATAGAAATGAAAGATTCTTTTAGACGTTGTATTCTCGTTTGTAACGATTGCTTGATTTCGGCATCCGTTCTTCGGTTTTAGATCGATTGAGAAAGGATTCTCGTATTTCCGACCATTTACAATCAGGATTCCTCTTCATCGTAAGCCAATATTGTTCACGGGCAGTATCGTGTACTAATGAATGAATGTCCGTAGCTAGTTGATCTAGAAGAATCTTGTGTATTTTAGCCAGGTGTTCAACTCTAAAAATGAACTTTTTAATAGGCAAACCCGTATGAGATCCATTAAAATTTCTATTCCATTTATGAACTGGTGTATGAGATGTTGAATTATTTGATCTATTCAAATTATTATAGAATTTTGAAGCATCTACTTGAGGAAAAGAAGCCATTGGTTGACCGTGAAAGCTAGATGCTAAATTATTTGCAGAGGGCATTACTATTGACTGGGCCATTGAAGGATGAAATAAATACGGATTAAATGGCATAAAATTGTTCAGAGGCCGCATAAAACCGCAGCGGGAAACCCAGTTGAAGTCATATTTCTATTGGAAGCCTGTGCCGGTATATGCGTATGACTTGGTTGTCCAGGTAGAAAAGTTGTAACAGATGCGGGAGCAATTCTATGATAATCTGGTGTAAAATTGGCATTTGTGGTTAAAGCTGGATTAATTATATGCTCTGGATTAGCAGACGAAGGTTGAGAACGAAAATGCATAGTAGACTGATTTGCAGGCGAAATGTGATGACTTTTTATCCCAGTGGTATCATCAAGATTTGATTCGGAAGCAAGAGCATCCGTTATATCAAGTGATTCTATTGGATCAATAATAAGATCTTTTATACAAGCAACTAATTCATCTTTTGATGATTCTTGTTTTTGAAATTTTAAAGCTAGTTGTATCAATTCTTTTGTAAGAACGAAAATTTTATTCATTGGTTCGGAAAATTCTAACACAAGAGCTACTTTGTCTAATCGAGAATAAATATGTACGCACTTAGATAAAATGGTTTCGAACTCAACATTATTAGGATCACCACTATCAATACATTTAGTTAAGTTTATTTGTAAATTCTGTAGTTTACGTGGCATGATGCCACTTCGGTATTCGGATATTTTAATGCTGATGGATGAGGTTGTTGAGGAGCATCTTGTGGATTGCTATACTCGTGTTGTAATTGTTGTTCCAAAGTGCTCATTTGAACGCGTAAAGACCCTGTAATTTGACGAAGCTCGCATTCGAATTTTACTTCATCTATATCTAGATGGTCGATATTTACAATAGGTAAATCTATTGTAACAATTGTAATTCAAAAATAAAATATAATAAAAAAAATAATAATAATTGAAAATTTAACGGTAAATATCTAATAAGAAAATATAATAATAAGAAAAGTTAATAATATCGACTTAAGGTATTATCTATGTATAGCTTAAACGCCACACTACAATAAGATAAACCTTTAGTAAATTCTGTAAAATTCAAAAAAAAAAGAAAATCGAATATTTAATAAAATTAAATTTGTATTCAAATTTAGCATAAGAACGAAGAATAGGTGTGTTTTTGTTGAGCTACTATAGTGTTAAGTTTGTTCCAGTTCTGCAAGGGTATAAGGATAGGATAAAGAAAGAATTAAGAGGAATAAAATGTTTCTATCAAATAAACCACACTACGTACACTTGATTCAACAATATAAGATTGGATATAAATGCGAGGATATACTCGATAAAAAGCAAAAAAAGTAAAAAAAAATCATGTCATAGTTTCGAACAACACATTCAATACTTATAAAAGTAGACACTGTTGCGAAGACATGGGTTTTATTGTTAATAATAACTTGCTAAACTGTATATGCTGACATTAAACTCGATAGCTAATACAGCTAGAAATAATGCGATACAATTTAGTAAATTATTAAAAAAAAAAAATAAAGAAAAAAATTGGAATTAGTATTTGGGATAAAATTGTAAAACAAAAATGATATGGAAACTAACGATGAATCGACAGTTTAACTGGATAGACAATCGCGCCTGTAAAAAAATATTTAAACTTTAATTAAAAAGTAATACCGGAAAGGAAAAGGAAGAAAGGAAGCCATTGTTGTCTTGGGCGCCATCTGTAATGAATTGCGAGGGACATTAGAAGAAAAATAAACAATTTTTTGGTTAATGCCTATCGTTACCGAAATTATTATACAGTCTTTCAGAGCTTCGGGTGGCTTTTGATTTGCCGGCTAAAGCTCAGGGATTGGGGTGGGGAAGATGGGATGATGAAAGAAAAGGAAGGTACTTACAGGAGCAGAACAGGAGTATTTACCTATAGCAGCATATCAACTCACCATATACCTCGTTGTTCACACTATATACTTCATCCTTTTACAGATTTTCTCAAATCCACATATCACATTCATCTTTTTAAATTCACGAACGGAGCACAAACCGAGACTAATAACTCAAACGAAATCAAATTCATAAGAAGAAGAAAAAAAATATTTAAAACGAAAAAGAAACCGTCTATAATCTACTACATATATGAGTACTTTCAAATTTATTAAAAATCAAAAATAATAAAAAAATTAAAGAAATTCAAACAAATTTATATAAATAATAATCTTAACTAAACCCAACACCATTTTTTCTCAAAATAAATTCAAAACTTAAAACTACAAAAAAAAATTAGATAATAATAATAAAACTTAACTAAAACTTAACTATATCGTCTTATGTAATTGGTTTTATTATCCATATACGTAATATTTTATTTAAATCGAATAATCTTTATAAGTCTTTTATTCCAGTGCACGTGGAGGAAAAAAAATCGTCCATAATAAGTTTTTCACAATTCTGTAACGTCACTTTTTTTTTAAAAGAGGTGCTTTTAATTATTTATTTTTCAACCAACTATACAACCACCGATACTTGTTGTAGCGACTGTATATTACTTCCACTATTATTATTATTTTTTTGTTTTGCTTTGTTTTTATTTTAATATTACTGCATTCCAAGCAGTTCAATTTTTAATATGTAAGCACGCTGTTAGGTCACTATGAACTTATTATAACACATATTTAATATTATTTATTATAATTCACTCATACAATTTAGGTTTTTAAGTTGGTTTTTTTTCACTTTAATGCAAGCAGTGAAAAAAAAATGTTTCAAAATGCATATCATAGATATGTACATAGTTTTTATTTTATTGTTACAAACACGAGGTTGTAGCGGCTGATTATTTAAAATTAAATAATCAACCGCCACAAAATAACAATGAACAAAGTGACATCTCAATTACAATAGTACAACCACTGATACATTGAAGTTGGTGGTACACAATCGGCAATACTAAACAATTCAATTACAAAATATATTTATATCTACACATACAAAATAATAAAATACCAAAAATTAACGAACGGTATTTTGGAGCAAAATAACAAGAAGCGCAAGAATTTTGGGTGGTAAAAATCAAAAAAATTAAAATTAAAATTGAAATCTTAAAATTAGAAATTACAAATAAATAATTATAAATTACTATTGTTAGAGAAAAAGTGTTTGTTTGAATTGAACTAACCAGTGATACAAAATTCGAGGTGTTCTGCAAATAAAATACCGATACCCACTTAACAACTTACCGTAAGAGGGTATACGATAATTGGTGACCTTCCGACAGAGGTTTTTACCTCAAGACGAATCAACTGGATATACACGTAGCCGCCTTTGCTGTAAAGTACAAGCGTTTTGTTTTAAATTAACTTGGTGCGAAAAGTTTTCGTACCAAGCAAGGGTACGTACACATTAATAATTCATATATTTTGTTATCGAACAAATACTGTGCCGACCATTTATTTTGCAGTACCAAAATTCATTCTTACGCAAACATTCTGCTATTTGGAAGAATTAAATACTGCGGAAAAATTACAACATTAAAAGAAGTTATAAGCACTAGTTTCAACAATTTATAAAGTACGTGCATAATCAGGAAATACAACCTTGAGATAACTGGAAAAATATTTAAGAAATACAACCTTGAGATAACCGAAACAATTACTATACAACACCACGAGGCAATATAACGTAGAAATACAAAACATACAATCATATATAAGAAGCAACAACAATAAATTAAGCGCACATCAACTCCTGCTTATAGTAGGACAATCGCGCCTCCGCGGGAGATGACAAGAAGAGCCACATCCGCAAGTTTATATTTTTTTGATATTTTTTTTCTCTCACTTGCATAATTATAATACAATATAAATTAACGTAGAATCATATAAACATTTAGATACATATATATATATATATATATATATATATATATATATATATATATATATATATAGATACATATATATATATATATATATATATATATATATATATATATATATATATATATATATATATATATATATATATATATACCGTCGTCAAGAATTTCGTTCGTTAGTCGTTGGTTCAATTATTAATTTTAGACGCATTCACTTATTTTGTCAAAATTATTATCTCGAACAAAATAGCAACAAACATACATTGTTTTGTATACATTGTTTTGTTATACAACTGAATAAGACTTGCAATCGCTAATATTATCGATCATAGTATTATTTATCAAAGTCGTTCAGTGAACAAAAATAATAACTAATATTTTTAAGCAGAAGTGAAGTTTCTTCAAAATGGATTCCGATATAGAAACTGAAACTTCGATCCCAACTGGATCAACCAATAAAATGTAAAATGAGGAATCTAAGGCGTCCGTTTTGGACAAGTGACCCCACAAACTGGTTCAGAGTCGCAGAGATTCAGTTCCAGTTACGAAAAATAACGGACAAACAAAAATACTTACTCACGTTAGTCGCATTGTCACCGGCAACATGTGCCAAGATTTCAGATTTTTTAACAGACCCACCGAATGAAAACCAATACAATTTACTAAAGGAAACATTCCTTGCACACGCCTTGCAAGAGTTGAAAACAAATTAAATCGACTTCTGAATTCTCATCAGTCTCGTTCACGAAGCCGCGGTAGACTACAACGAGGCGGTTCCAACACTCGTTCACCCTCCGCATCTTCTAGCAGACATCGACAGACTCACTGGAATGGTGTGTGTTTTTACCACCATAGATTTGGCACTCGAGCCATTAAATGTACCAAACCCTGCAAATTCCGACAGTCAACTACTCAACTTATGGAAGTTGACCCAAAAAACTAATAAGCCGGACGGTCGAGACGACAAAGTTTTTCGAACAACGAAAATCTTGTCGTCTCCATTTATACGACAGATCAAATAACATGACTTTCCTTATCGACACGGGAGCCGACTTTTCGGTGCTCCCTGTCACAATTTGTTTGAATTATAACCCGAACTTGTTGAAATCTAGAACCGATCTAGTTTTATCGGCTGCCAATGGCACCACAATAAATACTTATGGCACAAAGTTGCTACAGGTGGATCTCGGACTAAAGCGAAAGTTTACTCACGCATTTATTCTAGCATCAGTAAACCGTCCGATCATTGGAGCCGACTTACTGGAAAAATTTGGTCTATTAGTCGATTTAAAACGGAAACGGCTGGTTGATTCAGCTACCCAGCTGTCAATCAATGCCTCAATGGTTTCAGTGGACACACAAACACCGATCCAATTCCAAATCGATAACGGTTCTGGCACGCTGCTAAAGAAGTATCCATTACTCACAGCGGAACCAAATTACAATTTACTAGTTCGTCATAACGTGGTCCATCATATAGTTACTTCGGGACATTTGCCTATGTCCAGACCACGTAGATTAGACCCGGTACGGCATAAAGCAGCATTCACAGAATTCCAGCATATGGTGGAATTAGGCATTTGCAGACCATCTGCATCATCTGTCTCATGTCCATTACACATGGTGAGAAAGAAAGATCTAGACTGGCGACCTTGTGGGGATTATCGGCGACTTAACGCAGTTACAGTCCCTGACCGTTATAGAATTCCTCACATACAGAATTTTTCCATGCACTTACATGGTTGCAAAATATTTTCCAAGGTCGATCTCGTCAGAGCCTATCATTTAATTCCCGTAGCGCCTGAAGATATTTACAAAACAGCAATTACAACCGCATTTGGCCTATTTGAATTCACCCGAATGCCATTTGGTTTGCGTAATGCAGCTCAAACTTTTCAGCGCTTTATGAACGAAGTAATTCAAGGTCTTGACTTCGTTTTCGTATGCATTGATGACATTCTTGTGGCTTCGCAGAATGAGGAAGAGCACAAACTACATTTGGAGAAATTATTCCAAAAATTATCTGAGTTTGGAGTGCATATTAAGACTTCGAAATGTGTATTCGGAGCAAGTACTCTTGATTTCCTTAGTCACAAGATCACTTCTAATGGCATTCTGCCCTCACAAGAGAGAATTAATGCCATTATGAATCTACCAGCTCCAACATCCATCAAGCGTATTCAGCAATTCATCGGCATGATAAATTACTATCACCGATTTATACCCAAACTATAGCTGAAACATTAGCCCCAATTCATTCCCACTTGGCAGTTCTACTCAGAAAGCCCAAAACGCCTAAAAATTTCTCTTGGCCCGATGATTGTCAAGAAGCATTTAAGCGATTGAAAAATGAATTGGTTAACATCACGTTATTAGCTCACCCACTGAACAACGCCAAATTCAGCGTAACGACAGATGCCTCGAATACTGCCGTCGGTGCAGTATTGCAGCAGTATAATAACAAATGTTGGGAACCACTGAGTTTCTTTTCGAGAAAACTTACAGATGCTGAAAAAAAGTATTCAGCATTCGACAGAGAATTACTCGCAATTTATCTAGGAATAAAACACTTTAGATACTTTGTCGAGGGCCGGGAATTTACTGTTTACACAGATCACAAACCTCTCACAAGAGCAATTAATTCCTAAACTGAAAGAAACCCAAGACAATCGCGACACTTGGATTTCATCAGTCAATTTACGACGGACATCCAGCATGTGCAAGGAAAGGAAAATGTGGTGGCAGATACTTTATCTCGCACCACGGACATCGAAACAACAACAGTCGAGGCAAATTTCGACTACAATAACATTATATCAACCCAAAAAGCTGACTTAGAACTTCAGAATTTACTTTCTGGTTCTGGACGTCACACTAATTCTACATGGAAACTAGAGCTTGTCAAACCATTACCTGGCTTAGAGATTTACTGCGAAACGTCAACGGGTACGAATCGCCCATACATCGCAGAAACACTAAGACCTACAATATTCAACGCATTACACAACCTTTCTCATCCTGGAGTTCGCGCTACCCGTAAATTAATCAGTGAACGCTATTTTTGGCCGAGCATAAACAAAGATGTATCTCAATGGACTCAATCGTGTTTATCCTGCCAACGAACAAAAGTACAGCGTCATATAAAATCACCTCATGCACATTTCGATATTCCAGCAGGAAGATTCGAGCACATCCATTTGAATATTGTGGGACCGCTACCACAATCCAATGGATATTCATATTTACTAACGTGCGTCGATAGATTTACACGCTGGCCAGAAGCATACTGTATGACTGATATGTCAACAGCAACCATCGCAACGACGTTTGTCGCAAACTATATATCGATCAATACTGGAAAATTTACAAATTAAAGTACCCAGTAGATATCTAAGGAGAAATGAGTTCTTGCAAGTTGATGTCCATAGAACCAACTATGGTTCTAATGAACCGATTAACTGATGTGCAAAAGCTTTAATCAGATAAATCACCTGTTCGATTTTACTTCTAGCAAGGATACCTTAAAACGAGATTGAAGCAACACTTTGCTTCTCTCTGATTTTAATTATTATTTTATATGTCTGACTATTACGTCATTTTATATGTATGACTATTATGTCATTTTTAATGTCAAGTCGTATTTGTAGACTTATTTATAAATAAACAAATAAAAGTCTGCACCACGAGAGTAGAAAATTTGCAAATTTGCGTTTTAATTGATTTGATCTTGACTGGGTGCTGTAGGTGGTATAAATTGACAATTGACTTTGTCCTTCAAAAGACTAGAAATAATTTGGTTATTATTAGTTTTTAAGAGTGTGTATATTTTTTGTAGGTAATTTTTTGCGTTGTCGCAGTATATTGTATGGCAAAGTCCTCTTCTGCTTATGAATCTTCTTAGTGCTCCTAAGAATGACTCCGTGCTTAAGTTTATGCATATTTAAATATGAATAGCGTGAGTATTGAAACACACAAATAGACACAGATATGCTTTAGTTGGAATCGAGCCTCTTCGACGTACAGCATGCATTTTAAACGGACCGCAAAAGTCAATTCCAACTGGTTCAAATGACACCATGTACTGTACTCTATTTTTAGGCAGCTGCCCCATAAGTTGACTCGACATTTTTGGATTTTGTTTTAGGCATTTGACATATCTCTGAAACACCTTCTTCGCTACTTCTTTACCTCTGACAATCCAAAATTGTTGTCGAACTAGACTCATCAATAAATTTGTCACTGGATGTTGACGCTGAATATGCATATCATACGTAATGATTGTTGCTATAGGTGACTTTGATGATACAATTATTGGATGCTTGGCGTTGTATGTCAACGCTGAATTCTCTAACCTGCCTCCCACTCTCATGATTCCCTCGGGATCGAGGCAAGGATACAACGTTCGTACTGGCCACTGTTTTTCATCTCTCGCGAGCTTTTGTGGACCTTTCCACCATAGGTTATTCACTGTCATTTCTTTCATTGAGTTTCCCCTAATTGCACAGTCGACCGGATTATGCCTTGATGGGACGTGACACCATTGATCTCGTTTGTAAACATCTATGATTTGAGTTATTCGATTAGCTACAAACGTTGTCCAACCTCTTGGTTGACTAGATGTTACTGATGCCACCTGGGTGGAGAGAGTTGGAGTAACTTCCTTCACTAATCGACTCAGAAGTACTGCCCCCATGAGTTCAAGTTTCGGTATACTGACTTGTTTAAGTGGCGTGACCTAGGTTTTGGCACATATTAGATGTGTGTAAAACCGTGCATTTGACTGTGACCGAGCATATACTGCAGCTGCGTATGCCCATTTACTAGCGTCACATCGAGGAATTTGTATTTTAGGCACTTGACATAATGTATTTCGAATTTCCATCCACGATATTCGGGTTTCTTCACACAGTTCCTCATCCCATTCTATCTTCTGCAACCACCGACTCTGAAATAATATTTTAATTTTGATTGTAATTGGGGATAAGAGCCCCAGTGGATCGAAAATTTTGCTGGCCTACGACAGAAAACGTATGTATATTTCTAATTTCTAATTTCACTTGGTAGATGAATTGGTCAGTATTGGAATTCCATGCAATACCCAATACTTTCACAGGTTCTGGATGGTCAGAAAATGTCTTAAGACTGTTTGAATCTGGATCGTGTAAAATTTTCCCAACTCTAGATTGTTTGACGACATTTTTCGCAAATTGAAGCCGCCACTACTTAGAATGTTTAATATTTCATCTTTCAATTGTATCAGTTCAGGTGATGTCGTTGAGCCAGTCATTAAATCATCAACGTACATGTCACATTTCACGGCTTGAGATGCCTTTGGAAGTTTTTCAATGTGTGTGTCTGCTAGTTTTTTTAAGCATCTGGTTGACATACATGACGCAGACCTAGTACCATAAGTTACTGTGGTTATCGTGTATGGCGAAATTTTATGCTTGTTGTCACAGGATCATTTGGTGTTTTGTATCCTCCTCATCTAACCAAACTTGACGATACATTTTTTCAATATCGCCTACTAGTACGAATGGGTGTTGACGAAATCGTGTTAGTATTTGAAATAAACTTGATTGGATGTTTGGTCCCACTATATGAGATTCTGGTTCAATGACATGCCAGTGGTTGAGTTTGCAGACGCATCGGATACCACGCGTAATTTCGTCGTGCTGCTGCTATCTTTGAACACTCTTTGATTCGTGAAATTCTTCATTGGTTATGTCGGCTTTCGGCATGTGATGAAGGTTTTCGTAATCGTTTAAGAAACTCTGGTAAAGCTGTCGGAATTGATCATCTGTCTTGAATTGCCGCTATGTAGCAATAAATCTTGACACTTCCTGCTGGTAAGTTGATCCAAGTGGTTTTGATTGTTCCTTGAATCGCAATTTTGTAATAAAATGGCCATCACTAGCACGTCATCTTGAGCCATTCTTCGCAATATTATTCTTCCTTGCTTAACGTATTGGAATCTGCTACTTCTTCTACTATCCAAAATCGTTGCAATGCTGCATCAATATCAATGGTAGTGGCAAACGATTGAGTAACTGGCTTTATGTCATTTTCATTGGTGCCGCCTATGATCTAAACAAATTTAGTCTTGTGAGCTCTAAGATTTGAACTTCCTAGCTTTCTGTTGCCATCCTCAAATAGATCGAATATAATTTCAGCACCAAGTAAGACATCGATTGGTCTGGATTTATTGAAATTCGGTTCAGCCAATTTAATCTCGGTTAGGGTTCCTAGGTAACTAATATCAAACTCGTTGGCTGAGTTTGATATTAGTTACCTAGGAACCCTAACCGATATGCAGGTCATTACGTGTAATGCACGTGCAGGCCATTACGTGTATGATGGGTTTGGGTTACACTGTCTTCGGAGATATTAGGTTGCTTTTTTGTCTACATGCAAGAGACTATGGTGTTTGTAGGAACATTGTCGACATCTACCTCGAGTTCTGCATTGGAGAGCATTATGTCCTGGATTAAAACAGTTAAAACACCTTTTGTGGTTGCTTGAGTTGAATCGAGCGCATTCGATCAAGCTATGGTGTTGCGTTTCACATACTATGCAATTGCGGTAGTTGTCATGGTTACAAAGCTACTCTTGGGTTTGTTCTGTATGTTGGATTTCACTGATTCCAGGGCATCAGTTCTTTTTATTAAAAAATCGATGAAGTCGGTGATCGAAGGGAACTTGGGGCCCATAAACTTCGTGTTTCATCATCCAATTTTATTCAAAAGTAAATAGATGAGCCAAGGATCTCTCGCTTCAGCTAGGTCACCTAATGCCTTCAAACCACAAATTACTTCGTCGGATGTATCCAGTAATTTTCGTATATTGTTCGCAGTTGCTATTTAAACGTTCGGTTATTCTATGAAGTTTCGAATAAACGCATTTATTGTATGGCGCTTACGATCATATCGCAGTTTATGTTTTCGTTGTGCAATTGGATTCGGTTACTTTAAAATGATTAACGAGTGAAAATGCGTCTTCTTTAAGCAATCCCATCAAGTATTGAAATTTTTGGACCCGTAGAAATTGTATCTATAATATGAATCAGAAAACTTCTGCCATTCTGTGTTATCGCCAGAGAATGTTGGGATTTGTAATTTAGCTAAACGCACTTCTGGTCCGGTACTCATAGTGGTCAAGTTCAAACTTGTGTCATTGTTTGTAATGCTGGTTTCACAAACACCACGTTTCTTTATCCTGGTATTTCATCTAGTTACAATATCGTAGTAAGTTTCTTCGGCTTCGTCCATTTTAGATTCAACAGTTGTGTCTATTGCAAATAAAGATGCTTCTATCTCCGCTATTTTATCTGAAAGCTCTTTAGAACGATTTGCTTTGATACGCATTTCTTCAATCGTTTCATGTGAGCTATCGTCAATGCCATTAGCAAATTTAAATAATTTCGTCAAAATGCCTCTAAATATGGACCGCTGTTTCTTCAACCGTCTAACTCACTCATTCTTTTTTCGTATTTCACTTCACTTGTTCACTGTTAGACTGTATATAAGCTGAGATAATACAAAGTGTTGATCAGACCCGTTCTCGTGTATAGAAGTGAGAGTTGTACCTTAACGGAGTTATACAAAAGATGGATTGTAACATACGATTTCGAAAGAAAATCATTTTCGGAAGAACACGGTTCACCTATTGCTTGATAACTTTACCCCACAGTTATTAACAGTCGTGGTCCAGACCTCTTAGAAAATTGCATACAGATCTTAGTTATAAACACATTTGGTCTCAAATATTCAACTTCTTAAGAAAATCCTAAATTCTTAGGATAGTTAGGCTGACTGAGAATATAGTTGACGACGATAAAATTATGAACTGTTCAATTGGTTTGGAATATACATAATCCTGGTCTATACCTTTCATAAAATTGCACAGACATTTGTTATAAACATATAACGTCTCGAGATATTCCACTTCTTAAGAAACTCCCAAATTGGTAGAATAGTCAGGCAGTTAGCTTTCCAAGAGTTTTGGAACTGTTCTAAACCGTTCAGAAAATTACACAGACATTTGTAATAAACATATTATGTCAGGAGATACTCAACTTCTAAATAAAATCGTAAATTATAAGAATAATTAAGTTAACTGACGAAAGAGTTGACAACGGAAACACAATAAGCTTTCAAAATTGTTTGGAATATACAAAGTCCTAGTCTAGAGTTCTTAGGATAGTCAGGCCTACCAAGAATAGAGTTGACGACGTAAATATAATTAGTTTTTCAAATGGTTTTGAAAATACATGGTCCTGATCTAGAACTTTCAGAAAGTTACTCAGACATATTAGGTCTCGAGATATTCAACTTCTTAAGAAAACCCCAAATTGTTAGGATAACCAGGCTTACTAACAATTAGGGAATCCAAAACCGGTTTCCGGATTCCGGTAGAACCGGTTTCTAGACCAGTTTTCCAAAACCGAAAACCGGTTTTAAGTTTCTTCAAACCGGTTTTTGTTTAACTTATTTCATGTTTAGCAATTTTGTTTCGCCCACGGAATTTAATTAGCCGTGTTCTGTATCCAAAGTGTTATACCGCGAATACTGTTCATTACAAAGAGGAAACTAATGATAGAGACCCAGTTGATCTCGATACAAATGAGGAAAACGATTTTTTTTAGAAGAGACAGAAACTGATGAACGTAGTAATTCCCATCTCAAACAAAACTTTGGGGTTTCTTTTGATGGCGATGACAGTCTGGAAGTAGTCATTATATGGAACACTCTCACTTACAACCTTTTATTTTTAAGGGTATTTAAAAAAAATTGTAGAAAAATGGTTCTTATTTTCAGACGGGCACCAACAAAAAATTACGATATTCTCCAGAAATAAATCAAAATACAAAATGGAACAGTGTTGTAATGATGCTGGAACGATCTTATCTTTTGCTTACATATATACTCTCCGAAGAAAAGGTTCAATTGCTTTCAGAAGTAATATTGATTCTATTGTCTGTTAAGCTAGCAGTTGAATCATTTTGTCGAAGAGATACCACTATTCTGAATGCTGATGTCACTTTTCATTTTCTATTGACTAAATTGCAGGAAGTTTTCACTAGAAATAAGAGTGGCCTTATTTAGTCAAATCAAGAAAAGACGTACTCAACTATCAACAAAATGCAGAAAAATATTAAACTGAGATATTTCTTAAACTTAATAAGTTCGACCTTTTAATAGTTGTAGTGGCATTGCTTCAAAGAACTAAAGTTTTATTAGACACTATTGATGTAAGCGTACAACGCATAGGTGAAGATGAAGAAAAATGTTTTACAATAGAAAATAACATTCACACCCGAAATATAACAACCACTGAAAACCTTAGGCAAATGACGGACCGAGCAATGAAGGGAACTTCACGGCTGTTCAAAATAAAGGGAATGTTAGAATGACAACACGATCGCATCGAGGCCATTATTTAGATTTAGTTTACTTTTCAGGTTTGCACTCACTAAGAATAATAGCAGTTTTGTAATTTAACATTTAAGGCTGTCTACTACGATTTAACTTTGTTTTATAAAACCGGTTTTAAAACCGGAATCCGGTTTTCTATAATTTTCAACACCGAAAACCGGTTTTACTATTTTTGTCAAAAATTGGATTCCCTGCAAACAATAGAGTTGACGACGTAAAAGTAATCAGTTTTCGAAATGATTTGGAATATACACACCCTTGACCTAGACTTCATAAAACCACACATTATAACTATTACGTCATCATAATTTATCCTTTTGTATAGATATACCCTGACCTTACCGAAGTTTGTGTAGTGCTTCATCAATTATCGACACCCGACCTGCCGATCCCATAGCATAGTTTTATTTAAATTCCGATTTCATCCAGAATCGTACTTCCCAACTACTGCAAAAATTAGAACTATTATTTCGATACTTGTTTACCTATCTTGATGACATATTTCTTATTTGAAAGATAATAAAATTTCCTATGAGACACAATCAATAAGGGTTGAACAAAAAATTGGAGGAATAACCAAAATTAAAAAAAAACAATTTTTCTCATTTTCAGAACTCAGTGGCACATCAGTTTGGTGGGGTGGAGGAAGAAGGGAGGAGTGAGAACATTTAGGGGCCACCTTATTATATACATATACTTGTATATAACATATTTTTGGGCCTATCGTCATAATTGAAAATAATAAACATGTCTAGTCCAAAAGACACTCCTTCTGCGCGCGCGGGTGTAATATTTATGTTATTGTTGACAAAGTGGAGATAAAATGTAAAGAAACGAAAAATCTTCGATGACTTTGTTAGTTATATTATTAGACTATACATGGAGATAACTTTTAAATGTCACACAATCATTATATTTCTTTCCGTATAGACAAACACAATAATCGAACGTGTGAAGGGTTGGGACAAGTCGTCACAATGCCGTTGTATATAGATTGTCGAGGTGCCCCGATAAAAATCATTACGCATATAAAATGTTATATTTCTTAAATCATTTGGGACTTCCCATTCCTCTTAATAAGTAGATACTTACACATGTAATAGCAATAATAACAATAATAAATAATTGGGGCGACCAAATGCCAACTAAAATAATAACATGTGTTTCACAAACATAATAAATAGGGAATTAATGAAGAATAATTTCCACCGTTTTCTGTTGTTGTAAATACTTCCCCTATATTTCCCGTGTATAATTCTATCTCGAATTAAATGATATAATACGATATAAATTATATATATACGAGTATATAGGATATGCCACCCCAATTCCGAATTGGGTATGAGGTAAGAGATTGACCTAAATACGTGATGCAATCAAACAATAATTGGAATTGCTTATTTGATTGTCGAATGATTAAATAAAGATATAATGTACATAGCATGTCTGGATGTATATGTGTAGGTAATCGGTTTATATATGTATTGTGACTGGGTTGGCACTCGTAACTGCTACCCATGTATATTGTGTAATTTGAATTCAATTTAATCCTATCAAAGACAGGGCAAAATTTCTTGCCATGGAAATAAATGAGTATTTAAGACTTTCTATAGATCGAAACATACAACAATTACAATTATCTCTTTTTATTTACCTTATTCTATTCATACTCGAAATATTGGTAAGTCATTAAAAACATTGAAAGAAACGTAATCGGAAGATTTAAATCTACTATGATAATAATCGTTTATAAAAATATCAGAGTTGGTTAACCTTTTGTACTAACGTTGTGGTAGGGGCTCATATCTTCAAAAGTAATGTGTCTGGGGATCTGGTTAGAATGTCTGTGAAGTTAGTCCGAAAATTATCCCGTGGGCCGTGAATATGCGATGGCAACACTTAAATATAAATATCGCGACATTTTTCAATGTCATCCCGAAAAAAACTTTCTATCACGACATTTTTAAGCATCATCCCGAGAATATCTTTCTATCACGACAGATATAGTAACACGATAGAAACTATCGTAAACCCATCATCCCGAAAAAATTGTCATTTAACTTTGACTAGATATTCATTATGAAGAATCGCTTGATATAAGTTTTGTAGGTAATGAGTTGACCAATATCAAAAACCGATCAAAACCTGATAAATCCAGAGATATTTTATAATGATATTGGATCGATATTGTATCTGCTCGATGGGTACATGCTCGATAAGTTCTAGCAAGCAAATTAGCAATTTGCGAGCTGAAAATTACATTTTGGCATGCTGGATCGAATTTGCTATTTACTAGCAAGTAAAAAATCAAAAAAAAGTTCCGACCAATATTTTGAGGTCGCAATACAAAAAAACAACAATTACATGAAAAATTAAAGTGGCTTTATTATTGGTTTATTCTTTTAATGGGATATTTGTGCGCAAGATTTGTTTGTTTTTTTTTATTTTAATTACTAAATTAAAATTAATATATAAATTAAAAACAAACAATTAAAACAATTAAGTTTCTCTTAAATTTATTTTTTTTGTCGGCTTTTACAGGCCATTATTGGCCCGTACCGTGTCAAGAATCTGACTCCATCGGTTTCGATCATGAGCCAGCTCTTCATATTGTTGCAAGCAATCAGAAGATGCCAGATCGCTCTCTACGCTGTGGAGCCATCGTCGCCGACAGCGACCTCTTCGCCTATTGATAGGTGGTTCTCCCTTCAAAGATCGCTGTATCATTCGGTTCGGATCAGCACGCAGAACGTGACCGAGCCAGCGTACTCGCTGTCCTTTGATTTCATGCACGATCTCAGGAATTTGCATTAAATTCCTGATCTCGTGGTTGAAACGAACTCGGTATGTGCTATCATCGTCGCGTTTTGGGCCATATATCACACGCATGATTCTTCTCTCGAATGTTAGAAGCTATCTTTCGTACTCATCCGTCAAGGTTCAACTCTCACATCCATACATGACAACGGTTCTGATCAACACTCTGTAAAGATTCAGCTTATCCGCATTTGCAAGATATCTTGATTTCAGTTGTAGACGTAGAGGATATAAAGCCCGATTGCCAGCGGCAAGCCGAAACCTGATATCCTTTGCCACACTATTATCGTGAGTAATGAGAGATCCAAGGTACTTGAATCTCATCACTCCTTCAAACGTGTGGTTACCACTACTGAAATCACTTGCGTCTTGGTCTCGAAAACCAGAGATCATATATTTTGTTTTGGACTCATTGATTTTGAGACCAACGGAAGCTGAACACTGTTTCAGTGGATCAAGTATCTCTTTCACTCCGTTGCCATTTAATCCAATCACACAGATATCATCTGCATAAGCAAGAAGTTGATTGGATTGTCGGAATCAGAAATTGTCCTGAGGTGTTGCACTTTTACGAAGGATGTATTCCAACATAAGATTAAAAAGTATCGGGGACAGCGCATCTCCTTGTCGAGCACCAGTGATGATTGCAAAAATTCTCGATAGCCTGTTCTCAACTTTGACACAGCATTGTGACTGCGTTACTGTCATTTTACACAGATGTACATATTTTTTCGGTATTTCGAAATATTCAAGCGCATACCATAGCCTCTCTCGATTGATCGAGCCAAAGGCTTGCTTGAAATCTAGGAATACCTGGTGTACATCGCGAGATGTTTCGTAGTACTTGGAAAGAATCATCCGTAGCAAAAAATTTGATCAGTGACTGACCGATTTGGACGGAATCCTCCTTGGTAGTCACCAACAATTTTCTCTGCCAGAGGAGTAATTCTTCCCAAGATGACGTTTGACAGTAACTTGTATGCTGTACAAAGAAGAGCTAAACCGCGATAATTCTCGCACTTCAGGTGATCACCCTTCTTTTTTAAAATTGGGCAAAACGCGACCACTTTCCATTCGTCAGGCATAACTTTATTTCGCCATACCAATCGAACAAGGTCGAAAAGACAGTTTCATAAAATTAGCCCTCCGAATATCAAGAGCTCTGAATTAATGGAATAAACCCCTGGTAAACGATTTTCTTTAATCTCTGCATGGCCATTGAGAATTAGGATGGATCCTCAATGAACATCTCCGCGGTCTGTATTTGAGGGTATTCAAATACAGCTTGTGATACATGTGGAACATTAAGTAGGTCTGAATAATGTTCACGACATGTATCGAGTACCGCATCGATGTTAACACAGAGGTTTCCATCCTGGTCCCGAATGGCAGTTGACCGAGATCTTAAGGTATGGTGCAATTCGGTGATTCCTTTAAAGAAACCACTCGAATTGTGCTCATTGCTGAGTTATTGTACTATTAAGACCTTAGCCTTCCACCATTCGCGCTTCTTCTGTCTACAAATGCGTTTAGCAGTTCTCCTTTTTTTCTCTGTTTTTCCTTGCAACTGTAAACCGAGTCTGCGCTTCGTTGTGGGCTATATTGCGTTGCTCAACAGCAAGACGACACTCCTCATCAAACCAATCATTTTTGGGCTTAGTTTTCACTATACCGAGAGTGTGCTGGGCAGCATCGACAACCAAGGTTTTCAATACTTCCCAGACACTGTTCATATCATCAGATTGGTAATTGGATCGTAAAATGCTACTGCTGACAAGATCTTGATATTTTCGTTGCGTTTCTTCATTTATTAGACCTTCACAGGAGAATCGCGAATTATATTCTCCTGCCTCCTTGACTTGTACGAAAATTTCCATCGCAGCTTTGCAGCAACCATAAAATGGTCACTGCCTACGAATTTGGTTGACGGCCGATACGATCTCACGTCTTGGACAACCCGAGCCCGGTCTTTTGAAATCAACATATGGTCAATTTGGCTTCGGGATGTTTTACGTGGATGTGTCCATGTTTCAAAAATGGTTGTTTTTATGGGGAAAGAATGTACTTGCCACTTGGAGATCATGTGCAATCGCAAAGTACATCATTCATTCCCCATTTTCGGTCGCAGTTTCGTGTCGGGAGTACGGACCTATATTATTACATAAGTCGGCCTGATTTCTGCCAGCTCTAGCATTAAAGTCACCAATCACCAATCTGATATCGTGATCAGGTATAGAGCCCATCAGATTATCCCAATTATTGTAAAATGAGTCTTTATCTTGTGATTGGCTTACATCAGTGGGCGCATGTACACAAACAATTGACAGGTTGGCTAATCTCATGTGCAAGCGAAGCTTACACATTCGATTATCGACTGATTGGAAGTCCAACGCAGCCTTTTTTACCTGCGGCCCAATGAGAAAGCCAACTCCAAGATTTCCGAGGTCATCTCCACTGTGTTGCAACGTATAGCCTTGGGACACATATACTCCATTTTTAGACGATCGAGTTTCTTGGAGCGCTACGAGTTCCAGCCGATACTCCTTCATACATGTGATAAGGCCGTCCAACGCGCCAGGTTTTCTTAGTGACTGCACGTTCCACGTGCTGATCCTCAATCTCGTATCTGGGAACTTAAGCGGGGGGTCATTGTTATTTAGGCGGTATCCGATTTTTTTGTTTTTGTTGCCATTTTTAACAGTTATTGTTTTTTACGGATGCGGGTCATCAGCCCAGCGATCCAACCAGATTTAGTCGCCTCCTACGACAAGCTCTGGATACTGTGGTGGTATTCTATGGATCTCATGTTTCGTTCGAAATATTTACGAAGCATGGTTGCCCCCACCCACAGGGCCTAAAATACAACATCTCTCTTAAAATACAACATGGAATTAATTGTTGTAAGGCATCGAAGACGAATTCCTCGAAAAGTATTCAAAGACCGGAGAAATCCATTTGAATGTGAAGACAATATATTTTTTAATAGATATAGATTCAGGAAATCAGCAGTTGAGTTTATAATTGACAAATTGGCAATCCAACTTCAAAGAACTACGGGTAGGAGTAACGCGATTCTGCCATACTTAACAGTAAGAGATTCATTTTTTATATTGAGGAACAAAATATTTAAATGTACTGTATTAATTTTAGGTGCATTCTGCTTTAAACATATTAGGGTCAGGAAGTTTCCAATTTGTGACTGGTTAAATGAACTATCATCAATTAAGTCAACCAACTATAAGCAAACTATTAAAAGAGTTCCTAGAAGCGATGTTAGTTCATAGTAAAGAATTTATAAAATTTCCACAAATATAAACACCACAAAATTGCAATTTTACAGAAAGTACGGGTTTCCAAATGTAATCGGTTGCATCGATGGAACTCATATCCCAATAAATAGGCCGCACCTTCCGGATGCATATTCTTTTTACAATCGGAAAGGATTTATTTCCATAAATGTTCAAGCGGTAAGTTTATTCAAGCCGATATTAAAAGAGACGTAAACTACTAATTTGGTTTAATATCTTTCAGGTGTGCAATGCAGCTTATGAGTTTACTGATGTTGTCGCTCGTTTACCAGGATCAACACACGACACACATATATTCAAGAATTGCTTACTATACCCGTTTTTGAATTCCAGCCGCCTTCCGGAAAATTGCTGGCTTTTGGTTGATACTGGATACCCATTGTTACATTGTCTGATGACCCCTATTATCAGTCCTTCTACGAGTACTGAAATAAATTATAATACTCACCACAAAACAACCAGAAAAATTGTCGATCAGGCATTTGGTGTACTAAAAAGCAGATTTCGAATTATTTGCAAAACTGGAGGATTTATGTGCTATGACGTTGAAAAATGCGTGCAAATAATAACAGTCTGCTTTATATTGCATAATATTGCAAAATTACATAATATGCAAAATTTTAAACCTGATCCTGCTAGAGAAGAGACAGAAGAATAAAATATAATTGAATTAAGTATAAACATTTAAATATTAACTTTATATAAAAATGGAGCCAGTGAAACCCGGAAAAATAAATTTCAATATCTGGCGAAACGTTTATAACACTTTTATTGTATATTAATTTATATTTTGAATTATTTATTGTTTTTATTTTATTATTGAAAAATGTTTAAAATATAATTTTTATGTATAGTTATTTTATTATATAGTGTTATTTTATTATTAAAAATCTAACAAATTATTTTAGTGTTTTCAATTATTTATTTATTAAAATATATATTATTATTGTTACTCCACCGCCCACGTCAGAAACGATAATGTTGAATAATGGTAATGGATGTAATGGCCGAAAAATAATTGGCTTGTCACTCAACCAAGACGGAGGACACGAGCGCCACGATCTAGAAATACTAACATCAAAATAAGATAATGCAGTTGCTAATTATGATAATGTAAATTAATAATGTGGTGCATTATACTTTGAATAGATGTCGGACACGAACAACAAAATATCTATTCAAAAGTAGTAACAACTGACTGTACTAAATATGCTATCGAAACGAGAATATTCTACAGGAATTATACGATAGAACGTGACGTAATGAAATTAGGAATTAATGAAAAAGATGCATTGATAAATAAAAAGCGGTTTGAAATATTATTCAACAAATATGTTGAACCGCTACAGGACCCCCTTCGCAGATAGAGCCCGTGAATATCGAAATGTTATACAGAAAATCTAACTTTTTTATGTCGTGTCATAGCTGCTATCTGATCAGCAGAATTTAAAATGCCGTACGCTGGTTTCAATCTGTCAATCGTAATAGATTGATGTTTGCCTTTGATTGAAACAATAAATTTCTTGCGTAAACGCTGTATAACTTTAAAAGGTCCGTCGTTAGGAGTTTGCAACCCTCTTTTAACTATATCAACCCTAACAAAGACATACGTGGGGATGAGATTTTGCATGGTGGTGCGGAGTTGATTGACAACTGTGTCGGTTGGTGGCAAAGACGGAAGAGGATTTTCGACAAAGAACTCACCGGGTAACTTAATTGTTTGGCCATAGACCCTCTCCGCAGGTGGGCACTTCAGATCTTCTTTAACCGTTGCTCGAATACCAAGTAAAACAAGTGGTAATTCGGAACTCCAATGGATTGTATTGCCTCTGGCCTTAAGAGAAGCTTTAAGTTGGCGGTGACATCGTTCAACCATGCCATTAGCTTGAGGGAGATAAGCTGTTGTCCGTATCCGATGTGAGCCAAGGAGTTTCGTTAACTCACTAAAAAGTTTGGACTCAAACTGCGTTCCTTGATCAGTAGCTATGTCAAGAGGAACGCCAAAACGTGATACATAATTTTGGACAAATGTGTTAGCTATCGTAATTGCAGACATATCGTTCATGCAATAAGCTTCGGGCCAGCGAGTAAATCTATCGACACAGGTAAGTATATAAGTATATCCATTAGATGGTGGAAGAGGTCCAACAACGTCTAAATGGATGTGTTCGAATCGACCAGGTGGGATATCGAACTGTCCATGAGGTGATTTAGTATGCCTCTGGACTTTAGATTTTTGGCAGGCTAAGCAGGCTCGTGCCCAATGGGTCACGTCCTTGTTAATACTAGGCCAAAAGTAGCGAGCAGTAATCAATTTGCGAGTAGCACGGATACCAGGATGTGAAATGCCGTGTAAAGTAGTCAAAATTATTTTGCGTAATGGTTCTGCGATATAAGGGCGATTGTTGCCTGTTGAAGTTTCACAGTAAATTTCGAAGCCAGGTAATTTAAAAAGCTCTAGTTTCATATTGGAACTAGAAAGACATTCGGAACCAGAAAGTAAATTCTGAAGTTCTAGGTCTGCTTTTTGTGCTTTGATAATAGTATCATAGTCGAAGTAAGTCTCGACTTTGGCTGAATTTGTATTGGTCGAGCGGGGAATAACATCCGCGACCAAAGTATCGGATGTGCGGGAAAAAACCTCCGCAACCGTATCATCTACTGTGCGGGAAAAAGCATCCGCTACTACATTATCTTTACCGATCACATGCTGAATGTCCGTGGTAAATTGACTAATATAATCCAAATGACATGCTTGTCTTGGATTACGTTCAGTTTTAGACTGATTTGCTCTTGCTAAAGGCTTATGGTCGGTGTAAATAGTGAAATCCCGACCCTCGACAAAGTATCTAAAATGTTTAATCGATAGATAAATTGCGAGTAATTCCCGATCGAATGCGGAGTATTTACGTTCGGCATTCGTTAATTTTTTAGAGAAAATTCCCAATGGTTCCCAATTATTATTGTTAAACTGTTGCAGGACGGCGCCAACTGCCGTGCTCGATGCATCAGTAGTCACGCTGAATTTAGCATCGTTCAGCGGATGAACTAGTAAAGTTATATTAGCCAATTCACGTTTAAGCGAAATGAATGCATTCTGACATTCTTCGGGCCAGGAAAAATTCTTTGGCGTCTTGGGCTTCTTTAGTAGAGCTGCCAAGTGTGAGTGAATTGGGGCAAGCAATTCAGCTAACTTTGGAATAAATCGGTGGTAATAATTAACCATCCCGATAAACTGCTGAATGCGCCTAATTGTAGTGGGTGCTGGGAGCCTTAATGGCATTAATTCGTTCTGGCGAAGGCAGAATACCATTAGGAGTAATCTTGTGGCTGAGGAAATCAAGAGTTGTAACTCCAAAAACACATTTTGTGCTATTGATTCGAACATCAAACTCTGCTAATTGTTTAAATAGCGTTTCCAAATGGAGTTTGTGTTGCTCCTCGTTAAGTGAAGCTACATGAATATCGTCAATATAGACGAATACGAAGTCCAAATCTCGTACGACCTCGTTAATAAAACGCTGAAACGTTTGTGAGGTGTTTCGAATTCCGAAAGGC
Organism: Tipula lateralis; assembly: GCA_963932295.1. Lineage (NCBI taxonomy): Eukaryota > Metazoa > Arthropoda > Insecta > Diptera > Tipulidae > Tipula > Tipula lateralis. The sequence continues at coordinate 6,879,564 of OZ010739.1, read as the reverse complement.
ATTCGGGTAAATTCGAAAAGACCAAAAGGTGTGGTTATGGCCGTCTTAAGAACGTCTTCAGGAGCTACGGGAATAAGATAATAAGCTCTAACTAAATCGATTTTGGAGAAAATATTATTTCCATGTAAATTCATGGAAAAGTTTTGAATGTGGGGTATCGGATAACAGTCTGGAATCGTAACCGTATTCAATCTACGATAATCACCACATGGTCTGCAATCGTTATCTTTCTTCTTGATCATATGTAACGGACAAGAAACTGGGGATGCCGATGGCCGGCAACTCCCTAAATCTACCATATGCTGAAACTTTAATTTGGCAGCTTTATTGTAGCACGATGGGAACTAGCGTTCACATCCTGCTAACAGATTTGACTGTGTAGAGGCCTCAAAGCGGTGGTTGTAGCTCCGGCTAATGCTCAGGGTTGGGAGTGGGGTTGTAGAGGCTTGCACAATCCTTGAATACACCGCAGCAAATACAAGGAAGGAGAGATGTAACGAATTTCAACGCGCCAGACTAACTTACCTTGGATTCATCATCCTCAAATCGGGTTTTACTCTAAACTCATTCCGCTAGAGTTATAGCCGATCAACATTAACACCAACACTGATTTTAAATTTTACCAAAGTATAAAAAAAATATATTTCAATATCAAGACATTAATGCCGTTCATATAAATTTGAAAAAAAAACTTAATGATATTAAATTCATAATACATACTTTTAACTAACCCAAAATTGCGTTAAACATTGGAAAGACTTACAAGCTAACTTAGTAGCTAACAACCATGACATTTAAATTATAAAGGGGTTTCCAATTATGTAAGAATTACTTTATATTTTTTTTCCTTTGAAAAAAAAGAATATTCTTAAAACTAAATATTAATTAATTTAAAGATTAGATATAAAAAAAATAAAGAATATTATGATGATAAATACAAAAAATACTTAAGTATGACTGTCCCTCCGTGGGTAATTGGGACTACGACATCCGTTGACCAGGTGTAATATTCACGCCAATCATGGTATTTAACAGCGTACAACTTGTACCGTAGAATTATTCCTTTTATTATCGAACAGCAGCTGATTGTATCGTAGAATTAGTTAATTTTATTGTCGAACCGCAGAATAATAAACGGTACTATATATTAATTCTAGTTGTTAGACCGATGGTGTGAGTTATAATGTTCGGTTGAACATTGATATGATAGTAGAAGGTGTCAATGTAACAGCACACCTTCACTTAGCGTGAGTTGATGTTTTTTTTGGTTTAAACTTGTTTATAACTTATAGTTGAATAATTCAAAAAAATATTTAGGTATATGGTATATATACTGTTTTACAGTTCACAAAATTCACTTAGGTTCTATATATTATGCATAAGGTTTGAATTAAGATCAATTTTCAATCTTTACGCAACCTTGGTTAGTTTATACTTATTTTTTTTTTTTGACATTAGAACCAACACTTTAAGCACGTGAGCCGACTTACAGAACAATGAGAAGGTATCTTCACTTGATAACATATAACTTGGCTCAGTAAAGATATTAAAGTTCACCGTATTTAATCATCAACGGGCCCTCACTCTAGCGGTTTTACCTAACGCGATCCCCACGCGTTATTTTAATTTTTTTTTGGTTTTTTTTCTTTAACAGGGATTCTTATAGTTATTATATATAGTTCTTAAGTTATTATATATAGTTCTTAAGGTATTACCTATATGTACAGGTATGTCGGTATATCACTCGGTTTCGCCAATAACAACGCTATCCGATAAAAATGAATTTTTAATGCAATATTATTAAGCTAACCCGCTTAACCAAAAACTTATTACTCACTGACCGCTTTTCGTTTTTTTCTTCTTTTTCCTCCTCCCACATTCGCAAAAATCACCAACAAGCATATTTTCGTTCGAATTTTTGTCTATTCATTTGCCTCAGTCAATACTAAAAAATGTCGAAGAAGAACTTTCGCTACGGACAGCGCAGGGAACGATGACGACCGCGGGCATCGTTACATTATGGCGTATCGGATCTAGTCTTCGTGGTCTTGATACTGGTAAATGCCCTTCAGTAACAATATGATGTACCACGGAATGACAAACTGGTGAATTATAATTTGGCTCCGCTGTTAGTGAAGGAAATTTCTTCAAAAGCGTGCCATAGCCATTGTCTATTGCGTAAAAAATCGGTGTGGGAGTATTAACGCGCACCGTAGTGGCATGTATTGACAGCTGAGTCGCTGGATCAATAAGCCGTTTTCGCTTAAGGTCGACTAAAAGGCCAAATTTACTTAAAAAGTCAGCGCCAATAATCGGAAGATTCACTGCTGCTAAAACAAATGCATGCGTGAAATTACGTCTAAGTCCGATATTCACCTGGAGCAATTTAGTTCCATAGGTGTTAATTTTTGTACCATTGGCGGCTGCTAACACTAGATCGTGTGACTTTACATTTAAAAAAATAGTCGTGGAAAAACGTCGGACAGGGAGCACCGAAAGGTCAGCTCCCGTGTCTATAAGAAAAGTCAGGTTGTTAATTACGTCATTTATAAAGAGGCGGCTGTTATTTAAGGTCGAGAGTGCGGCCGACTCGACCAGGGGATCTACAAGTTTTTTGGATCACTACCTGTTTGGGGCTTATGGGCACAAGGTTTAATACACATGTGAGCTCTATCTTTGTGGTGTAAATGATACCAACAAAGCTGGTTCGGATTATTTGAACCAGTATTTTGCCTTCGATTATTTGAGCGAATACGAGGTCGTGAACGTGATCGAGAGCGTGAACGTGATCGGGGTATTGGCCGTGCAAATTGTCTACCGTGTTGGCCTGGCGCACCTATGCTTAATTGCCTGACAAGTTCCTTCACTTAATTGCCTGACATTCCTTCAAAGATCGCTGTATCATTCTGTTCGGATCAGCACGCAGAATGTGATCGAGCCAGCGTACTCGCTTTCCTTTGAATTCGTGCAAGATATCAGGAATTTGCATTAAATTCCTGATCTCGTGATTGAACAGAACTCGGTATGTGCTATCAAAGTCTCGTTTTGGGCCATATATCAGACGCATGATTCTTCTCTCGAATGTTAAAAGACATCTTTCATACTCATCCGTCAAGCTCCAACTCTCACATCCATACATAACAACGGGTCTGATCAAGACTCTGTACAATTTCAGATTATCTGTATTTGCAAGATATTTTGATTTTAAAAGTGGACGAAGAGGATATGAAGCTCGATTGCCAGCGGCAAGGCGAATCTGGATATCCTCTATTCCTCTCTACGAATTTTGTTGACGACCGATAAGATCTCACGTCTTAGACAACCCCACACTTTAAAAATCAACACATGGTTAATTTGGCTTCGGGATGTTTTATTTGGATGTGTACATGTTCCAAAAATGGATGTTTTTATGAGGAAAGAATGTACTTGCCACTTTGAGATCATGAGCGATCGCAAAGTACATCATTCTTTCCCATTCATTCTTTCGTGTCAGGAGTACGGACCTACATTAATAACATAACATAAGTCGGTCTGATTTCTGCCAGCTCAAGCATTAAAGTCACCAATCACCAATTTGACATGGTGCTCAGGTAAAGAGCCCATCAGATTATCCAAATTATTCTAAAATGAGTCTTTATCTTGGGGTTGGCTTCCATCAGTGGGCGCATGTACACAGACAATTGACAGGTTGGCTAAACTCATTCGCAAGCGAAGCTTACACATTCGATTATCGAGTGCCTGAAAATCCAGTACAGTCTTTTTTACCTGTGGCCCAATGAGAAATCCAACCACAAGTTTTCCGAGGTCATCTCCACTGTGTACCAACGTATAGCATTGAGACACATGGTCTCCACTTTTAGGCCATCGAGTTTCTTGGAGCGCTACGACTCCAGCCGAAACTCTTTCATACATGTGATGAAACCGCCAAACGCGCTAGGTTTTCGAAGTGACTGCGCGTGCCGATCCTCAATCCACGTGCCGATCCTCAATCTCGAGTCCAAGTACTAAAGCGGGAGGTCATTATTTTTTTGATTGTATCCGATTATTTTTAGTTTGTTGATATATTTAACATGTAGTTTTTTTTACGGATACGAGTCGTCAGCCTAGCGATCCAACCAGACCTAGTCACCTCCTACGACAAGCTCTGAATACTGTGGTGGTATTCTATGGGTGTAATGTTTCGATCGAAATGTTTACGAAACATTGATGTCCTCACCCACAGGGCTTGCCGGGTTCTACATGCTAAATCATGAAGTGAAATTATATATCCTCTTTTGGGAGGTACGCTACTGTCAATTTTGAGAGCAGCACTATATGCAATCGACATAAAGGCGATTTTCTCCAATACTGTTTCATCAAAATTTATTTTGGAGACGGTAATTGCCTTACATAGACTAGACAGTTAGTTTTTACTGGATACCAATCACATGAGTGCAGCTTTTCACTTTTCCACTTTTATCACTTCGGTGGTCTGCCCTAGAAGAGATAAGATATCATCATATCTTGTCGCCTATCAAAAATTAACTTGGGAATAATAAATCAGCAAAGATCCCGGTCCTTCAACAATTATGCTAGGCGCATAGCTGAGTATCTTGAGTACTTATTGTGCTCCAGATCTTCATACTCTCCTCATAGATTGCATTGCTTTGGATTACGTTTTCTTGAATAGCAATCACGATTCCTTGAATAAGAGTTTCATTCGAATAACATAAAGATTTCGGAACTGACGTGTGGAGAGTGTTCGTCTGGGAAGATATGCCCCAATCGGCCAATCGTGTCTGAGGATGGGAGACAAAATATGTAACATTTGCTTGTTGTCAAGCCAAAACAATGATAGAATTAAGAGGTTGCACTTCAAGTGTTTGACGGTGGTTAGATGGGAAGTTGTCTGGTAGAATCAAGTTGGCAATGCGGTCAGCTCTGTATCTTTCACAAGTGCTTCTGTTACCTCTTTGTGGTGGCCACCGGGCAACTGGTTTACTATGTTAGTAAATGTTAGTGCAGTTTACTATGTTTGTGCAGACGAACGCACTTTTCTCGACTACTCGTGGGATGTAATTATGGAATACACAAACTTAAGTTCAAAGGAACCGAATAGTGCAGTCGAGCCTTATAACTTGGAGGTGATCTCGCTTTCTCTAGAAAACATATCTCGTTGTTTCAAGGGAACCTTTAACAGGGAATAATGATACTTCGGTTATAAACTGACACACAAATGCACAGTCATTGGACGTGCAAGTTAAAAGCACTTGGAAGAAGAAACAGGTCGGATACGGCCACACCCACTCCAGGGAACCTGACCAAAACACAGAGAGTATCTTCTAACTTGAAGTCACAGGTCAACTGGTATGATGATCTGAAGAAATTTCAAAACAGTTGTACTACACAAGTACCAAGTGTTTGTCAAGGAAAATTTAATGATATGTTTGTGAGGGACCACGTTCATCACTTTGGAGCAAATCGCTCGAAAAGTGTTAAATACCAGACTAAATCTCAACCAGTCACTTCTATCTTCAGTAATCAAAATCAGAAAGTGCGGGAGAAAGGAAAGGTAAGCTGACAAACTTGAAGAAGCACTAATTAGCGCATATGAGAAGAGATGTCCTCTATGAAACCCCTAAAGAATTGAACACCATGGAGGACTAGGGAATTGGGCAGGAAATAGACAAGAAAACTTCTAAACAAAGCCATAAAAAGGTAGATAGGAACTTGTACAAATCTTCACAAAGAGAGTACAAGAAATGTATCCGAAGTGAAAATACATCGATATGAAAATCTTTCTACGAGGAAGTGGATAACCTTAAGGCGACCTTTAAATTCAAGAGAATTCTCTGTGGTTATATGAACAGTTTTTATTGGAACTCTAAACAAACCTGATGGAACTCATACGACTAGAAAACATTTTCCCGGAGGTGAGAACACTTATATAGTAGATGGAATTCAATTCCCACACCAACTGCCAAGTTTCAGAGTTGGAACTTGGTGGCAAAGGTGGTGACCAAAGTGTTACGGATATCAAATGACTCACAGGTGATTTTGTTTGTTAAATCTTTAGTTGTTGTTGCCAATTTCGGTTATATATCGGATTGTATTGTTTGTGTGCCCGATACACCTGTATATATCGAGTACATAACTTATACATATTATATTATATATATATATATATATATATATATATATATATATATATATATATATATATATATATATATATATATATATATATATATATATATATATACATATATATATATTTATATATATATATTTATATATATATATATATATATATATATATATATATATATATATATATATATATATATATACATATACATTATATATATATATATATATATATATATATATATATATATATATATATATATATATATACTGGGTGTTTCTTTTAAACTGAGACGATCAAATATCTCGAAAAATAGCCACTCTACGGAAAAAATTTCCATAATCTAAATTTAATCATACCGCGGGGGAAATACATTAGTGCAAAAACATATGAAATATTTTGTTCGGTTCATAATAGATGGCGTTGTAATCGATGAAATTCAATTCTTTCAATTTCTTCTTAGAACACTCGCATTCGATTCTGCAATACGTTTGAAATAAAATTCGTCATCAAAACAATTTATTCAGTTTTGTAAATCACATTTAAAGTTAGTGTTATTTTTTATCTTCATGTTTTTCGTAATTGCAAAATAAACGATAAAATACTTTAGAATGGAGCGTTTAACTGTGGCAGAGAAAATTGAAATGGTTCTGGTTTATGATGAAGCTGGCAGAAATCTTGAAAATGCTGTTGCTATTTACGCTCTATGTATACATACTGGCCAATAGTGCAAATCTCAACATACGGCTGATCTTGTCGGTTGGCTCATAATTAGTGGACATGATATCAATTCGATTTCACATCTCTAACTCTAATAAGTTTTGGGAAAGATTAAAAACAATTATACTTTTGGATATATTAAATTTGTTTCCACACAAACTTTGATCTGGATTGAAAATCTCATTGATTATGATTTGTCAGTTTTTTTTTATAGAAGGTAGAAACTTGTTCGATCTTGAGTTCATATTTCCCGATTTCGAACATATACACAATTTTCTGGGATGATTTTCAAAAATTTTGGGATGGGATGAAATTAGTATTAACCTGATTAACATTTTATTTTTTTCTGGGATGAGTCCTACGATAACTTCACACACTTGTATTCAAAGCATATCAAAAGATTTAAATTGGCCAAAGTGAGGAAAAATATTTGACACGTCACAGTCACTGGTGAGTCTTTATGTGCAAAGATTGTTGAATTCGCAATTCTAATAAAAATTATTTGTTAAATTACAAACTGCGGTGAGAAGTTGTATTTGCCAGTGTTTCGTCTCATCAGATGGTTGGACCTTACTTTAAAGATTGGATGAATTGTGTGGATGCGAGGAACGTGTATAGGGGTTGTGCTGATAGAGCTTTATATTTCGGATGTTGAGGTCCCAACAACTTAAAAGAAAAGCAAACTGATACATATATGGCATAGTACAGTTTGTAGATGTTTGAGTTGGAATAATTTTTTTGGAGAAATTAGTATTAACGCAATAGGCCGTGTAGGCTTTATTGGATTTTTATTGGTAATTAACACAAGTGGAATGTTGTGCTATACTTTAAATAAAAGAATATAATAAAAGTTATGTAATAAAAGATAGAATACAACGGGGCTTTCTCGAAATTCAAAACACCCAGCCAGACGGGATATTTTAAAGCCTAGGTTTGACGAGGAACAAAGTTTTCAGTCTATAAACTCGTCCTCTTTTCTGCTTAAATAATAAAGTATGACACACTGGTAGTAAATCCCTTACATTTCAACCAACACGTATACCAAAACGATAAATCTGTCGAAACAGCACTCTATGAAGTTGTTTGATAGATTGGAAAATCGCTGGGTAACAGGGAATCTGCCGTAGGAGCGGCTCTGGACATCGAAGTGATAACGCAATGATGGAGACCATATAGCATGGGATTGTTCGGTGGTTTAGTGCCATGCTTAGTTGAAGAAAAATAACTGCTGACTTAGGCAGTAATACGACTGTACGGTTTCTGGCAGTGAAAATACTGTCCTGAGAGTGGAATTCTGTTTCCGCTCTTGTGATGTCTTGTGGTCAACACTGTAGGAATTTTAAATGTAAAAACCGTTGTTTACATTTTTATATGTGAATTATGTAAAAACCAGCTTAAATTACATAAAAATTAAATTGCATGTAAAAAACGAAGACAACATCAAATTCGCAGTGCCATCTATTTTCTATGTCAAAAATTTACCAACATTCGCTTTGTTCATTATTATTATAATTTTTTTTAACGGTTTTTACATGCCATTATCGGCCCATTATAGAGTGGAATTCTGTTTCCGCTCTTGTGATGTCTTGTGGTCAACACTGTAGGAATTTTAAATGTAAAAACCGTTGTTTACATTTTTATATGTGAATTATGTAAAAACCAGCTTAAATTACATAAAAATTAAATTGCATGTAAAAAACGAAGACAACATCAAATTCGCAGTGCCATCTATTTTCTATGTCAAATATTTACCAACATTCGCTTTGTTCATTATTATTATAATTTTTTTTAACGGTTTTTACATGCCATTATCGGCCCATGTCACATTACATGTCAATTTTTCTTTTGTAACTTCTGTCTACAAATGCGTTTAGCTGTCCTAACAATAACTGCTTTGTTTTTTCTTTCAATTGTAAACCGAGTCTGTGCTTCATTGTGGGCTATATTTCGTTGCTCAACATCAAGACGACACTCCTCATCAAACCAATCATTTTTGGGCTTAGTTTTCACTATACCGAGAACGTGCTGGGCAGCATCGACAACCGAGGTTTTCAATACTTCCCAGACCCTGTTCACTACATCAGATTGGTAATTGGATCGCAAAATGCTATTGCTGACAAGATCTTAATATATACGTTGCGTTTCTTCATTTATCAGACCTTCACAGGAGACTCGCGTTGTATATTCCCCTGTTCTCCCTGACTTGTACGGAAATCTCCATCGTAGCTTTGCAGAGACCAGATAATGGTCACTGCCTTCGAATTTTGTTGATAATAAGATCTCACGTTATTAGTTGAACATCGATTTTTTCACCTTAACCCGAGACAGTTTTAATCTAAATCAAAAATCCTTGTGACATTCAGTAAGTAGTCGAAAAAAATTCTACATAATTAATATTTTACAAATTCTATTCATAAAATAGTAAGAAGATTATTTAACAGATGGTGTTTTAGTTAGAATTAGACTTAATAAGAGATGGCGCGTCAGTTTTTTAAACCTCAATTGTTGACTCTGTTTTCCTAGGGTTGACTGGTTGAACCCTATCCCTACACCAGGCTACAACTAAACCACTATTTGCATGTGATCCTTAGCATTGAGTTGACCACCACTGTTGGGCGTGTAAATCACACTGACGTCTCTCTGCAGAATTCAAGTTTTAGGGGATATGGTTAATCGTATAACACTTACTGGAAATGCCCAGGCACTTGTACTGGCTATACTTTTCGGTTATCAGACCCATCATTTTGTTTGACGCACTTACTTGGTGACCTGAACATTAAGTGAAGTTGCATGGAACCTCTAAACCACCTTCAATGACTTGTTTGTCTGGGTATTTTGGGTGATATGCACATCACACCCACTGCAGCTCTTGAAATGGATGTGGGTTGTCTGCCACTTCATCTTTGAATCAATTAACAACAAATTTAGCCCTTCTTGGCACTGCCAAATATGGACTGCCAAATATAACTGCCTACATGCCCACGGATATTACAGTGTCGACACACGTGCGACACCAATTTGGTGAAAAATTATTTCTTGAAATTAGTAACGAAAAGTACAAATGAGACTACAACAGCCCATCCAACCTCTATGGTGACGATATGACGATCCTTACTGATGGATCAGAATACTGTAATCTGGATGGTACCAGATTGCATATAGAAAATCATGAGGCTAAATTATCTATGAATTTTGAGAGCAGCACTCTGGTCAGTCTGAATGAAGTTAGGCTTCACTGGATATCAAAGGAAAGGTATTGACTGATAAATTGGCCCGTTTGGGTGCAGCTTTTTCTTTTGTATGGCCTGAGTTCACTCTAAGAGTGACGTTATTATCTCTTAAAAGAGGGATACCGACTATCACTTTGGTGGTCTGCACCAGAAGACAAATTATGTATCCAAACTGTTTGCAGCAGAATTTTCAATAATATTATACAATCTGTTCCAATCAGCCAAGCGGATCGATGATACGGCTAGCGCCCGATAGTAACGTTTGCTTGGTATACGTGACCCGATCAAGCGATTCGGTCGTGAATATGAAATAGTATCCACTATGATACTAGTGAAGCTCTAATGCCTTTGGTAACTCTGAATGACGGGCATAGCCTTACAACTTGTACCTTGAATAAACGTTCTCAGTCCGTCATCGTTTTTCATTAATATGGGAATTCGTTTTCGGTCATCTCCTATAGCCAAAGAGATCTAGTTTCTCTTTTTTTTGTTTAATGTCACGTTAATTAGCCATGGATCTCTTCACTCTACCTCACTGCCTAATGATTTTAACTATCTAATTGATTCGTTTACCGTATCCACAAGTTTTCTTATATATTTGGCTATATGATGCTTTGCTGTTCCATATACGACTTGATCGTACCTGTGAATAATTAAAGGCTTATTGTAAGTGGCATCTGTAGTTGTCAAGTGGCAAATGAGTCCGTAGTGGCGAAATACTCCGTTGTAAGTATCAGGTACTGAAGCTTTTGCGTCCCTATTAAGAATTTGATGGTAGATCTAAATAAGATCTATCGTTAAAAATGTAGAGCAGCTCTCGAGTCATTGGGTAAAGTCTTGGATATGTGGAATTGGGTTTCTGGCCGGAATCGTAATTTGATTAAGAGCCCGTAAATCTTCAAAGGTTTCCACTCTCAATTCTTTTTTAACGCCCAATGTAATAGGCTGGACTAAGGACTCAAAGCTACTAATTCTACAAATCCCGAGTATCGTCATGCGTTCGAAAGGTTCGGACACATCGTGTTTTGTGTCGTCGTGCTTTGTGTGCAGTTGTAGATCTATTTGTTTCTAATTGAGTTATGTTATATTTAATAATATAGGTGTAAGGGTCTCCGTTGGTTCGTTGCTGAACGGCGGTTCCAAGAAACATTGGGACTACAGTTTGAAGTCGGGGCTATCAGCCTTTTTCTTTCTGTGTCCACGAGCAAACCGGCATTTTTGAGAAAATCTGAGCCAATGATAGGCATCAACACGTCAGCAATGATGAACTCCCAATGCAACCTTCCCAACATTTGCGTTCCGAAAGTGTTTCGAGAACTAAAGTTACGGTATGAATTTGAACGAGATCTAGTATTCAGTTGAAAAATTTCCGATAAATTCCGAAAATTTTCTACAAATTATTAGTCGATTTTATTAATTTTATTCGAAGCAGGCGCCCAAAGGGCATTAACTAGTGCCTGCGTCATCGTTTCATGCACATTGTCGGATCATCTGAACCTGTCCTATTCTCCTGTCCAATAATCTATGGCTGACCACCTACAATGTGCACCAATCGTTAAAAACTGCTTCGTAAAGTCTCAGTTGAGACGTGGTAAGGGCCGTTTACGGCCTCTAAGCTATAGATTATTATATATATATATATATATATATATATATATATATATATATATATATATATATATATATATATATATATATATATATATATATATATATATATAATAATCTATTGCTTAGAGGCCGTAAACGGCTCTTACCGCGTCTCAACTGAGACGTTATGAACCATTTTAACGATTGTTGCACATTGTAGGTGGTCAGCCCGACGAATGTTTTTACACACAAACGCGTTTTTATGTCATCCGGTTGCATGTTAAATTTTGGTCAACGGCGGGAAGCGAACTCGAGACCGCGGCGTGATGAGAAACTCACTTAACCATTAAGCTACATCTGGCGACAATATAAAAAAAATAAAATAATAATAATCTATGGCTTAGTAAACGGCCCTTACCGCGTCTCAACTGAGACCTTACGAACCAATTTTAACGATTGTTGCACAGTGTAGGTGGTCAGCCCAACGAATGTTTTTACACACAAACGCGTTTTTATGTCATCCGGTTGCATATTAATTTTTTGGTCAACGGCGGGAATCGAACTCGAGACCGTGGCGTGATGAGAAACTCTCTTAACCATTAAGCTACAACCGGCCACAATATATATATATATATATATATATATATATATATATATATATATATATATATATATATATATATATTTATATACATTTATATATATATATATATATATATATATATATATATATATATATATATATATATATATATATATATATATATATATATATATATATGTATATATTGGTATGTTTTCCCTTCTAGGGATTCAAACCAATCCACGGTTCGAGCACAGGATTGTGAATAATGAATAACCACTTCCTTGTTTACACCAACTTTTATTAAAATCACCACAATTAACCTTTTCAGTATTTTTATTTCACTGTTACTTTCATTTTTTCACTATTTCACTTTTTATCACTTTTTCCCGATTTTAATTTGTCGCTGTTCCAATTCAAACTGAAACTCTACGCTTTCTGTTTGTTTATTATTTCGCCTATATACTGCGATTACTATTGATTTCCAATTGAAGACATTTAGTTATTCCATTCAATCAGAGATGTCCCTCGCGTCCGTAACACCACCCTCTGCCGAAACCTGTTCGTCCCGAACAGGATCCAATTGTCTTCCTCTATAGAGAGCCAACCTTTCCAAATGTAAAACCTTTGGTTTTCCTCGAATGCCCTTCTGGATTCGGTAGATTACATCATTGATTTTCGTAATAACCTTGTACGGTCCTTCCTAGCCTGGTTGCAATTTTGGTGATAAGCCTCTCTTCCCTTGTAAGTTGGGAAGCCAAACTAACTGCCTTCTTCGAATCCTTTATTTTTTGCACGGGTGTCATATAGTGCCTTCATCCTATTGCTTGAAATTTGTATCCTTTCTCTGACAAATTTGTGTATCTCGTCGATATCTGCTTTCAATTTATGATACGCTTGTCCACACAAAGCTGTTGTAGGAATTGCTCCAAACTTCAAGCCCCCAGGCAATCTTAAATTATGTCCAAAAACGATGGTAAATGGTGTTATTCCCGTTGTCTCATGTGTTGCTGACCGATATGCCATTAGGAACAGTGGTATATTTTGCTTTCCCAATTACGCTGGTTTCTATCCACGGTTTTCTTTAGAAATTCTTTTAACGTATCGCTAAATCGTTCAACCATGTCGTCTGACTGAGGATGGAAAGGTGTTGTTCTTGTTTTATTGATCCCCAATAGTTGACACATGGAACTCCTGGAATACCACTGACTCAAAATTGAGACCTTGATCTGAATGCAGTTCCATAGGTATTCCATACCGACTTATCTAATTATTTTCCACGGCGTTAGCGATTGTTGTTGTTTCTTGGTTCGGTATTGGATAGACTTCAGGCCATTTACTGAAATAATCCATCACCACTAAAACCTACTTGTTTTCGCTTTTGCTGGTAGGAAATGGACCTGCAATATCCATAGCGATCCGCTCAAATGGTGCTCCGCTATTATACATGCACTGGTCACATTTTTAACAACACTCTGCAACCGATTGCTTGCATCTTGCCCAGTAAAACCTTTCACGGACTTTTGCTAAAGTCTTATTGATGCCTAGATGGCCACCACTTGTTCCTCCATGATACTCCCTCAATATTTCTGAAATTCGGATCCTTGATACCACCACTAATGATTGTTTATTTCTACCATCGGAACTTTCCCAAACCCGTTTTAAACAACCATATTCAATTTACAGACTATCCCATTAAGCCCAATATGCCTTAACTATAGACCTCTTGTCAGAGATCTCCTTCCATAATGGTATGTGTTCTTCTACGAATTTTAATATGATCGATAAATCGGGATCTTCTGATTGCTCCTTTCTGTTTTCTTAGTCATTCCACTCATCTGATGGTAACACTTGCAGAAGTCTCACGTCAACGACATGTTCCTTACTCTCCACTCGACCACAATGTTTGCAATCGACGAGACATGGTCGTCTTGATAGCGCATCTGCATTACAGTGAGCACTTCCTTTCCGATGTTGAATCGTTTAATCGAAGCAACCCAATCTTTCGACCCACCGGGCTATCTGTTATTCCGGATTCTTAAACTGTCACAGCCATGTTAGAGCACCATGATATGTCCTTATACAAAATGACTCCAACTAAACTCACCTGACGATTGGCTCCTTGCAGTCTAATTGTAACGGAAGCTCAACATTACCATAACTAAGTGTTTCTTTTCCCACATCCAATACGAATTGGTTCTTCTTCATGAAGTACATACCAAAATAACTTCATCGACAATATCGGCCACCAAAACTTCGTGACAGAAAATTTTGTTACCAGTTCGTATGAGTAGTAAGGGCCCCACTTGAATAGCATGTACTTTGTTGTTGTAAAATGACGCCATCAAATGAGCTTGGACTGAAGAGTTGTTGTTATAATGGTGACGTCACACTTGACCGTGACCCTCCAAGGTTGTGACGTCATCAGCTAATGGGTCGATGACCTACTTCTGGTTACCGTGATCTACTCCCGTCGCTAGGGTCGATGACCTAGATTCACATGACCTTGGACTGAAGAGTCCCATGTAATTGTTGTTGTAACGGTGACGTTGGGTCGGTGACCTACTTTCCGTTCTTGGGTCGGTGACACTGGGGTCGATGACCAAGATCTGGGTTGGTGACACTGGGGTCGATGACCTAGATCTTTGGTCGATGACCTACTTTCAGGTCTTGGGTCGGTGACGCTGGGGTCGATGACCTCGATCTATACGTCATCACATGACCTTGGACTGAAGTTTCAAAATGGCGGCGCAAATTCAAAATGGCGACTGTGAAAGAAACATGGCGACTGTGAAAGCAAAATGGCGACATTGAAAGGGCGACTGTAAAAATCAAAATGGCGTCTGTCAAATCAAAATGGCGGCGATGCAAATTCAAAATGGCAGCTGTCAAATCAAAATGGTGGTGATGCAAATCCAAAATGACGTTGACGTTGGGTCAGTGACCTGCTTTTGGACTCTTGAGACGGTGACACTGGGGTCGATGACCTAGATCTTCACGTCATCACATGACCTTGGACTGAAGTTTCAAAATGGCGACTGTCAAATCAAAATGGCGGTGATGCAAATTAAAAATGGCAACTGTGAAAATCAAAATGGCGGCGATGCAAATTCAAAATGGCGACTGTGAAAATCAAAATGGTTACTATGAAAATCAAAACGGCGGCATTGCAAATTCAAAACGGCGATTGTGAAAATCAAAATGGCGGCAATACAAATTCAACTTGCAACTGACAAATCAAAATGGCGTCTATACAAATTAAAAATGGCGCTGTACTATTCTTATTTTTATTGTTGAATCGACGTTCTACATTATCAGTTATATTTTAAGGTCGGCTTTAATTTATGTAATGTGGTAATGTGGCGTTTACAAATACGACGAATAGTCACGCCACAATAGTGAAGTATAAACACAAATAATCGAAAAAAGATTTCGAGTCAAATTCTGTTAATTCGCTAAAACTGTTGCAACATAGCCTCACAGTATATATAGAAACGAAATGCAACATACATCAAGTCCGGTCGCATATGCCTGATGAGATGGATTTGATCTTTTCGATCACACAACGAGTCAATGACGTCATCAGATCGAAACCGGCCTAGCGAAACGAATATTAACAGACCACATACAAGATGCCATACATTTCAAGACAAACGTCTTCATCGGCTGGTTGATTCAGCGCCTTAGCTGTCAATCAATGCCACTCTGTGGAGTTCAAAGTTTAGCTCCCACCATTCATCATTGGCTGTCACGATTACAGCTCGCTGCATCATTATCACACATCAACAATATATAATATAATTTTCAATTGTACAATTGCAAATTATGCTCGAGTCAAAAATCTATTTACAGAACATATGTTTGTTGCTTTTTATTCTCAATATCTGCATATGTCTTAACTAGATTAAATAATAAGTAAATCATCTTCCAAAAATAATTGTAATTTAACATCAGAAATTAAAAAAAGTTTGTTACTTAATTTTATGTTTAAAATCAATCGTTTTAACAAGAAAACGATTAGGGTTAAAATATCAAAGAATGTGTGAATACTTATCGAAATACAAAGATACTGAACAGTGACTTCGTTGACGTCACGAATAGTTATCCTTTTTTGCAGAGCCGTTGAATTAAATCTATAAACAATTGGCTCAGTTTTAAAATCACAGTTGTATACACTTCAGTCAAAAATCATTAAATTTTGCGATAACTATATAAACAAAAAGCTAGACAAAAAAATTCTAGGCGTGTCTAACAAGATACCAGATTTGTGTGTAAGTCGGAACCAATGTTATATACGAGAATCAGAAGTATCCATGAAAATCAACCCCATTCTATAGTGCGATTACCTCGTTAACAACCGAATTCAAGTTCAAAACGTCAAAGCGTCTAGTTGTGCGAATATATTTGTGACAAAATTAAAACTTTCAAAATATAAAACTAAAATAAATAAGTATTTTTGAATTTTTAGAGTTTATTCAAGTTTTGAATAAACTCTGTGCTGGTTTTTGATTGAAGAAAAAAAGAACTGTGTTAAGTAAATCAATCCAATTGTGTTTTTCTTTTTTTGGCGCCGAAATTTACCACCAAGTTCGTGAAAATGCCCGTATCATGTACATTATGTAATAAATTAGTCGGTAGAGGCCCTAAAGCTGGTGTTAATTGCATGAAATGTGATCGAGCCTACCACGTCACGTGTGGCAATATATCGGATGAACTATATAAAAGTCTCTTTAATGGCTCTTCAACCTGGTTGTGTAATAAGTGTCAAACGAGTGTACGTAAATCGATCATTGTGTGTGACGATGAAATTGATCCTATAAAGGTGCCAGTCAATCATAGTTTATCTGACGTTATGTCTATTTTGAGATCCATGCAGCACAAATTAAATAAATTGGATGATCTTGAAAAGTCACAATCTTTTGTATGCTCAAGTCTAGATGATTTAAATTCGACCATTAAAGAACTTACAAAGGCTAACACGGAAATGCACGATAAACTCTTGGAGCTTGAAAACAAATATTCACAACAAGAGTATAAGTTAAATCTGATGGAAGCCCAGTTAGATGAACATAACCAAGCGGAACTTAGAAACAATATTGTGATTTGTGGTTTGCCGTTCGATAAAATTGAAAACGATGATAATGTTCGTAAAGTTCGGGTTTTAGTGATGGAAAGTCTGAATAAAGTTGACATTAACCTGAAAAGTGATATCATAGTTTCAATCAAGAAAATGTTTCATAATAAAAACTCACGATCATCTTTAAAAAATTCATTTATTGTGGAACTAAATTCTCCGATTATAAAAAACAATATAATTTCTGTTTACAAAAACAAAACAAAATCTACACCAAATGATGTTAATGGTTTTAAAATTCTTCATCACTTCACAAAATTTCAATCACGATTACACAAAGAAGCTAAACACATACAAACAACTCACAAATTTCAATTCTTGTGGTGTAAAAATGGCAAAATTTTTCTTCGAAAATCAAGCAGTTCGGAGGTGCACAATATTTATTCCAGGAACGATATTCTTCGTCTGCAGAATGGATTTCGAAAATCTGGCGATTCATCATCTTCGGACTGATTGGCACTGTACACATATATTGCTCGTCGGTGTATATCTTAAAAGGTTTAAAACAAATTATTTAATTATTATTTTATTGCTTACCTGTAACATAATTTATAAAAATAGCTTTATTTGTTTACAAAAAAGCATAGTAGACCAAACTTGTCAAATGTATACAAGACTGTCGTGTATAATGAAACACTTGTTTAATTTTTTTAATTCATTTTTCTTTAATTATTTATAATTATTAATTAAAGTTACACTTAATTAATTTTTCACAAAATGGTTGTTCACCACCACTATATATAATTAATATTTTTATTTTGATCTCGTCCGATCAAAAGAATATCAAGTACCGTAGTGAGAAATACTTGTGTGTGTGGTTCATTTATATTTTTACTACCAGAAAAAACTAGATTTGTAATCGCACAAAATCTAAGCGATTCGACAGGGATAACAATATAAGTGCACCGCGCATGACAACATAGACCTATACAAAGCTATGGGCCATCATGGCGAAATCAACTTAAACAAAATATTTATAGCAAAATTAATTTAGCCCATACGCAAACCAATAGTTAAATGAAGATGGTGTGTAAAGCGTATAATCGTCACGATAAATTAGAAAAGTGACTTGGCTAATATTATGTTTAATTATTCTACATCCAGTGGAGTAGTAAGAAGACGATGATAATTATTAAATAAGCTACAGCGCGATTCAAATATAATGTAATTTAATTAATAAATCGATCAGATCGATTTGAATCGACCGCTACAAGACATTTGACATTTTTTGTTTATTTGGTTTTTCCGCAAAATGTATTAATTCGTAATAGAGCTGGTTTGATAGTCCCACTACAATTCATTTTTGTTTTTATATTAGAACCTCACAATTGTTTTAGAATTTTAGAACTTAACAATTTTCAAAAAACTGATAACTTTACAATTCTATTTAATGTTTTGATTTCCCAAATGATTATTATTTATTTTGTTATGCATTATCGTACGTTATGGTTATGTAGCGTTTGTAAAGTTGGCAGTTCAAATTGAAATCATGTTACAAAATTATAGTTTAAGGTTACATATGGGCTATTCTTATTATTTTATAATTAGTAATTGCTATTTTAAATTTTATTTATTGGATTTTGATCCATTATTTTTGTTAATTTTTATAATTATTGATTTATTTTAATTTTTAATTTTAAATATTTATCATTTCGCGACCTAAGAATGAAAAGGTTCTATGTGACATTTTTGTAATTTTTGAGGTTAATATCAATTTTGACATTTCCGTAGTAGTAGAATTCAAACCCGTTGCCAAAATTTTGATTTTTCCTATAGTTTCAGAGATAACAGGATAGAAAAGTTCTATTTAAATTCATTATGAACATTAATTAATTCAAGAAAGTTCTAACTGCACAAATAGAACCTTTTTAAAAAAAATGGAATTTTATTTGAACACCTGTTCAAAAGGATTTTCTGTCTTTGCAAATAGAACATTTTTTTATCAAAAAATCATCTTGAAATAGGGGTTTCCCCTTTATTTTTAATGTGCAATGAATCAGTTATTGTTTAAAACTTGTGGACTAAGGTTGTGTTTTGAGTAAGTAGGACAATAAAAAATTACTATAATATACTCCTACATAATATCCTAATTAATTTGAAATATTAATGTTATATATATAATTGCTTTTAGCATAATGAATTCAGACTATGTTGTTTTGGGTCAATGTGCCGGCGACGGAATGATCGAAATAATTAATGAAGAAATCCTACAGAATAATATTATAACAGAAGTGACAGAAATTATTGTGCCTGTAGTCTTAGACGAAAATGAAATTATAGTGCCTGATAGTGAAATCTATGAAGATGATGGTCGAAAACGTAGAAGAAGACGGAATTATGAAAATTGGAAAGTACGTCAGCAGCAATCGAAAAGGCAAAGAGGAGAGGAGTATATTAATTCAAAGGGATAACTTATACCAAAAAAAATAATTAAAACCAAAAAAAACTGTAAAAATTGTAAATTTAAGTGCTCCGAAAAAATTAGTGAAGCTGAGCGGGAACTAATTTTCAAAGATTATTATACGTTAGAACGTTACCGCAAATATGACTTCATTTTAAAATACACAGGCGAAAGTGAAATTTTACGTCCGTCACAACCAACCCCAAGTCGAAGAAAAAAAGCGTTCAGTTACTATTTGGAAATTAAGGGAGAAGTGTTTCGCGTATGCAAACCCTATTTCTTAGGAACATTGGATGTTTCACAAAAACTTGTTTATGACGTGCACAATAAAAAGGCTTCTACTGGAGTCATCCATTGTAAAGAAAACGCAACCAAAATAGGCAACCGAAAAACTAAGGAGGAAGTAACCAACAGAATAAAACAACATATTAAATCCTTTCCAACAATGGAAAGCCATTATTGTCGGGCCAAAACATCTAAAAAATATCTCGAGGCTGGTTTAAATGTTATGCGCATGTACGAATTATATAAAATTCAATGTAGCCAAGATGGAGAAAATCCAGTTAAACCTAGTTATTATCGTGATGTCTTCTGCAGAGAGTTTAATCTGGATTTTCACAAACCAAAATCCGATCTCTGTGGTAAATGTGAAGCCTATCTAGTCGCTCAAAAAAGAAATGAATGCACACCGAAATCTACCGCTGATTTTGAAGAACACCAACGGCTTAAACAAGATATGCGTGCTGAAAGAAAAATGGATCGGGACAACGAAACCATTCCAGTATTATGCTTTGATCTACAAAACGTAATAAATTGTCCCAGATCCAATATTGGTTCCTTATTTTATAGTGCAAAGCTAAACGTCTATAACCTTACGGCGCACTATTCTACAACTAAATAAATTTACTGTTGTTTATGGACCGAATACACAGCTGGGCGCACTGGCAATGATCTTGCATCAGCGCTAGTAAAAATTTTAGAGCAAGTTTACCAAGACACAGGCTTTACCAAACTTGTCACCTGGAGCGATTCGTGCGTACCACAAAATAAAAACTCCTTTATGGCAACGGCAATTTTAAACTTTATACATAGTCATCCTGACATCGTCGAAATCACGATGAAATATTCCATCGCTGGTCATTCCGCTATACAGCAAGTAGATAATGCACATTCTCAAATAGAAAAAGTGTTTAGAAAAAACGAGTTTATGTCGCCTTTAGGCCTCATAAGAATTTTAAAAACCATAAATATAAAAAAACCATTCTGTATTATCCAAATGAAGCCATCGGATTTTAAAGACTTCGAGGAGTATTCAAAAATGATCTATAACTTTAAAGAAGTGCCGTTTAACAAAGTTAAAATACTTCAATTCAGCCAAGAACCGTACGCCGTTAAATTCCAGCTGGATTACACCGAGGAATTCAAAACCAGTAATTTAAGAAAACAAAAAAACAGAATGCATCGCCCCTTTGTAATGCGGCCAAATATTTTAGATGTCAACATTATAAAAAAGAAACCGAAGATCGACCTAAAAAAAAAATGGACTTGCAGGCCGCATTTTGCTTCATGACGCCGCAAGATATTGATTATTACAAAGTGGTTCTCGATATTACTGGTAAGATTTTTGTTTATTAGTTGTGATCGAATTATGATAAATTTTTTTAATTTCAGATGACCAACCCATTTGTGAGACTCCAAAACGATCAGCAAGTACAAGTTCACGTAAATTAAACCGAAATTCCAACACAAAATAAAAATAACTCTAGATTTAAAAATGAAGTATTATTTTGTTTATGTACCTGAATTACTACAAAACTATATGTTATAATAATTTTTATTTTGTTTAATGTTTATTATATTTTTATAAACTATACTTTTTATTTTAAATGGTATAAACATAGTAAATACACGAAGTATGTATGTATCCACTAAATTTAGTTTTATCTTTAATTTAGTTTTCATTTAAACAAAAATAGCTAAAACTATTTGAACAAATAGAACTTTGCTGTTTCCATATCTTCTCGTAATTAAAGCAAAAAGGTTCTATCATGCAAATAGAACCTTTAAACTAAATTGATAATCATAATAGTTATGAAAAAGGTTCTATCCAAATAATTAAAATTCATTTTACAACCAATCAGATGGCCAAAACTATGATAATTTGATGTCCTACTAATTTATATTGCTCATAAAATTTTACGTTTCAAGAATTATTATTGTCATGTTAATAATTTAAAAGATATTACAATTCAAAATTTTGTTTGCGGTTTTCTCAGTATTGAGTTTTATACAAATAGAACTATTTCATTCTTAGGTCGCGATTTATTATTACTTTTACTAAAATTTGGCATTATATCTGAAAAATTCGGTATTTTACAATGTTTATAGTATTGCTGTGTTGTATTATAGCTGAAATGGATTGTTATTTTAATGTGAAGGACATAATGGGTCACTTGTCTATATTTTCATTTAAAGTTTATTACGGTTATTCGATCAAAGAAAATTAATTTTATCTACCAGAATATAAGAAGTTTGAGGAGAAACTCGGATAAATTATTCGCTTATGTGGATTCTTTGCGGGAGAGGCCAATGATTATTGGGCTGTCGGAGGTGTGGATTTATAATGGAGAATATCAGGACTATGAGGTAAATGGTTATAACCTTTTTCTTAATGGTAACAGTAATATACGGTTGGGTGGAGTTGCCATATACGCCAGCAATAAATTGAATTGCACTCAACTCGCTTTCAATTTCCGTACATTTGATGCTGTAGTTATTCAATTTGATTTGTATTCGAAAAAAATGACATTTGTTTGTATCTATCGTTTTGGGTTTACAAATATATCAGACTTCTTTGAAGAATTTTCGGTACTCCTTACCGATTTGACGCATGCCAATTTGTTTATTGTAGGCGACTTCAATTTTGATCTGTTGCTGAAAAATGCTTTGGTTGACCAATTCTTGATGCTGTTATCGAATAATGGCCTTGTCAATTTGGTATCTGAACCAACTCGTATTACTGATGCGTCTGCGACTTGTATTGACAATGTCCTATTTAGAATTGACCATAGATCATTTCGTGAAGTTTTAAGCACAGTTCAAAATTTAAAAATCACTGATCATTGTTTGATTTCATTTGAAGTCGTTTCAAAGACAATAACTAGAGAATCAACTGTGAATTCCAAATTATCGCATAATCGTACCGATTATGGCAAATTGAGAAATTTATTGCTTGCCGAAGAATGGGAGTTGGTTTATGCTTGTTCAGATGCATCTTATGCTTTTGATAAATTTATGAAAATCTTTGGTGACCATCTCAATAATTCAACTATTCCACAAAATTCGAATTGTTCTGTTAAACTAAAACCTTGGATGAATGATTATTTGCTTGGTTTGTTACGTAAAAGAAACAAGTTTTGCCGGCTTTCGAAAAAACATCCGTCTAATCTGAGACTGAATAGTTATAGTTTAAAACTTTGCGAGTTAGTTAATCAAAAAATCACAACTACCAAGAAACAATATTACACCATACGCTTTCAAGAAAATGCCAAAGATGCTCGTAAAAATTGGAGATTAGTCCAAATGTAATCATTTGTGGGCAAACAGATAAAGCGTGTATTAATGTAATCATAGACGAAACAGAAACAAATATTACTGACGCGTATGATATCTCAAACAAATTCAACGAATTTTTTACTAGCGTTGGTGATAATGGTGGTCCTACTACTTTTTCGCCTTCTGCTGATTTTGAAAGTATCGTATTCGAAAATAACAATCCAATTAATAGTTTTTTCTTCTCACCAGTTACCCCTGGAGAGTTGTATGGTATAATTAATACGCTGAAAAACTCTTCGTCACCCGGTTTAGATGGTGTAACTAATATCGTCATCAAGAAAATAGCTTGCTATCTGGTAGATGTTCTGGCGCATATTTTCAATTTAATGTGAAATCAGGTGTTTTCCCTGCTTCATTAAAACATGCAGTAGTTATACCAATCTACAAGAAAAATGATAAAACGTGCTTGAATAATTATCGCCCAATTTCACTTTTGTCAGTTTTCTCTAAAATACTATTATAGAAAAAACCATGAAAAGAAGAATTATGGACTTCTTGAATGCAAACTTAATTCTCTCTGATTTACAATTTGGTTTTAGAGAAAGAAAAAGTACTGAAATGGCTCTCTTGACATTCTTGGAGGTTGTCACAAATTCTAACGATCTGGGGCTTAAGGTCTCGGCCCTGTTCGTGGACATGACTAAGGCGTTTGATAGGGTTGACCATAGTCTGCTGTTAAGTAAACTATCGTCATATGGCATTCGGGGCGTTATTTGTAAATGATTTCAATCGTATTTACATGGGCGCACCCAGTGTGTGAGAGTAAACAGCCATCTGAGCAAAATTTTACCGATCAAGGTTGGGGTTCCCCAGGGTTCTGTCCTGGGACCTTTATTATTCCTAGTGTACATAAATGGAATCTTTAGACAACGTTTCTTCGGTTCTATTATTGCATTCGCTGACGACCTCTCGTTAAGTTACGCTAATTTAAACTTCCAGCAAAATGTTATTTCAATCAATCACGACTTAGATCTATTATCCCACTGGTTGTCAGCTCATAACATGCGTCTTAGTGAAAAAACTAAACTGCTGCACTTTAGGAAGCACCAGTTTAAAATAGCCGGAGTGAACTATCACGTGTCTGAATGCAATAGAAACCTACTATGTTTTTCTAATGGTTGTTTTCCAATCGAAAATGTTCATGTTTTTAGATACTTGGGTGTTAATATTGACGAAAACCTGAGCTGGAAGGAGCATATTGACAGCCTAAAATCCTTTTGGTGGCACGCAAAATGTATGTTTTACGTATGTATACTTCTATCTATCTCCTTCGAACAGTGTATTTTGCATTAGTTGACTCTCTTCTCCAATATGGTCTTGCTTGTTGGGGTTGTGCGTGCAACACTACTTTATATGCATTATATGTACGACAAAAACATATTATCAGAATTATATGTTTCAAAGATAGTGTAACGCTAACCACCACATTTTGCATAGCACTGTTTATGTAGCTAACGTTAACAAAAAAAATTTTTAGGAATTTTACACGTGATTGCCAGAGTATGCCATATTTTTGCCGCTGGCTCGTTGGTGAGGTGAAATTGGTCGTGGGGTTTGTACTCTGGAGATAACTATCACAATTATGGCATACGAAACAAAATGAAGAAATCACTCATCAGTCTCACTCACCTTACTCCTAGTGTGAAAATTTACCACTTCATTTTAAATAAAAATAACAAAATATAAATTATAAAAAGTTAACAATAATTTTAAATTTTATTCAAAAATAGATTATATAAGAAAAAAAAAATAAAGAAAATTACCACAATTATTAGGGATAATTTATATTAGGTATAAATGGAAAGCTCCAAAAAAAAAATTATAATATAGAAATAAAATGTTACCTTGAGTATACAATTATGATGAAAGCGCTTCCAACGGCCTTGATACTACAAGCTTAATAGAATAAAGAAATATTTTCTAAATGAAAGAAAAAAAATATATATATAATTTTATCCCATAAATTAGGCTTAATATACAATCAAGTAATTTAATTTAAAAAAAAAAATAAAATAAACACTAGAATACAAACTATGTGAAGATTACGATAAAGACTCGTGATTCAAAAAAAAAAATCCGCAACGCCATTATAATTCGCCAAAATCTTAACAAAGCTTTTATACAATCAGCAACCAATCTCGTAAACAGCAAATTCCATTCATAAGTTCCGTAAATTCATAAGCACATGCATAATGCATGCATGTTTCGTTATAGATAATAGTGAACAACGCTATGTCTATTTTTCACTAAAGATGCGGCATAAAACTAGCAGCCACCACCAGTATAATAACACATACGAGTATAATTTTCTTTAAACGTGCTTCATACAATTATACTATGTTATATGAAAGTCACACGTTTAGTTTTAACTAAATTATTAATCCAAAACTAGTTGGTAATAATTTCCACAGTTAATTTATTAATTTCACAATAATTTCTTAATTACAATTAACTGAACTTAGATTATTTAAGTTTTATTTATTATAATTCTGGATTCAATATGTATTATATTATATATTATATTTTTATTGTATTATATATCCAGATTTGGATTACAATTGATATTCGTATCCGATCCACTCGAGAAACAATATTCAACTCTCGAAAAAAAATTATTTCTTTTTACCTCGAGTGAAACATCGAGAACCAAAAAGAACGGCAACAATTTCGGTACCTGTACAATTTCCCGCCAAAACAATACACCTAATGTACACCTCACCTAACTTGTACACTCAAGTAAGATACCCCTCGAATAAAATGAATTCTATTCCGTATAGATTATTAGATAATATACCGAACACATTTTTGTTTCGTCCACTGTATATATTTAAAGAAAAAAAAGAAGACTGCGAAGAAAAATAATTATCTGATACAGTTGACCCACAAAAAAACAAACCTTACCCTGCGATGAAATTAACTTGGGACGAATGTTACAGTCGTGGGGACGTACTCATCGACCACTGAGTGTCTCATCAGCCGGGCAAAGAATAAGCTAAAGAAACTGTTAGTTCTTGGTGATTATGTTCGAATATCTTTAGTATGAAAAGTACCGATAATTTTTCCTTCAGCTGAAGATAATTCGTAAGCTACACTTCCGATTTTTCTAACAATCGTAGCTTTCACAAACTTTGGAGCCAGCTTGGCTGAATAATGTTTTATGGCATCACTCAAAGTAAAATTACGTACATACACGGTTTGTCCAATTTTAAATTCTCGGTGACGACTTCGTAAATTGTAATAATAAACATTTCGATTGTACGCAGCCTCTAAATGAGACAAAACGTTCTGCTGTGCTATGCTAAGCCGATTAGATTTAATTTGAATATCGGAATTCTCAACCAAATTTATTTCTCTTAATAATTTATATTCGTTACCGTGACCAATGAAGTGTTGTCCAAACATCAAATAGTGCGGAGAATATTTAGTTGAAGTGTGCATTACATTTCTCAACGCTGCAGTAATTTCAGGAATGTGTAAGTCCCATTTACGATGGTCATCTTTTATATAAGCTCGTATTGCACCTAGGATGGATCTGTTGACCCGCTCAGATGCGTTGCATTGAAGTGAATATTTAGGTGTGAACATATGTTGGACTCCGTACTTTATTAAAAGATTCTTTAAAGCTATAGAAGTAAATTGAACTCCGTTATCCGAAGTGATTGTCTCGGGAACTGAAAACACTGTAAACACCTCTTTCTCTAAGAAACTGCATACTGTAGATGCTAACGCTTGCTTCATCGCCTTGAGGAATATGTATTTAGAATATAAATCTAATACAATAAACAAATAAGCATTTCCAGAAGAAGATCTTGGATACGGCCCCAAAAAGTCTATGCATAAGTGTTGCATTGGTCTTACTGCGATTATTTGTTTGCCAATTAGCGGTTGTGTTATCGAATTTGATGGTTTCGATTGCTTACAAGTTGGACAATTTCCAACATAATCCTTGACCTGTTTAGACATGTTTGGCCAGTAATATAATCTTTGCAAACGATTTAAGGTTTTAGCTATCCCTAGATGTGCAGACGAAGGTGGATCATGTGCTAACGTTATCAATTGATCTGTTAGTTCACATGGAACAAAAAGTTTCCATAAAGGAATATCACTACAGGATTCAGTATGACAATTAGATGGATTAATGTAAATTCTGTTATTTACTACACGGAGATTTTCATAAGCGGATGGATTATTTTGAATTGCTACACGCAAAAAAAAAATTATTAACTTGCACTAAGTAAACTTGAAATTGTTAAATCAACATAATTTTTTGTGATATTAACGTATTCATGCCAAGCCATATTAGCGTAAGCCTAGTTAATGCAACAAAATTGGAAAAGTAAAACATTAAATTAAAAAAAAAATCTGTTTTGTTTGTTAACATTAACATATTTTCGAAATTAACATTAAGCTAGGATATAATAGCAATATTTATATCTAAAATTTACTTATCGACTTGTTCAATTAATTTAATGGAAAAGTACAAAAACTCTCAGTTTGAATTAATATAATTTCTTCAAAAGTTAATGAATGTGGACTAAGTGATATTAGCCTACGATTTGTCAATTTAGCAAAACCTTAACGTAACATTGTAACCTTGAAAGTATTACATATGTTCCACTTAATGCAGCCAAATGACGCTTAACTATAAATAAGATTTACATGGCAATATGAGAAATATGTTTAGCAGATAGCTAGATTTCCTTTGAATTACACACACAAATACACACACATATATGTATATATATATATATATATATATATATATATATATATATATATTTTATATATATATATATATATATATATATATATATATATATATATGTATATATATATATATATATATATATATATATATATATATATATATATATATATATATATATATATATATATATATATATAATACATATATGTAAAACGGTACGATTGTACATCCTATTTTAGGATCTTAAAGAAGAATATTTAACGTTTTGTTAGTTGGCTGGATGAAATATAAGTGTTGACTTGTAATCCTATAATTCACTGCCAGTTCAGATCTGATGCCAACATTAAATTTGAAGTTGATTGAAAAGATCAATCTATCTTTTCGATGTTGATAAGCTGATGCTTATCCTTATAGACTGATTGGATTATCATAATATGCGAATTTCATTTGTATATATAGTGATTTGAGAACTGTAGAAATTGTAGCGCATTACACGATTACTGATTTTTCGATCATTTTTCTCATTGCGTTGTTGCATGACGATCGTTGTATGTGTAAATTACAACGCAATTATGATTGTAACATTAATGTGAATGCCACTAGTCATATTCCTCACCCAAAAGAAAATATCCCCGATTTTTTTTTACATATACCACTGTTATGGTTGTCCGATATCTCTAACCTTATAAAGGGCTGATAGTTGCGGCATGAAACGAACTGCCTTAAAGAGTATCTCCAATCGTAATACATGCCAGCGTCGAGTATGCCCCGGCTCAACTTTCGAGTGGTTTTTACGGCATATGGTGACTCATGTAAGAGAAACATTACATTGAAAAGCGCTGAGTTATTAAACAGCATGTGGGAGTTACAGAATCCATGCGGACGCAATTCCATTAAATGAAGTGTGATCTTGAAAGTTGTTTTTTCGGCCGTGTTATGAAGGATGGGGAAATGCTTTGTACTGGAATCTTGGGGGATTAAAAATTTACTCTGAAAACATTGGCATTCAAGTGAATAAATTATAGAATCTAACCCAAAACACAAAAAAAATATTGCGCATCAAAATAATGAATAATCTTATTAACTTTCTAAGGTAACAATGCGATATGATATTTTCACAAATGCAAATAGTAAATTTACAGATCCATAAGGTTTATTTAATAGATGATAAGTAAACTAACAAATTAATGTGTTAAATTCACTTAGCAACTTTGTGAAATAACATGTGTCTAAGTTAAATTCGCTTAACAGGTAAGTAAAAAGTTTAATTTTATGTTAAATTAACTGAGCGGATTATTTAAATTAACAAAAGTTTAAGTAATGGGATGATCTTCTTTCTGGTTTGGCATTATTTCATCATAGTTTGTTTAACCGTGACAAAGTGAATGTAGTGTATCGTTAAAACGAATCGTTATTTGATTTTTTTAAGTTATATAATATTAAAACTAGAATTTCTAATAGTTTTATATCATTATGACAGATGTCATTAAATTAAACGAAATATTAAAATAAAAATTAGAAAGTGAACTTAATGATAAGATAAAAGGTAAGTGAATTTTATTTACAAAAATAAGGAAAAGTTTAATTGTATACCGCGTGGCATCTATAAACCCTATATAAACTTCAAATACCTGTATAGCCTTTGGAAATTATAAATATCTTGTTTAAGTTTCTGTAATAATCCTTACCCAGATTCAGCTATAAATTAAATTATTTAATCGTAAAGGTTAAAAAAATTTATTTAATTTATATTAAATAACGGAAGTTTATGTAATGAATAGATTTGTAGTTATTTATATATATATATATCTATCCTTTCATTTAATATATATATATCATTTAATATATATATATAATATATATATATATATATATATATATATATATATATATATATATATATATATATATATTTATATCTATACTTATGTGTACATAAATATATATATATATATATATATATATATATATATATATATATATATATATATATATATATATATATATAAATATATATATATATATATATATATATATATATATATATATATATATATATATATATATATACATATATATATATATATATATATATATATATATATATATATATATATATATATATATATATATATGTATATATATATATATATATATCCATATGTATATATTTGTAATTTATTTATAATTTATTCTAAAATATAACACACTTTTTTCAGCTTACATATTTTTCACAAAGGGGAGGAAATAAGCCAGTTTTTGGAATATTGTATAATAAATTTAAATACCAAATAAGAAAAGTTCAAATATTTCTTAAATCAAATTCTATAATCCCAACTAATCATCGGACAGAAGTGCCAATGCCGACAGGTATAACATATTTTATTTTCATAAAATTCATCACATTAAATCGTTTTTACAACTTATTTTATAAAAATCATTTACATATAAAACAGGCAATAAAACAGAGCTTCGCAATTTAAGAAGTTCAAAAGCAACTGTAATGGAGAAATGGAGATTAACTGCTAAAGAGCACACTGATGACATTTTAAAAAAATACTGATATATCACTGTCAAAATTTTTTACATATGCTTATATAAAAGCATCCTTTTCGACCAGAATTTGTAAGCAAGTAGTCATAGTAAGAAAGACGCACACACACACATGAATCAATGGTTAAGTGTGTACTTAACCATTGACACTTACATAAAGTAGAGAGAGTTCAAGCAGAATTCTGCAGATCTATACCAACAAAGAGGAGAATTGAATTCCGGTAAAGAAATTTGTGCATTACATTATATACTTGCATATAAAATGATTAAATGATATTATATATATATATATATATATATATATATATATATATATATATATATATAAATATATAAATATATATATATATATATATATATATATATATATATATATATATATATATATATATATATATATATATATATATATGTATATATGTATATATATATATATATATATATATATATATATATATATATATATATATATATATATATATATATATATATATATATAATATATATACAGTAGAAAGAGTAGGACAATTTTAGTATAAATTTAATTAACTATCTGTATGGTCTCCACTTTTTTCCACAGATACTTACAACATGGTAATTCTAAATTTATTTAAGATAGCCAGTCAACATTTATATTACGAGTGGATAATTTGTCAGGTACAGGTTTGACTGCAGAAATTTCAAATCTGCATTCCACTTGCATTATGGAGAAAAATAAATTGCAACCGCTGCTTATAGCAATTGGGAAGGAACGAGAGGTACTGGAATTTGCGATATCGGTTGACGGATATAAATATATTTGTGGGTCCTTTTTAGAGGCCTTAGATATAAATTTCAAATTGTACCAATTATTTAAACTAGAATATCCAATATAGTGCTATAACATATGGATATTTATTCAAACTTATTTCTAGAAAATAAAAATTATTTACGTTAAGGTGGTACCATCAGTTATCACTTTAGTAAGCGATTTAGAAAATATACAGAAAGAAGATATTAGAGTTTTTCATAATTTATAATTTAATTATAATTGTTAATTAATTTTACATGTTATTTTTATTTTATAAGTTTATTTATTTAGTCTGACATATTGTAATAATGTACACACACATATTGTTATAATGTATATAAATATATATATATATATATATATATATATATATATATATATATATATATATATATATATATATATATATATATATATATATATATAGATACATATATATATATATATATATATATATATATATATATATATATATATATATATATAAATATATATATATATATATATATATATATATATATATATATATATATATATATATATAGATATAGATATAGATATAGATATAGATATATTATTAATTATCAACTCTTATTTGTTTAATTAAAAATTTTGCGGTTTTATAAAAATTAAGTTAATTATTTTGAATTTTATATCTGAATTATTTAAAAAAAAAATATGTACTTTCATAATGCATTTGGACTAATAAAAATATGTTTTAAATAAATATAAAAATTATTTGTTATCTTATTAATTTTCATTACAAAAGATGCTACGAAATGTTAAATGTATATATATATATATATATATATATATATATATATATATATATATATATATATATAACGAGTGTATGCTAATTACACTAAACTACTATGCGTAGTTACCTTGGTAGATACCTAATATTACTTTTGTACGCTATGTGAATTTCACTTACTGCTTTGTTATTTGCACTCCGTGTGATGGTTAATTTCGCATCTAGCGATTATGTTAATTTCACGCCAATCCTGCGTTAGTTTTACTTTGTTATATAGTTAGTATGACTATTACACGTGTTGTGAATTTTATAAAGCTCTCGGTACTATTTAGTTATAAGAAGAACATTATTTTACTTTACATATATGCTTCTTGTGCATTATATTCAGTTGAGTTTACTTTGCGTTTAGTAAATGTACAAAAATAAAAAATGATTAACTTTTAGCTATCAAAATGCTAAATTTAAATTTTGAAATTTGTGCGATTAGTAAAGTCATAAGTAAGTTGAATTTGCAACAGTTTTTTTGTAATATTAGCTTAGTTTTTTTGTTAATAAAGCACATTTTTTCTTTGCGTGTATAATGCGCTGATTATAGTCACTGGAGTCAAAAGCTGAAGAATTGAGGTTTATATGCAATGTATGCGTATCAGCTGTTATCTCGTCCATAAAAGCACGCGAAAGAGCATCTGGCACTACATTCTGCGATCCTTTTCGATGCATAATTTTAAAATTGAATCCCTGTAATTTTAATGCCCATCTTGCCAACCGACCGCTTAAATCTGTTTGACTCATAAGCCACTTTAAACTTGCATGGTCTGTAATGACAGTAAACGGGTACCCCTCGACATATGCTCTAAATTTTTTTACGCTCAGCACAGCGGCCAAACACTCAAGTTCGGTAACGGAATAATTCCGCTGCGCTGGGTTAAGCTTCTGTGATACATAAGCAATAAGTCTCTCGCTACCATCTTCACCAACTTGAAATAACACAGCTCCAATACCAGTACTGCTGGCATCGCATTGTATAAAAAATGGTTGATTAAAATTAGGATGTACTAGCACTGGTGACTTAGACAAGGCAACCTTTAGTTCTTCAAAAGCATTTTGACACTTTTCTGTCCATTTAAATGCTTGTTGTTTTTTTAAAAGATCAGTTATAGGACCTGCCAGAGTAGCATATGAAGAAATAAATCTGCGATACCACCCTGACATACCCAAAAACCGACGAACCTTTTTAATCGTATTTGGAACAGGAAAACTTAAAATTGCCGAAACTTTGCCTGGATCTACCCTTAAACAACCATCACCCACTATGTATCCTAAATAACGTATTTCTTTTAATAGAAATTTGCTTTTACTTAAGTTCACTGTCAAACCTGCAGATTTGAGTAGAAAAGCAACTTGTTTAAGAAGTTGGATGTGTTCATTAAAACTCTCGGATGTAACGAGGAGGTCGTCCAAATAAACCAATATTTTTTCATGAAGTTGATGTGGTATCACCCGATGCATTAGTCTGCACATGGTCTGTGGCGCATTACAAAGTCCAAATGGCATCACAACAAACTGATATAAAGGACGACCAGGAACCGTAAACGCGGTTTTATCTCGGGACTCCTGAGACAACTGGATTTGCCAAAAGGCATCTTTTAAATCTATACTTGATATAAATTTGGTTTGTTCCAGTCGACTCAAGAGCCCATCGATAATCGGTAATGGATAAGCGTCTTTGATCGTCACTTCATTCAGTTTGCGAGCATCCAAACACATTCGGACCTTGCCACATGCTTTTTTGACTAATGTCACCGGGGAACTCCAAGAGCTATTAGACTCCTCGATTACACCGAGAGCAAGCATTCTATCCAATTCATCGTATAAGGCCTTTTGTATTACAGGTGATACAGCGTAGTGACGTTGTTTAACAGGTTTCGAATCGCCTACCTCAATGTGATGGGTTAATATACTAGTCCGACCTAAACCTAATTTTTCGAAAGCCGGAAATTCTTGAATAGTTTCTTCTAAAATTTGAGTTTGATGAGGATTTAGTTCGTGCTGAAGAAACTGATTTGTATCTTGACTAGACTGACCATATTCAATGTTTGTAATTTCTGATATATGAGTAGATAGTGATGGGATTATGTGAATTTTAAACTCTCGCCAAAAATCGATTCCCAAGTAAAGTTTTTGCTCTAAATTCGGAATAATGAACACTTTAAAAATTTTCTCGATTCCATTAAAATTTATTGTCATATATATATATATAACCAAACACACGCACCTGATCTCCTGAAGCAGTGTATAGTTTTGTTGGTAAGTGAAAAACTTTGTAACGAGGGTTTTCTAAGAATTTTTCGCTTCCCTTTCCTAACGCAGTGATTGTTGCTCCACTATCAAGCAACCCTATATATTCGTATCCGTCTAAGGAAACTTTGGCATATGGGCGGTTATCGAATGAGTTGTCAAAGAATGATTCGGAGATAACTTGACGAAGAGATCGTTTATTGTGCCAATAATTACGGATACGTAAATATTTTCGGACCGAAGGTTTTGAAACAAGCGGAAGAGAAGATGAAGTTGGATTAGAGATCGAAGTGAGAGAAATTACTTTTGGGAAAGTGGCCGGTTTAATTCTGGACCACTTTTTAACGTCGGATTGGTTTTGAGATGATGTGAGGGTATCGAATTCACAGTGGTTCGAACCCTCGTCAATGCGTTTCCCGAACATCGAAAACAATTAGGTTTAACAATGCCACGTCGTCCACAACCGAAACAAAATATGGTCGGAGGTTTGGGACAATCAATGTATATGTGGCCAATATCTTGACAATTCCAACAAATTGTAAGATTTTCGTTGTGGCTCAGAGAAGTAGAAGACTGAACTAATGCGGTATCTTTTCTTGGACGAGAATTTAATTCATCCACACATTCAAGGCTATTTACGTCTAGATCTAACTCTTCGACATGTCTACGAACGCATAACTTTTCAGGCTCATAACCAGTACGTCTCCAAGTATCTTCTAATGCCAGACATCGCCTCACTAAAATTGATATTGAAGGTATTTCCTGATCTGCGAGCATATTTTGAAATCCAGTGCGCATATTTCGGCGAACAATGTGAAGAAGTTCCGAGTCTGGAAGAGGATCTCGAAATTGTAAAGACAACGCGATGATGTCGTTATAAAAAACTCTAAAACTCTCGTTGGGTTTCTGTTTCCTTGATTCAAGATTTCTTCTAATGTCATGTTCGCTTCGTCTATCTTGAAATCGTTCTATCATATCAGATTTTAAGGAAGACCATTTAACACCCGGATTACGTTCTATATGACACCAATACCAATTTAAAGCAGCTCCTTTCAATAACATTACCAATTGATGTGTCAGATCTTCATTTGAAATGCCATAGGTATCGGCTTGATGCTCCACTCGAAATAAGAACCTTTCGATTGCCAACTCGCGTGCATCACCGTCGAAAATTATCTTCCATTTGTCAATACTGTGTTGCGAATGAGAAGTATTCCGTGAGGGTGGTAGAATTGTACTTGATAATTTAGCAACATTTATTGCATCATTATCGATATGGTGATCAATGATCATCATCTTCCGAAGTTG
The DNA here is from genome assembly GCA_963932295.1 of Tipula lateralis. NCBI lineage: Eukaryota > Metazoa > Arthropoda > Insecta > Diptera > Tipulidae > Tipula > Tipula lateralis. The sequence continues at coordinate 6,843,750 of OZ010739.1, read as the reverse complement.
ATAGATCGGCTAAATCTTCGATTTGAGACGACCTAATTAGCTCTATAGTCTCGTCTAGACTGGATCCTCCATTAATTCGACTTTGTACTACGGATAAAACTAATCCTAGTAGTCTTAGTTGGTCTTGACATTGTTGCTTATATGTTTTAGTAGTAGAGAGAAGTCGTTCCAAACGTCCTTGCACATGCAATAATCTTGATTCAATGATTTGTGCTGTATTTGGCTCGTCCTTATCCGTAGGCTGAACAGTTGTGACCCATTCACGATGTTGTTTAACTTTGATTGCACATCGCTGTAGTTCACGCTGTGGTGCTGAGCGTGCTGCTTTATGAGCTTTATAAGGCTTCAATACCGGATTTTGTTGTTCATTAGATATAGCTGTCTTAAGAAGAATTAGTTTTTTTGCCGGATTTTCCATAAGATCCCGAACTAAACATTCTACTTCGAACTCGTCAGGGAGGAGATAATTTACATTCATTATGTAAAAACAAAGAAAAATTATAAATGTGAAAAATATTAAACAACCTGTACTATTGGAATTGAAATAACCAATAGATTAATGATTTCAAAATAGGTGTATTTCACTGAACGTTAGTATTACGTAATCACTCAATATTCTTTGAATGAAAATTATATTTGCAAAATAATAATAATAATACTATAAAAGTTTAAATATAAAAAAAAATATATATATATAATAAAAACAATAAAATATAAAAAAAATATAAAATAGTTAAATTTAACCCAAAATAAATTTTCAGGGAGTAAGTGAGCTGAGTGAGCTGATTATGAGTGCCGGAGAAATAGTATGGAATATATTACGAATTGCGTTCTACAAAAACAGTTATCTATCTTACGGGTTACTGTTTAGGTCAAACTCAATGCAGATACAGCATCGTATGATTAGGCTTTAGTATCAAAGTCCGGTAAAAGCATAATCTACATTTCATCTAACGCTCTTATCAAATACATGTCATAAATTAAATGTATGAAAGTAGCTGTGAAATGGATATACTGTAGGAAAATGAAAATATAATTTAAAGCATAACCAAATGTACTGCAGGATAAATAAACAAAATGTTAGATGAAAAAAAATAAAGTTGATGCACATTAATAAAAAAAAATTAAGTATGGAACAGTAAAGTTAATCATGGCTGATGAGAACGATGATATTAGAAACAATGTCAAACACACATGTGAAAATGTTTCATATTTTCATCGGTAACCTCTTTTATGACTAACTCAATAGAATTAACAACTGGCTACTAATTGATGTGTTTCTTATGCTATTGACCAGTTTTTATTTTAAACTATCGTATACTATACGAGTTTGGGCGCCATTTTTGTAACGCTAACCACCACATTTTGCATAGCACTGTTTATGTAGCTAACGTTAACAAAAAAATTTTTTAGGAATTTTACACGTGATTGCCAGAGTATGCCATATTTTTGCCGCTGGCTCGTTGGTGAGGTGAAATTGATCGTGGGGTTTGTACTCTGGAGATAACTATCACAATTATGGCATACGAAACAAAATGAAGAAATCACTCATCAGTCTCACTCACCTTACTCCTAGTGTGAAAATTTACCACTTCATTTTAAATAAAAATAACAAAATATAAATTATAAAAAGTTAACAATAATTTTAAATTTTATTCAAAAATAGATTATATAAGAAAAAAAAAATAAAGAAAATTACCACAATTATTAGGGATAATTTATATTAGGTATAAATGGAAAGCTCCAAAAAAAAAATTATAATATAGAAATAAAATGTTACCTTGAGTATACAATTATGATGAAAGCGCTTCCAACGGCCTTGATACTACAAGCTTAATAGAATAAAGAAATATTTTCTAAATGAAAGAAAAAAAATATATATATAATTTTATCCCATAAATTAGGCTTAATATACAATCAAGTAATTTAATTTAAAAAAAAAAATAAAATAAACACTAGAATACAAACTATGTGAAGATTACGATAAAGACTCGTGATTCAAAAAAAAAAATCCGCAACGCCATTATAATTCGCCAAAATCTTAACAAAGCTTTTATACAATCAGCAACCAATCTCGTAAACAGCAAATTCCATTCATAAGTTCCGTAAATTCATAAGCACATGCATAATGCATGCATGTTTCGTTATAGATAATAGTGAACAACGCTATGTCTATTTTTCACTAAAGATGCGGCATAAAACTAGCAGCCACCACCAGTATAATAACACATACGAGTATAATTTTCTTTAAACGTGCTTCATACAATTATACTATGTTATATGAAAGTCACACGTTTAGTTTTAACTAAATTATTAATCCAAAACTAGTTGGTAATAATTTCCACAGTTAATTTATTAATTTCACAATAATTTCTTAATTACAATTAACTGAACTTAGATTATTTAAGTTTTATTTATTATAATTCTGGATTCAATATGTATTATATTATATATTATATTTTTATTGTATTATATATCCAGATTTGGATTACAATTGATATTCGTATCCGATCCACTCGAGAAACAATATTCAACTCTCGAAAAAAAATTATTTCTTTTTACCTCGAGTGAAACATCGAGAACCAAAAAGAACGGCAACAATTTCGGTACCTGTACAATTTCCCGCCAAAACAATACACCTAATCAATCACAAAACTTGTACACTCAAGTAAGATACCCCTCGAACAAAATGAATTCTATTCCGTATAGATTATTAGATAATATACCGAACACATTTTTGTTTCGTCCACTTTATATATTTAAAGAAAAAAAAGAAGACTGCGAAGAAAAATAATTATCTGATACAGTTGACCCACAAAAAAACAAACCTTACCCTGCGATGAAATTAACTTGGAACGAATGTTACAATAGGCTTTCGCCTTCTTGGCCTATTTTCCAAGCTTTAAATATTTTACCTCTGCAACATATGTTTGTTTTCAAGGTTTTGAGACTGTTTTATAATATGAGTGGAAATGACTTTATAAATCATTTAGATTATAACCTGCGGTCTAACGGGTTATTTATAAAGTTGGTTCCAAAATTAAAAATGGATCTTCGCAAATATTTTTTTAGTGTCATCTCCCCGTCCTTGTTTAATAACCTTCCTCTTGATATCCGCTCCAGCATTAGTTTCTCTGTTTTCTCCAAAAAACTTCTTATCTGGCTCAAACAAAACAGCACCATTCAACAGCTCTTCTCCTTTTCTGTTTAATACATAAATACAGCAATACTATTCTAAATTTGTCTATATATGTATATTTTTTATTTTATTTATTTTTTTTTTTCTATTTGCATATATAACAACTTGATGTGTTAATAATATTTAAATTGATTTATAAATACATATTGTAAAAAAATTGTATTGAATCAGTGTATCTGACACTGGTTTTGCTTGAAAACCAAAAGATACATTTATCTTATCATCTTATTTATATTGTAGTTTGTTTGTAAACCATTTTTTTTCTAACTAAATAAATGATGATAATGATTAAAAAAAAAAAAAAAAAAAATTTTTATGCAGGTATTAGATTGCCATGTTCCCCATAATAACAGAGATGATCATATATATTAGTTTGCTTGTCCAACATGTTTAATGAAACCCCTATGTCAAGTGGTGTCAAAAACATTGTGTAATAGAAAATACCGCAATGAATCATGTTTTGCACGACATGAGACAGGAGGTATCTGTGAAAAATTACAAACAAGGGTTAGCCACTGTGTCAAAATATTTTCTTCAGCATACCAACAGTTTGTATCTCAAAATCGTTTTTGCTATATTCAACCGACATAAGAAAACCGTAACTCTATCACAAAACGTTTATAGTTTTTGACTTGGAGACGGCAACATCAAAATCAACGAACCAAATCTTTGTGTTCTTGATCAGCGGTGCAACTAATTGCTTGAATATCGATGATATGTATGCATGTACAAAATATAAAACGAGACAGTTACCATCAGGAACCACAGATGTAATAGAAGAGTTTATGAAGCATGTGTTTTTTTTAAATGAAATAAGTTTAGAAAAACCGTAGTGATTAGACTTTTGACCATCAGTTTATCCTAAAATATGTCCTGGAAAAAAACAAGCATAAATTTGAGCTAATTATGCGAGGTTCGAAATTTATAAATAGTAATGAATCTTACTGACAGAGTTAGACTTAGATTTATTTAATTACTTTCCAATGCCTTTTGTCAGCATTTCCAATACAATTTCCATCAGTCTTCAAGAAAGGTTAGTTTTCTTATTTATTCAGCACCAGGCATAATTAAAAATATAACTGTATATTAAATTTATAAAGTCCTATATAATTAAAGCCTCTCACGATTGCGATTTATTGTGTAAAAAACGTGGTTGCCGAAACAATTTCATTAAATTGGTATCAGGACAACAAAAACCGTAAATTTAATTTTCAAGATGAATTTTTATCGTACTGCATATCGGATGTACATATATTTACCCAGACATGTTTTATATTTCATAAAAACATGATTCAGCAGTGTAACATGATCCCTTTCACAGAGGACTCTACAACACGTAATAAGGTCTACAGAAGAAATTTTTTTGAAGTCATCAACGATCAGTCCGAAAAGAAAATATCGTAATGTAGATGATCAATTCAAAAAATGCTATAAAATGTCTACCTGAAGAAAAGAGTAAACGGAAAATAAAAATTAAACATGCCTTAAACGGTTGTGAGGTGTTTATTAATTGAATAAAATTGGATGGTTCTATTCCACCCCAAATAATTTTGCACAGAAAATATTGAGAGAATAAATAATTATAGTCAGATGTACAGAGGAACCACAATTAATAAAGTGTAGGTAAATAATGTAAAATTGTACAGTTTAAATACAATTTGATGAAGGGTTTACTGTATTTTATTATATAAATTTACTTTATTTATTTATTAGGTTTATTATTATTTATTTATTATATAAATATATTTATATATTATTTATTATTAGGTTTATATGATTTTTGTTTTATATGTTTTAGCTTATATTATTATATACACTATTATACTATAATTATTATTATTATATTTATTTATTTTACTTTATTCTATTCTATTATTTTATTCCCGTGATTTCTGTTTTGTGATGTGTTGTTCGTGACTCGTTTCTGTTATATGTGTGATTTCGTGACGAAGCAATTTTATTCTTTTTAGTTCTAATTATCTTAGGTTTTAGTATATATCTTTGTACTTAAATTGTAATAGATCACGTACTTATATAACGTATTTGTGGAATACTCCGAGTACTCTCAAATTACTCGGAGTACGTCGCCACAGTACCCCCTGCAAGTAAATTCCCCCCGAATTATGAAGGATTTCAGGTATGGATAGTTACAGTTGCTTAGCTTTATTTGCTAAGCTGAGAATGTTATATGCCGGCTTTAATCTGTCAATGAAAACATTAACATTTCGACCGTTTTGATCTAAAATGAAATGTTCCCTGAAACGACGAATGACTCTATACGGTCCTTCGTAAGGTGATGATAGATCGGTTTGTACTCTATCGATACGAACAAAAACATACTCGCAACTTTCTAATATTTTAAGAACAAAAACTGGAGTGGAAGTTGACTTGCGAGTGTCAACTGCAATTAATTTGCGCATGTTCTCGCGAAATTTGCTAAGAAAGTCTGTTGGATCGGGAATTGAATCCTGTGAACTGGTCACGAAAAATTCTCCTGGAAGCTTGAGGGCTTGTCCATATACTAGTTCTGCTGGGGAGCACTTCAGTTCATCTTTGACTACTGCTCGTATTCCCAACAAGGTAGCTCAGTGCTCCAATGTATAACATTTCCACGAGCTCTAAGCGATGCTTTTAGTTGTCTGTGAAAACGTTCGACCATACCATTTGCCTGTGGATGATAGGCAGTGGTACGAATTCTGTGAGCGCCTTGATCAGTAGTAATCTCCAAACCTTGATACGTATTGCTCGACAAAAGTCTTAGCAATAGTGGCAGCGGTACTATCTCGAATAGGATATGCCTCCGGCCAACGAGTGAATCGATCTACGATGGAAATCGTATGTGCTCGAACCTGTGTATGTGCTCGAACCTTCATGATGGAAACTCGAAATGCCCTGGTTGTGTCTTGGTGTGCCTTTGCACTTTACTAGTTTGGCATCCGATGCAACCACGTACCCAATTTGTAACGTCAGCGCTCATGTTCGGCCAAAAATACCTACTTGAAATTAATTTACGTGTAGCGCGCATGCTTGGATGAGATAGACCATATACAGCGCTGAAAACTATTTGTCTCTGTGACAATGGAACGAATGGTCGATGAACTCCTGTTGATGTTTCGCAATATAATTTTATATCGGATAGGACGGTAAGTTCTAGATTAAATTTAGAACTCGCAGGGCGCGATGAGTTTTCGAGAAGTTTTCTCTATTCATCATCAGACTCTTGAGTCTTGGCTAAATCATCAAAATTGAGCCTAGAAGTTTTGTCAATTCTATCAACGTGATCACACGGTCGTGACAAAGTGTCTGCGACAACGTTTTGCTTGCCTGTTATATGTTGTACGCCCGTCGTAAACTGAGCTATGAAGTCTGCCGTGGACTCCTATCACTCAGGGAGGTTATTGCCGTGGTAAGAAGCTTTTGATCTGTGTAGATGGTAAATTGCACGATGGTAAATCACGTCGCGGTCACCAATGTAAGATAATGATAAATGAGAATGATGCTTGGTGCTGTAATCGTGACAGCTAATGATAATGATGGGAGTTGAACTTGAACTCCACAGAGTGGCATTGATTGACAGCTAGGGCGCTGAATCAACCAGCCGATGAAGACGTTTGTCTTATGAAATATATGGCATCTGTGTATGTGATCTGTAATATTCGTTCGCCAGGCCGGTTTCGATCTGATGACGTCATTGACTCGTTGTTTGATCGAAAATATCAAATCCATCTCATCAGGCATATGCGACCGGACTTGATGTATGTTGCATTTCGTTTCTATATATATTGTGAGGCTATATATTGCAACAGTTCTAGCGAATTACAGAATTTGAATCGAAATCTTTTTTATTTTTTTTTTTTTTGATTATTTTGTTACTACTTCACTATTGTGGCGTGACTATTCGTCGTATTCGTAAACGCCACAGTTACTCTCTAACGCATGCTCAAATTGCATTTTTTAAAAAGACAAAATTGACATGCATTATCACAAATGATCGTGTAAATAATATTTTTGCTTATTTATTTGGTTATAAATAGTAAGCCTAACTTTGTTCCATAAAATCCTAGAGGAATCTTAATACAATAATTTTAAAAGGTTTTGAGTTATGGACATTTTGTTAAACGGTAAATAACTTATTTATTAGATTTGACAGATAGCTAAAACATAAATTTTTAAGTAAGGTTAGCGCATGTGCAGTTTCAATCAAACATTTTTATTAAAAATAAATATTGAAGGAAGAGAATGATTCATTTTTAGACTACTTATAGGATACACCTATGCAAACTATAATAAACTTTAATATGAAGTACAGTATATAGATTTAAACACAGATCTTGTGGCGAAGCGCACAAGAAAATATAATTATTTCTATGTAATTTTAAGTTTAATTAATTTTCAAAGTATCACACCTGGAAAAACAAGTTTTTTTGTTATGAAGTTGGATGTAATAATGTAATTAATCGGGGAATACTTATTGAAAGTTGAATAAAAAAGGGAACGAATGAAGACGAAAGGGGTGAGAAAAAACAAGAATTTGATACGAGTTGGACCTCATCAACTTTAATTAATTAAAAGAGAAGAAAAATTAAAATTAATGGCCTGGTGATAGACGCTGTAAAAAAAAGTCTGATCTAATTAAAAAATAGTTTAAATAATAATTTAAACTAAAATAAAATCATTATTCTAATAATAATTTCAATTAAAATAATAATAATATAAGTTAATTAATATGGTGTAACGCCTAATCTAGTGTAAAAGAACGAGGAAAAAAAAACAAGTGAAAATTGAAAATGGATGGACATTACTTAAATAAAAATAAAACAAATAATAAAAACTAAATCAAATATTAGCAACATACGCCGTTCTTAATAATAACATTAGAAATTTGGACTTAACTTAATATTAATAATTTTCAATCGTCTGGGATAAGATAACTTAAAAGTTTATGTTAGTTTTTATTCAATTTATTTATTTATTTTTTTTTTTAACGGTTTTTACAGGCCATTATTGGCCCGTACCGTGTCAACAATTTGACTCCATCGGTTTCGATCACGAGCCAGCTCTTCAAACCGTTGTAGGCAGTTTGAAGATGCCAGATCGCTCTCTACGCCGTGGAGCCATCGTCGCCGACAGTGACCTCTTCGCCTACCGAAAGGTGGTTCTCCCTTAAAGGTTCGCTGTATCATTCGGTTCGGATCAGCACGCAGAACGTGTCCGAGCCAGCTTACTCGCTGTCCTTTAATTTCATGCACGATATCAGGAATTTGCATTAAATTCCTGATCTCGTGATTGAATAGAACGTTAAGTGCCATCGACGTCGCGTTTTGGATCATATATCACACGCATGATTCTTCTCTCGAATGTTAGAAGCCATCTTTCGTACTCATTCGTCAAGGTCCAACTCTTACATCCATACATGACAACGGGTCTGATCAACACTCTGTACAGCTTCAGCTTATCCGTATTTGCAAGATATTTTGATTTCAGCAGTGGACGTAGAGGATACAAAGCCCGATTGCCAGCGGTAAGGCGGACCTTGATATCCTCTCCCGCACTATTATCGTGAGTGATGAGAGATCCAAGATACTTGAATCTCATCACTCCTTCAAACGTGTGGTTTCCACTACTGAAATCAATTGCGTCTTGGTCTCTAAAACCCGAGATTAGATATTTGGTTTTTGACTCGTTGATTTTGAGACCAACAGAAGCTGAACACTGTTCCAGTGGATCAAGTATCTCTTTCACTCCGTTGCCATTTAATCCAATCACACAGATATCATCTGCATAAGCAAGAAGTTGATTGGATTGTCGGAATAAGATGTTGTCCTGAGGTGTTTCACTTTTACGAAGGATGTATTCCAACATGAGATTAAAAAGTATCGGGGACAGCGCATCTCCTTGTCGAACACCGAAATTGATTGCAAAAGTTCTCGATAGCCTGTTCTCAACTTTGACACAGCATTGTGACTTCGTTACTGTCATTTTACACAGATGTACATATTTTTTCGGTATTCCTAAATATTCAAGCGCATACCATAGCCTCTCTCGATTGATCGAGTCATAAGCTTGCTTGAAATCTAGGAATACCTGGTGTACATCGCGATAATACCTGGTGACTGACCGATTTGGACGGAATATTCCTTGGTAGTCACCGACAATTTCCTCCGCTAGAGGAGTAATTCTTCCCAAGATAATGTATGACAGTAACTTATATGCTGTGCAAAGGAGAGCTATACCGCGATAATTCTCGCATTTCAAGCGATCACCCTTCTTGAAAATTGGGCATAACGCGGCCACTTTCCATTCATCAGGCATAACTTCATTTCGCCATACCAATCGAATAAGGTCGAAAAGACAATTCCACAAAGTTAGCCCTCCGAATATCAAGAGCTCTGAATTAATGCAACTCCTGGTGAACGATTTTTCTTTAATCTCTGCATGCCCATTGCGAATTCCTCATAGGATGGATCCTCAATGAACATCTCTGCGGTCTGTATTTGAGGGTATTCAAACACCGCTTGTGATACATGTGGAACATTAAGTAGATCAGAAAAATGTTCACGCCATGTATCGAGTACCGCATCGACGTTAACACAGAGGTTTCCATCCTGGTCCCGAATGGGAGTTGACCGAGATCTTAAGGTATGGTGCAATTCGGTGATTCCTTTAAAGAAACCACGCGAATTGTGCTCATTGCTGAGTTGTTGTACTCTTAAGACCTTAGCCTTCCACCATTCTCACTTCTTCAGTCTACAAATGCGTTTAGCTGTCCTCCTAGCAAGAACTGCCTTGTTTTTCCTTGCAATTGTAAACCGAGTCTGTGCTTCATTGTGGGCTATATTGCGTTGCTCAACAGCAAGACGACACTCCTCATCAAACCAATCATTTTTGGGTTTAGTTTTCACTATACCGAGAGTGTGCTGGGTCCGAGGTTTTCAATACTTCCCAGACACTGTTCACATCATCAGATTGGTAATTGGATTGTAAAATGCTATTGCTGACAAGATCTTGATATTTTCGTTGCGTTTCTTCATTTATCAGACCTTTACAGGAGAATTGCGTTGTATATTCTCCTGTCCTCCCTGACTTGTACGAAAATTTCCATCGTAGCTTTGCAGCAACCATAAAATGGTCACTGCCTACGAATTTTGTTGACGACCGATACGATCTCACATCTTGGACAACCCGAGCCCGCCCTTTTGAAATCAACACATGGTCAATTTGGCTTCGGGATGTTTTACGTGAGTGTGTTCATGTTTCTAAGTGGATGTTTTTATGAGGAAAGAATGTACTTGCTACTTTGAGATCATGAACGATCGCAAAGTACATCAATCTTTCCCATTCATTCTTTCGTGTCAGGAGTACGGACCTACATTAATAACATAACATAAGTCGGTCTGATTTCTGCCAGCTCAAGCATTAAAGTCACCAATCACCAATTTGACATGGTGCTCAGGTAAAGAACCCATCAGATTATCCAGATTATTGTAAAATGAGTCTTTATCCTGGGATTGGCTTACATCAGTGGGCGCATGTATACAGACAATTGACAGGTTGGCTAATCTCATGTGCAAGCGAAGCTTACACATTCGATTATCGACTGCTTGAAAGTCCAAGACAGCCTTTTTTACCTGTGGCCCAATGAGAAATCCAACCCTAAGATTTCCGAGGTCATTTCCACTGTGTAGCAACGTATAGCCTTGGGACACATGGTCTCCACTTTTAGGCCATCGAGTTTCTTGGAGAGCTACGAGTTCCAGCCGATACTCTTTCATGCATGTGATAAGGCCGTCCAACGCGCCAGGTTTTCTTAATGACTGCACGTTCCACGTGCCGATCTTCAATCTCCTGTCCGGGTACTTAAGCGGGGGTTCGTTTTGTTTGTTGTTTTGGCGGTATCCGATTTTTTTATTTTTGTTGACATTTTTAACATTTTCACGGTTTTACGGATTTTTTTTTGTAAATAATTAAAAAAATTTTTTGGTGAAGGTGTTTAAAAAGGTTTCCATTTTGATTGATTGATTGATTGATAGGACTGTAGGACCAAGCGCTAGGCAAGATTCCCGGATAACGCCGGGCCTATTCCTACAGCCGTTTACATAAAACAATAGGTAAGGATGGGAAGGTATGTTAGTAAGGAGAGAACGACCCGGTTACAGACACCTGGCAAATCGTTTACTAAACTACTGTTAACTGACAACAACAAGACAATCACAATTCTAATCTACTAATCTGCAATCGCCAATCAGCATTCTCCAGTCCGCATTACCTATCTGCTCTGCTGTATTTTGAATAAAATTAAAACTAAATTAAAATGAAAGTTCTGAAATAAATGTATTAGTTAGTCGCTCAGGAATCTGTAATTAATTAATATTATTATCTGTTAATTAATTAATTTTATTATTTATTTCAACTCCCGCCCACACAAGTAACCTAATTAAAACATAAGTACAGAACTCTGAAAGAAAACTTATTAACTTATGGCTCAGGTGTCTGAAACAATTTAATTAATATGGTATGATAGTTTAAGCCATCCATTACGATAATATTGCCATAATTCTGTAACATGCTTATCAGAGAAACAAATAGACTAAGGCGACAATCTTCAGCAGAACCATTTTCCTGTTACATAATACTTAAAATAATATAAATTGTTAGTAAAATCTATATCCTTTTCACATTACCATTGGTTATTATTATTATTTGGATAGGAAGGACATTTCTTATTCCATCATATGTATTTGAGTTACCTCAACAGTTGAAACTGGAGTATTTAGGTTAATTATCCTGGGGTCTTCTCATCATATGTTGCATATAAAGTTGCGTCCATAAAATTCCAGATCCACCACCACCTAACGTGAGAGGCAAGATTTATTTATTTTATGACCCGACAGCATTTCATATACATTTTATATTATGACGACCAAATAAACTGTCAATTCGTGAAATGGGTAAATTATTTATATAAATAAATAATTGAGTAAGTTAGCTATAATCTGCAGTTGTAGTTAGCTATAACGTAATAAAATTAAATCATCTACACAAATTCTAAAAATAAATTTACTAGATAGGCATCTGTAACTTAATTATTATTAATTTTATTATTTACTTAAACTCAAGTCCGCTCACCAATCATAGTTAAAGACAAATACAAAACTCTTATTTAATTAACTTACGGCTTCTGAATCTGTAACCATAAATTAAATTAATATGGTATGCTAGATTAAGTACCCGTCAACCATTACGCTGATGATACCATAATATTAGAATATGTTTGTCAGAAAATGAAAATAAATCTCTGAAAACGTTTTACATTCCAAAATTATGCAACATCTTTTTTAAATAAAATACACTTTCCTTGTCAAAATTTTCCCAACTATAACCATATTTACACTTATGTAAATAATTAAAACCAAACTTTTCCATAATTTATTATTATTATTTTTATATTAATGGGCGTGATCAGGGATGTCACTTTATAAATAAAAAAAACAAACAATTGGTATTAACTTGCAAAAAGCACCATTAAATTCAAATACTAAACTTAATACGAAGCTTAATAAATTTAAATAACGCATGGATAACCTACAGGCACGTATGCACGACACACAGGCAATAACACAGTCAGGGTTGCCACATACATGCAGAAAGTATGGAGCAGAAGCGCCCCAAAAGTAGAGGAAATCGACACCCCCGGAGCGAACCCCATTCAAGCAAACCAAACACGATCCAAATTCCACCAAACATACATCTATTTGTAGCAAACAAACCTCACGAGAACCCAATTATAAGCATCCAAAATAAAAACTCATTCAAAGCACCCTCAACAAAGAAACACCAACCTACAGATTAATAAAAAGTGCAGACCTATCTCAACTGACATCCAATAAACCGAAATCTATCCAAACACCCCATATTCCGGCGAATCCTCCAGCTCCCATTCGCGTCTAAATCCCCACATGCCAACAGAGGCTCCTAGCCGCCACCGCAACAAGCTCAACCCTCATGCCCGTCCCACTCAAATCCAGCCCGGAACTCCCCTCCCCCTTAACCCCAGCAGTACCATGAGGTAAAGGACAAATTACCAGCTACAAATAATACCTACAAAAACCGCTTCCTCCAAAATACTCCTGCACAATCCCAGCCCACGCCAGAATCAGGCGACATTCTCTAAAAATTCCGCCAAAACATCAAAAGCTCCCGACACTCTACAAAATTGAATGCCTCCAGAACACCACTACAAAAATGCTACAATCCCGCCGACACCCAAACATTCTAATAGTTCCAACTCCCCGCCACTAAAATAAAATCCCCGCCCGACCCGTTACAAACTTCCATTCTAAACAATCCTCAACCACAATCCCAAAATGTACCCCCGATATTGGAAGATACAGACTCGTACTGCATAAAATCTAAACACTCCTGTCCTACAAAATCCCTGAGGATGTGTACACTTTCCTTATTACTTATGTGTCCCACACACGCACCCTTGTGCTGTACACACGTTACCTCAACTTACTTGATTTCGCACTCAAATCTGACTTCCTATCAAATGATATGAATGGAGCCGAATCGAAGTCAAAACCAACTATTCCTCCTTTAAAATGTAGCAAATTTGAATAAGCGGCTACTGAACCCATAAACAGTAAAACTCGATGCAGATCCGCCACATCTACAGTAAAGTGACATCCCGAACGTAGGCATACACATCCTCTAAAACTCTTCAAAACAAGGACAGTCAAACCCGATACAAGACACACACCTGCATTCTCAATCACCGGAAACGCATCCCGGGACTACGGCCGAAAACCATTCAATCCCGAAACCCACGACCAATTCAAGCACAGACCCGATTCCAACGACGAAAAATTAAAACTATCAACCCTCAAATGTCAACGAGACAGCAAAAACTCCCCAATCGTGGCCTAGAATCACTAACCAATCAATCCTGCAGTTCAATAGGAATCCCCGATACCGCGGCTAGTTTCGGAGGACGCCACCAGACCCCAGACCGAGCCGAAACCGAACAAGAACATGTTGGAGGAACCAACCTCGATCAATACCTGAGCTACACGCCAGCTATTCGCTCCGCACCCCTCAGCACATCTGCAACTGAAAGGAAGCTTCCCAAACTAAACCCAACTAAGACAAACATAAAAATTAATCCAACCACGGCAACGGCCGAGAACCCCCGCTCACATATGAAACATCAAACACGAATAAAATCTATTACGAACCAGAACATCTACCCCCGCTTACATATGAAACTTAAAACACGAATAAAATCCACTGGGAACGAGAAGATTCACCATAACATCATGAAGTACTCAGACAAATAGCCGTCAAACATCAACCGAACCAAGTGCACACCTCCAATCCAGATCAATGTCCCGCTATACAGGTAAACGTCCCGCTACAGAAAATATCCCGAACACACCCACAATTCAATCGCCCACCACTCGTGCCAGAATCCATCAACCACCAACAAATATATGTTCAATTAATTTCCGAATCCCTACCGTGCCTGCTCTACCTAGTCGGAACCCACTCCAAAATATGCCAATCCACTCCACCACTCCACCTCAAAGTTCCTCCGCTCCACACCCCCCACATACAAGTCACCTCGCTGGTCGTATAAAAACTGACCCTTCGACCATTAATCTATACATGGCACCGCATTAAAATCCTAATTGCATTACTGCCAAAAACTAAATTTAAATTCTCAAACAATAATTAAATATAAAAACATTACATGCAAAACTCATCAAATAGCAAACCCAAAAACAAGTAATAATATGTAACGCACTGTATGCATTTATATATTATATTATATGTACACAAATATAAACAAGATCAAACCTGTATACATTGCCCGTATACGCTTTGGAATATTATTGATCTATAGTCTATACTTGATCTATTATAAGCAAAATATATAAAACAAAAGGGAAGGGAAATACATAGTCAAATATTTAGAATTTTATTTGACTAATGCAACTAAGAAAACAAAAACAAAATAACGTGCTGTATAAAATTTAACAAAAATTTATATGCAATCGTTTTCAAGGACATCAAAATTTAGACTATAGAATGTGAATTTGTGTTTTCCACAACTGATGTATGTATATACAAAAAGACACAAATGCACATGCAGATTGACCGCGTTATAATTCAAAACTCTCCAAAAGTCCCCTCCACTGTATGCCTTGAAATACATTATGATACATAAACAAAATACAAAAATCACTCAGAGAAAAGGGAAATAATGATGGTCGAATAATGGGATTGTCTCGTCAGACGAAACAAAACAAAAAACACACGTGTCGCATTCAATCGTTTGCAACGGAAAATTGTGTGTGTGTGTGTGATATTGCAATTGATGTATATACGTATAACTATATACCAATACCATTACTGGCAATGTATACACGTTGCAAACTGACACACACAAATACGATATATGTACATCCACCATAATTTATATAAACACTAAAACCTAAATATATAATGCGATATATAATATAATATAATTTAATATTAAATATAATAAAATATAGTATAATGTAATAATGATACTCATCTGAGATTACAAAAATTAAGCCACAAACACACACACAAACGAATTTATTTTATTTAATTAAACAGCGAGTGGGAAAAAACACGTCCACTCAGTGTGACGACTAACACTGAACTCTTAAACGGAGTTCCATTTTGTTCCATTTTGTTTATTTAATTAACTTTTTTTAATTATCTTAATAATTATATGAAATTAAAAAATTTGAATTGGTGCGATTGTTTTTTTTTGTTTTTTTTTTTGTGAGAACTCATAGTTAAAATGAGTCTGTAAATTACGTCATTGTTCGATTGATGATCGTATTCAACGTCTTCGAAACACGATTTAGATTCACAGCAAACTCAAACTTTCTGATGAAAAGAACCCGCCCAACGACTGCAACCTAGCCGGCTGCAAAATGCTGTGTTGGATCATCCATCAGAGAGTCTGTGGCAAATTTCTAGACCAAAAGTGTAAGTTATTCTAGAAATTTTGTTACAATCTTCATCTTCGAACGAAAGCCCAAAACTCATTTAAAATAATAATTTTTGGAAAACCGATAGAAAATGTTTAAAAGAGAACTGACGTTAGATTATTAACTCATTGGAAAAAATGTAGGTAGTATTTTTGGGGCATGTAATCTAATCAGCAAACCTATAATTTTTATTCATCTTCAGTATTTACTGAAAATCTGGTAGCAATTCAAATGAATCGACTATCTGTTACTTATAATAAACCCATTTATGTGGGCTTTAGTGTTTTAAAATTATCTAAAACTCTAATGTACGAATTCCATTATGAGTATATTCAACCAAAATATGGTAATCATGTCACATTTTTATTCACCGATACAGATTCATTAATATATGAAATTCAAACGGACGATTTCTTTATATACGATATAAGGAGTGATGTAGATGATAAATTTGATACGTCAGACTATCCTTGTTTGTTTTGTTTTTATCTCTACAATCTGTTTCGGGGCTCGAGGCACTTCCAACTCTTTCGCAGTTCGCTTATTTACGTCCTTACCTTACGCTTATTACAGCCAAATCGAGGACGTACGGCTATAGGTC
Organism: Tipula lateralis; assembly: GCA_963932295.1. Taxonomy (NCBI): domain Eukaryota; kingdom Metazoa; phylum Arthropoda; class Insecta; order Diptera; family Tipulidae; genus Tipula; species Tipula lateralis. Next base: position 6,826,925 of record OZ010739.1, on the reverse strand, counting down.
CGAATTACGTAGAACCATCTGCACATTGCATAGCTCCATGACAGCCTATAGTACAGACATGGAAGATGGGTTGGCCCATGAATTCTGCACTCCAACAGGGGGTCATAGATGTGTTCATTTACACCACCGATCGTAATCATATGGTGAAAATTCCCTTTACCATCCTGCCCCTATCGGGATTCGAACCCGGTACCTCCCGCTTCAACTGCCGCAGCTTTAACCACTGCGCCACCTGGGCGGTGTCAGACTATCCTTTTTGAAAATATATATAATTTACCATTGAAAAATAAAAAGGTTCTAGGAAAGTTTAAAGATGAGTGTTGCGGGAAAATGCATTTATTCACACACGTTCAAACATGACTAAACTATAGATATGAAAAGAAACAAATGCGTATATTTTTTTTTAAATTTTGCATGTCATCAATACATTTTTATTCATACGACGCAATCTCGCATGTACACAAATTTTTATTTATCATGTATTGTAATTATGTAGAATCTTATTTGTTTTGTTATAAAATGTATATAAAATGCTTCCATATAGACAACATACCGATAACAACATATACGACAGCGAAAAAAGCAAACGATCTCAAAAAAATTACTTTGTGTGATTACTACAGTCATCATACCAATAACAACAATACATGACCGTGATTTTTTTTATTTGTGATTAAAATCTTATGTTTTCTATATTAGATTTATGTATATAAAATTTTTCCGCGAAAAATGCAGAAAAGCGAAAAAATTACTATAAGAATTAAACATTTTTTATTTTTGTTTTGTAATTAGAATCTCATTTTGTTTTGTTATTAAATTTTTATAATTTTTTTCCATATATACATCATACCAATAACAACATAAACGACCGTGAAAATTATAGGGGACCTTAAAATATATGTAACTGATAATGTAGAACGTCGATTCTACAATAAAAATGAGAATAGTACAGCGCCATTTTGAATTTGTATAGACGCCATTTTGATTTGTCAGCTGAAACTTGAATTCGTATCGCCATCATTTTGATTTTCACAATCGTCATTTTGAATTTGCATCGCCGCCGTTTTGATTTTAACAGTTGCCATTTTGATTTTCACAGTGGCCATTCTGATTTTCACAGTCGTCATTTTGAATTTGCATCGCCGCCATTTTGATTTTCACATTCGCCATTTTTAATTTGGATATAAAATAACTCTTCGGATATAAAATGCCGTTGAATAGTATCTTATTGTTTCAACCTTTCTAGCACAGTTTCTTGTCCAGTTCTAAAATTTTCTTGGTAGGCTATGACCTGTGCATGATTGCAGCGATACGTGTCATTAACTGCCCCATATTGAAATTTGCAGATGCTGCGGTAGGTTTATTTATTGTTGCTGGGGCAATAATTGCTCCGGTATTTATTTCCCTTTTCATTGGATCCTCTGCATTAGGTACTCCAGTATTAAATTCGTACTGGTCTGGATCGATGTTCTGTTCCAGCAAAGCTTGTTGTAGCCTCTCTTGTAATTCCGCTTTGCTACCCGCTGTAGGGAAACCCCGTACAATAAGCTTGTTCTTCAGCTTCAAATCTTTAACTCATTAGCTTCATGTCTCCTTATTCACAATCCCACCGTTAACACCAATTGTTACGTTTTCCACTAGTAGGGATTCAAACCAATCCACGGTTCGATCACTGGATTGTGAATAATTAAAACCACTTGCTTGTTTTTCACTATAACTTTTATTAACAATCACCACAGTTCACTTTTACGCGTACTTATACTCAGTTTTCCCGGTTCTCGGACATAGTAGAAGTTTCCATTTGTTTATTATTTCGCTTGTATACTGCGATTCATACTGATTTCCAATTACGAACATTTAGTAATTCTATTCAATCAGAGATGTCACTCGCGTCCGTAACAATATTGTTACGGACACGGGTGACATCTCTGATTGAATAGAAGTAATAAATGCTCGTATTTTGGAAATCAACATGAATCGCAGTATACAGGCGAAATAATAAATAAATGGAAAAATCTACTATGACCGAGAAGCGGGCAAATGAGTATAAATGCGCGAGTAGAAAGCATAGACTCTCAGTCTGAATTAGGAAAGCGATAAATTAAAATCGGGAAAAACTAATAAGAAGTGAAATAGTAAAAGTAGCAGTAAAATAAAAGTACTGTGAAAGTGAATTGTGGTGATTTTCAATAAAAGTTAAAGTGAAAAACAAGCAAGTTGTTTAATTATTCACAATCCAGTGATCGAGCCGTGGAGTGGTTTGAATCCCTGCTAGGGAAAAACGTAACAGTTAGTGACAGCGGTGAGATTGTGAATAAGGAGACATGAAGCTACTTGAGTTGAAAGTGTCGGAGCTGAAGAACGAGCTGAACGCACGGGGTTTTCCTACAACGGGTAGCAAAGCAAATTTACAAGAGAGGCTACAACGGGCTTTGCTGAACCAGAACATCGATCCAGACCAGTACGAATTCAATACTGGAGTGCCTGATGCGGAGGGTCCAATAGAAGGGGCAACAAATGCCGGAGCAACCATTGCCCCAGCAGTAATAAATAAACCTACCCCAGCACTACAAATTTTGATATGGGGCAGTTAATGGCGGCGATGCAACAAATTATGAGCGGTTTAGAACAAAATTTGAAAACCGAAATGAGAACCGGCCAAGAAAATTTGCAAACCGGCCAAGAAAATTTGCAAACCGGCCAAGAAAATTTGAAAACCGGACAAGAATCTGTGCTAGAACGGTTGGAAGAACAAGAAAATTTTCAACGGCATTTTATATCCGAAGTCAGTGAAAAGTTCCGCGAAATGTCCATTTCCTTAGATGCCAAAGTGGATACAGTAAAATGTCAAATGGAACAACGATTTGAAGCGGCTGATGAAAGATTTTTGAAACTGGAAGATTACAGATATTAAAAATAATGGCGGTGCTACTCAAATCCTGAAACCAGTCAGCGGAATTAAATTAAAACCTCCGACATTCGACGGAACAATGTCGTTCAACATTTTCAAATTGCAATTTGAAACGGCAGCAGTAAGAAATAATTGGTGTAAGGAAGACCAGGTAGCAGCTCTCATAGTGTCGTTAAAAGGCAGTGCGGCAGATATTATGTTGCAAATCATTCCAGAATCTGAACGCGGGGACTATGAAAGAGTCATGCAGGCATTGGAAAGAAAATATGGTGCTGATCACAAGCGTGAACTTTACAGGATGGAGCTCAAATGTCGTTATCAACGTATCGGAGAAACGCTACAAGAGTTTGCTGCAGACATCAAGAGATTGGTACATCTAACACACTTTAATATGGTGCCCGAATACACGGAAAGAACTAAAATTGATGCGTTTACTGATGGTATTCGTGACGTAGAAACAAGACGAGCGGTAGTGTTAGAATCGAAAACAACATTTGAGGAGACCATCGCCTGTGCATTAACATTTGAGACTGTTAATAAGATGATAGTACCAGATGTAAAAATACGACGATTCGGATTAGAATCAGGAAATTATAACTCAAGGAATTATAACAAATCAGGAAATGATTGGCTACCAATAAAGTTTCGGCCTGGAAAAGGTAGAATTAGATGTTGGATGTGTGACAAACCTGGTCCTATTTCAAGGGAAGATTGCAAGCGATCAGAAGAGAAGCAGCGTCTTGAAATATTGCAAACAATAAATGAGAAGGTTGATAAAGAAAGAAACCTAACTTCTTCAACAAAATCCAGCATGACAGCCATCCCTGTTCCACGGTTGACAAGAAGTGATGATGGCTTAACATTAGATGGAGAAATCAACGGGAGAGCCTGAATGATAACACTTGATACAGGAGCAATGCGGACAACTGTGCGGGCTGATTTAATAGAAAATAAACTTGATTCAATTGGAGGATTAAAACTGCAAACAGCAACCGGCGAAAGTGCAGAGATCAAAGGAAAGAAAGAAGTGGCCATACGAATTGGTAACAGGGACTTCTGTCATGAAGTTTTGGTGACTGATATTGTCGATGAGGTGATTTTGGGAGTGAACTTCATGAAGAAGAACAAAGTCGTTTTGGACATAGAGTGTGCTACGTTAAACTGTGGAGATTTTAAGCTACAACTATACAGTTAAATAACGGTGAGCCAATCGTACGAAGAATTATAGTGCGACATTCAACGGAAATTCGTGGTGAATTGGAAGATAAGATTACTACAGACACGATGGGAGTTGTGAAACTCAGTAAGGAAGAGCAGCCAGTACAAAGGATAAGACTATCAAGAAACAGAGTGAAACCTCGATATGAAATTCGAGGCTTGAGACCTAACAAAGAGCAGTCAGCCTGGCTTCACAACTCACAACGGAAGAGAGCCTTATCACCAAAACTGCAACCTAGCTGGGAAGGACCATACAAGGTGATTATAAAAATCAATGATGTGATCTACCGAATTAAGAAGGGCATTCGAGGAAAACCAAAGGTTGTACATTTGGAAAGGTTGGCTCTCTATAGAGGAAGGGAATTGGATCCTGTTCGGGACAAACAGGTTTGGGCGGAGGGTAGTGTAACGGACACAGGTGACATCTCTGATTGAATAAAAGTAATAAATGCTCGTATTTCGGAAACCAGCATGAATCGCAGTATACAGGCGAAATAATAAATAAATGGAAAATTCTACTATGACCGAGAAGCGGGCAAAATGAGTATAAGTACGCGTAAAAGTGAACTGTGGTGATTGTTAATAAAAGTTATAGTGAAAAACAAGCAAGTGGTTTTAATTATTCACAATCCAGTGATCGAACCGTGGATTGGTTTGAATCCCTACTAGTGGAAAACGTAACAATTGGTGATAACGGTGGGATTGTGAATAAGGAGACATGAAGCTAATGAGTTAAAGATTTAAAGATTTGAAGCTGAAGAATGAGCTGAGTGTACGGGGTTTCCCTACAGTAGGCAGCAAAGCAAGAATTACAAGAGAAGCTACATCAAGCTTTCGATCATCGATCCAGACCAGTACGAATTTAATACTGGAATACCTAGTGCAAATGATCGAATTGAAGGGGCAACAAATGATGGAGCAACCACTGCCCCAGCAACAATAAATAAACCTACTCCAGCACCTACAAATTTCGACATTGGGCATTTAATGGCAGCGATACAACAAGTCATGGCAAATCAACAAAATTTCAAAACTGAAATGCTGACCAACCAAGAAAATTTGAAAATCGACAAAGAAACTGTGCTAGAAAGATTGGAATAACAAGATAATATTCAACGGCATTTTATATCTGAAGTGAGTGAAAAGTTCCGCGAAATGTCCATGTCTTTAAATGCCAAAGTGGATACAGTTAAATTTCAAATGATCGAAAAGTTTGAAGCGACTGATGAAAGGATTTTGAAACTTGAAAAAGGGATGATAGACATTAAAAATAATGGCGGTGCTACTCAAATTCTAAAAACAGTCAGCGGAAATAAATAAAAGCCACCGACATTCGACGGAACAACGTCGTTTAACATTTTCAAATTACAATTTGAAACGGCAGTATCAAGAAATAATTGGCAAGGAAGACCAGGTAGCAGGTCTCATAGTGGTGTTTTAAAGGCGGTGTGGCAGATATGTTGCAGATTGTTCCAGAATCCGAACGCGGGGTCTATGATCGAATTATTTTAGCTTTGAAACGAAAATATGGTGGTGATCACAAGCGAGATCTATACAGGATGGAGCTCAATTGTCATTCTCAAAGAATCAGTGAAACACTACACGAGTTTGCAGCAGACATTGAACGATTGGTGCATCTCACACACTTTAATATGGCGACCGAATACACAGAAAGAATAAAAACTGATGCGTTTACTGATGGTATTCGTGACGAAGAAACAAGACGAGCAGTAAACAAGACGAGTGGTAAACAAGACGAGCGGTACATTTGCGGAGACTATCGCTTATGCCTTAACAAACGAAACTGCATATAACATAATCAAACCATCAGTAAAAATGCGACGAGTCGAATTAGAACCAGAGAACTATAGCTCGAACATATAATTAGAAACCACCAGTAAAAGAAACATCGACGAGGTTCCGGGATAGTAACCATAGAATCAGATGTTGGGCTTGCGATAAACTAGGCCATATATCGCGAGACTGCTGGGAAGTTAGAAGTAAACGAGCAAGAACACCGTCGCCTATGTACCGTAGGTCCAATGATGAACATAGTAGATCGGAAAAGAAGGCGAGTCCTGCAAGATCGCAAGCATTAAACGCGAGATTGGGTTTTCTTCGATACCATTCAACAACAGAAAGGAATTGCAGGTGCTATGCCTAGACGGCCATGTCTCGTGGATATTGGTCGAGTGCAGAGTAAGGAACATGTCGTTGACGTGAGAGTAATGCAAGTGTTACCATCCGATGTGGACTAACGAAAAAAACAGAAAGGAGCAATCAGAAGACCCCAATTTATCGATCAAATTAAAATTCGTAGAAGACCAGCACATTTCATTATGGAAGAAGGTTGCTGACAAGAGTCCTATAGTTAAGGCATATTGGGCTCAATGGGATAGTTTGTTAATTGAAGATGGCTGTTTAAAACGGGTTTGGGAAAGTTCTGATGGTAGAAAAAAACAATCATTAGTGGTGGTACCGAGGATTCGAACTCCAGAAATTTTGAGGGAATATCACGGAAGAACAAGTGGTGACCATCTAGGCATCAATAAGACTTTAGCAAAAGTCCGTGAAAGATTTAACTGAGCAGGATGCAGACAATCGGGTGCAGAATGTTGTCAAAATGTGATCAGTGCATGGCAGTTATGGGTCCTGCAAAACGAAACCATCGTGCAAAATGAGTCCATTTCGTACCAGCGGAAACGGAAACAAGTATGTATGGTGATGGATTATTTTAGTAAATGGCTTGACGTTTATCCAATACCGAACCAAGAAAAAACAACAATTGCTAACGCCGTGGTAAATAATTGGATAAGTCGATATGGAGTGCCTATGGAACTGCATTCACATCAAGGTCGCAATTTTGAATCAGTGGTATTCCAGGAAATGTGTCAATTATTGGGGATCAATAAAACAAGAACAACAGCTTTCCATCCTCAGTCAGAAGGCATGGTTGAACGGATTAACGATACGTTAAAAGAATTTATAAAGAAAACCGTGGATAGAAACCATCGTAATTGGGGCCAAAATTTACCACTGTTTCTAATGGCATATCGGTCAGCAACACGCAAGACAACGGGAATAACACCAGCTACCTTCGTTTTTGGACACAATTTAAGATTGCCTGGGGGCTTGAAGTTTGGAGCAATTCCTACAACAGCTTTGTGTGGACAAGCATATGTCGATAAATTGAAAGAAGATATCGACGAGATACACAAATTTGTCAGAGAAAGGATACAAATTTCAAGAAATAAGATGACGGCTCGATATGACATCCTTGCAAATAATAGAGGATTTGAAGAAGGACAGTTAGTCTGGTTTCACAACTTACAACGGAAGATAGACTTATCACCAAAACTGCAACCTGGCTGGGAGGGACCATACAAGGTGATTACGAAAATCAATGATGTAATCTACCGAATTCAGAAGGGCTTCGGAGGAAAACCAAAGGTTGTTCATCTATAGAGGAAGAGAATAGGATCCTGTTGGGGGCGAACAGGTTGGGGCGGAGGTGATGTTACCGACGCGGGGGACATCTATGATTGAAATAACTAAATGTTTGCAATTGGAAATCAGTATTAATCGCAGTACTTATACTAAGGCCGAGAAGCGGGCAAAATGAGTATAAATACGCGAACAGAAAGCGTAAAGTTACAGTTTGAATTGGAGCAGCGATAAATTAAAATCGGGAAAAAGTGATAAAAAGTATATATATATATATATATATATATATATATATATATATATATATATATATATATATATATATATATATATATATATATAAATATATATATATATATATATATATATACGCCCTGTGGTTGGGGGCAAACATGTTTCGTAAATATTTCGAACGAAACATGAGATCCATAGAATACCACCACAGTATCCAGAGCTTGTCGTAGGAGGCGACTAAATCTGGTTGGATCGCTGGGCTGACGACCCGCATCCGTAAAAACCAATTACAGTTAAAAATGTCAACAAAACTAAAAAAATCGGATACCGCCTAAATAACAATGACCCCCCGCTTAAGTACCCGGATACGAGAATGAGGATCAGCACGTGGAACGTGCAGTCACTAAGAAAACCTGGCGCGTTGGACGGCCTCATCACATGCATGAAAGAGTATCGGCTGGAACTCGTAGCGCTCCAAGAAACTCGATGGCCTAAAAGTGGAGTCCATGTGTCCCAAGGCTATACGTTGCTACACAGTGGAGATGACCTCGGAAATCTTGGAGTTGGCTTTCTCATTGGGCCGCAGGTAAAAAAGGCTGTCTTGGACTTCCAGGCAGTCGATAATCGAATGTGTAAGCTTCGCTTGCACATGAAATTAGCCAACCTGTCAATTGTTTGTGTACATGCGCCCACTGAGGTAAGCCAACCCCAAGATAAAGACTCATTTTACAATAATTTGGATAATCTGATGGGCTCTATACCTGAGCACGATATCAGATTGGTGATTGGTGACTTTAATGCTAGAGCTGGCAGAAATCAGACCGACTTATGTAATAACATAGGTCCGTACTCCCGACACGAAACTGCGACCGAAAATGGGGAAAGAATGATGTACTTTGCGATCGCTCATGATCTCAAAGTGGCAAGTACATTCTTTCCCCATAAAAACATCCATTTGGAAACATGGACACATCCACGTAAAACATCCCGAAGCCAAATTGACCATGTGTTGATTTCCAAAGACCGAGCTCGGGTTGTTCAAGACGTGAGATCGTATCGGTCGTCAACAAAATTCGTAGGCAGTGACCATTTTATGGTTGCTGCAAAGCTGCGATGGAAATTTTCGTACAAGTCAAGGAGGACAGGAGAATATAAAACGCGATTCTCCTGTGAAGGTCTGATAAATGAAGAAACGCAACGAAAATACCAAGATCTTGTCAGCAATAGCATCTTACGATCCAATTACCAATCTGATGATGTGAACAGTGTCTGGGAAGTATTGAAAACCTCGGTTGTCGATGCCGCCCAGCACACTCTCGGTATAGTGAAAACTAAGCCCAAAAATGATTGGTTTGATGAGGAGTGTCGTCTTGCTGTTGAGCAACGCAATATAGCCCACAATGAAGCGCAGACTCGGTTTACAATTGCAAGGAAAAACAAGGCAGTTCTTGCTAGGAGGACAGCTAAACGCATTTGTAGACAGAAGAAGCGCGAATGGTGGAAGGCCAAGGTCTTAAGAGTACAACAACTCAGCAATGAGCACAATTCGCGTGGTTTCTTTAAAGGAATCACCGAATTGCACCATACCTTAAGATCTCGGTCAACTGCCATTCGGGACCAGGATGGAAACCTCTGTGTTAACGTCGATGCGGTACTCGATACATGGCGTGAACATTTTTCTGATCTACTTAATGTTCCACATGTATCACAAGCTGTATTTGAATACCCTCAAATACAGACCGCGGAGATGTTCATTGAGGATCCATCCTATGAGGAATTCACAATGGCCATGCAGAAACTAAAGAAAAATCGTTCACCAGGGGTTGATTGCATTAATTCAGAGCTCTTGATATTCGGAGGGCTAACTTTGTGGAACTGTCTTTTCGACCTTATTCGATTGGTATGGCGAAATGAAGTTATGCCTGACGAATGGAAAGTGGCCGCGTTATGCCCAATTTTCAAAAAGGGTGATCGCATGAAATGCGAGAATTATCGCGGTATAGCTCTCCTTTGCACAGCATATAAGTTACTGTCTTACATCATCTTGGGAAGAATTACTCCTCTAGCGGAGGAAATTGTCGGTGACTACCAAGGAGGATTTCGTCCAAATCGGTCAGTCACTGATCAAGTTTTTTCGCTACGGATGATTCTTTCCAAGTACTACGAAACATCTCGCGATGTACACCAGGTGTTCCTAGATTTCAAGCAAGCCTATGACTCGATCAATCGAGAGAGGCTATGGTATGCGCTTGAATATTTAGGAATACCACAAAAATATGTACATCTGTGTAAAATGACAGTAACGCAGTCACAATGCTGTGTCAAAGTTGAGAACAGGCTATCGAGAATTTTTGCAATCAATTCCGGTGTTCGACAAGGAGATGCGCTGTCCCCGATACTTTTTAATCTCATGTTGGAATACATCCTTCGTAAAAGTGCAACACCTCAGGACAATATCTTATTCCGACAATCCAATCAACTTCTTGCGTATGCAGATGATATCTGTGTGATTGGATTAAATGGCAACGGAGTGAAAGAGATACTTGATCCACTGGAACAGTTTTCAGCTTCCGTTGGTCTCAAAATCAATGAGTCCAAAACCAAATATCTGATCTCTGGTTTTCGAGACCAAGACGCAAGTGATTTCAGTAGTGGAAACCACACGTTTGAAGTAGTGATGAGATTCAAGTATCTTGGATCTCTCATTACTCACGATAATAGTGTGGGAGAGGATATCAAGGTTCGGCTTGCCGCTGGCAATCGGGCTTTGTATCCTCTACGTCCACTGCTGAAATCAAAATATCTTGCAAATACGGATAAGCTGAAGCTGTACAGAGTGTTGATCAGACCCGTTGTCATGTATGGATGTGAGAGTTGGACCTTGACGGATGAATACGAGAGATGGCTTCTAACATTCGAGAGAAGAATCATGCGTGTGATATATGGCCCAAAACGCGACGTTGATGGCACATACCGAGTTCTTTTCAATCACGAGATCAGGAATTTAATGCAAATTCCTGATATCGTGCATGAAATCAAAGGACAGCGAATACGCTGGCTCGGTCACGTTCTGCGTGCTGATCCGAAACGAATGATACAGCGATCTTTGAAGGGAGAACCGCCTTTCGGTAGGCGAAGAGGTCGCTGTCGGCGACGATGGCTCCACGGCGTAGAGAGCGATCTGGCATCTTCTGGTTGCTTGCAACAGTATGAAGAGCTGGCTCGTGATCGAAACTGTTGGAGCCAGATTGTTGACACGGTACGGGCCAATAATGGCCTGTAAAAACCGGAAAAAAAAAAAAAAAAAAAAAAAAAAAAAAAAAATATATATATATATATATATATAAATACATATATATATATATATATATATATATATATATATATATATATATATATATATATATATATATATATATATATATATATATATTAGATACTGGCAGTCACTTTATACTGAAAGAGATAGATAGAGATAAAGTCAGTGCTATCACTTTGTATCCTAAGCTTCAAACAGTCTGACATGTAAGACGTTGTCTAGCCATAATCGGTTTGTATCGCCGTTTTATTTCGACGTACTCTGAAGCTTGCTAGCAAAAATCTAGCAATTTGAACGAAGTATTGGAGCTTATAGCAACTGCATCCATCCGTATTGAGTTATCCTACTTTTGAGCACCCATTGAAAATTGAATGTGACGCATCGACTACTGAAGTGTTCCATTTCAAAGGTCCTTTAGCGATAGGAACGACATATTGTTTTTGTTTCTAAAGAAACTCAATGGCTTTATTGAGTATTGAGCCAGTCGGAGTGGTTAAGTAGCTTTCTAATCATCTCGCTCGCTGGAACCTTATCTTATAGGCGTTAAACTTTAGTATAAAACACAATAAGGGTAAAGATAAAATTGTTTCAGATGCTGAAAGTAATAAAGTTCTTTTTACACCTGACCACGTTGAGGTGTTACGTTATTAATCTACCTCAACATTGACTGCACTGGAGTCTGACGTCACTGATATAACTCAAAATTGACCGCGTTGCAGATGTGACGTCACCGACCTACATTAATATAGGTTAAGTAACTAGCCTAAAAGTATGTCAAGCAAATTTTTTTACAAACTATATTTTTCGCTAAATTTTAATTTATATCGCAAAAATGTTTGAAAATAGGTCAGTATCACAATATCACTACCTTGACATTGGCAGAATCGTTGACCTATATTCAGTTTGACCATGTCACTGACCTACATTAGTATTGACAAACATAATTGACCTATTTTTGAAAAAACAAGTTCTAAATAAAAAATTGTTTGAGTAAAAATTCAAATTTTTTTAGGTTAGTGACTGCCACCGTTAAGGTAGGTCAGTTTTGTCATATAAATATAGGTCAACATCTCAATATTAATTACTGAACATCTATCTATTGTGACAATGGTAAGCAGTTCACTTCAAAAATAAGAGCCATTCGAGCATATTATGGGAAGATGCCTATAAAATTATAACCAAGTTTGGCCAAACGGTGTCCACCACTGCTGCAGAAACTGTCACCACCACAGTTAATGAACCGTTTACGTTTTATGAGCGAGCGAACCATTAGTAAATGCAACCGCAAGCATTTTACGGTGCACTAGAGAAGTACTAGAGACTGCATGTCGGAAATTAAAGAACACAAAAGCGCGGGACCCGATGGAACGCCGCCAGAAGCGGTCAGAACTGCAGGTGATATCCACCTAGAAAGAATCTCAGAATTTTAAGAATTTTCACCAATTGGATAATACTTTGACTTTTTCTTACTTACAAATGAGAAGAAACTAGATAGTCTGCCTGCGTCATATAGACTACTCTGCTTGCTGGATACCTTCGGAAAACTATATGAACACCATCTGCATGCAGACTACTAGACGAAGTCAACAGACAAGGTTGTTCATTTTGAATGGGGTGTTTTACTGTAGATGCTATAGCAAAAGTCATAAGGTTTATCGATAAAGTCCGTGACGGATCAGAAGACATGCGGCGTACGTTTACTCAGCAAAGGTTAAAAGAATTTCAAATGAACGTGAGTTTTAGGAAAAATTTTCACAGCTTTCTGAGTGGTCGGGGAATCATTGTTCTGAGGAGAATCTGAGTGATTGGGGAATTATTCGTTACGAGTGGTGTCGCCGAGGGGCTATGATATAAGTCTGTTAAAACACAATTTTTTCTTTACGGCGTCTTAAGCATTGCTTATATACAACTCAGTTTGATTCTAGATTTTTACATTTTACTCGCACCAGTCAATGTAGTGATGCACTAATTGTAGTGAAGATCTTTGAAGTAAACTGCTAACCATTGTCACTAAAGATAGAGACCGAGTAAATAATGAGAACATTGACGCTGTCACGTCTCGAATGGGCGTCTAAGACAAGGAACAGATAACAATCTCCCTAGAGTAAGGGCTTCAAAATCAATTTTACTGAAGAAATAATAAAATAATAGTTACGAAACTTGTAAAATTTGGATCTATAACATTGAATCTACTAGCCAGGTCGCCCGCAACATTGCCCGCATTGAGATTGTGACGTCACTGGTTTATCTCAACATTTACCGCATTGGGGCGTTTCTGACCTACCTCAACGTTGTCCTATATTAATATGAGATCACTGATTTACCTTAACAGTGGCAATCACTAACCTCAAAAAAATGACAAACAAATTTTAAAGTTTACTCAAAAAAATTTAATTTCGAAATTTTTTTTTTAAAAATAGGTCAATAATATTTGTCAATACTAATGTAGATCAGTGACATGGTCAATCTTAATATAGGTCAACGACTCTGCCAGTGTCAAGGTAGTGACTGACCTATTTCCAAAATTTTTGCGAAATAAATTCAAATTTAGCGAAAAATATATTTTGCAAAAAAATTTGAATTTTTGCCAAAAAAAAATTTTTCGCGAAATTAATTTTTATTGAAATGGCATAAATTCAAATATTTTTAGGTTAGTGACTTTACCAATGTTAATGTAGGTCAATAACGTCATATTAATGTAGGACAGTGACGTCAAGGCGCTCAATCTTGAGTTAGGTTAGTGACGTCAGACTTTAACGTGGTTAATGTTGAGGTAAATCATTAACGGCACATCCCAATGCTCATATAAAAACGTACTAGGCATAGAGTGGATCCTCTACATATTAGTACTAGCGTCCGATATAATATTATCTTTACGCGAGCGAGATGTCTAGAAGGCTACTTTTGTCCCATTAACCACTCCAACTGGCTCAACACTCAATAAAGCCATTGAGTTGTTGAGAAGCAAAGACAGTACGCCGTTCCTTACCAACCGGTTATTGATAGACAACGTATTACCTGTCACACTATTTTTAGTTGAGGATATGAAGTGATAGCACTGACTTTAACTCTCTTTACTATTAGGACACCATCGCCAAATACATAACCCAAATATTATATCTTTCAATATAAAGTGGCTTTTGCCCGTACGATCCAACTCTTCATACTTTTGTAAACATAAATTGCCAAATCGCTCTCAACTCTCACTCTTCTTTCACCAAGGTTCAAATCTCACATCCATACATGACAACGGGTCTTAACAGTTTCAGCTTATTAAGATGCTTGAATCTTATCACTCCTTCAAACGTGTGGTTACTACTACTAAAATGAATTGCGTCTTGGTCTCTAAAACCAGTTATTTGGGTTTGAACTCGACTTTTGAGACTGACGGAAGCTGAACACTGTTCCAGTCTTCACCAAGCCTTCCATCATTCGCGCTTCTTTTCTCGTTACAAATCTTGCTACAAATTCGTGTAGCTGTCTTCTTAGCAAGAAACGCTTTATTTCTTCTAGCTATTAAAAACTGAGGTTACGCTTCATTATGGAATAGATTTCGTTGCTCAACTACAAGATGACACTTCTCACCAAAATAATCATTTTTGGGCTAAGTTTTAACTAACACAAAGTTTAGTGAGCGGCATCGACAACCGAGGTTTTCAATATTTCCCAGACAGTGTTCATTTCAACCGATTTGTGTATAGATCGCAAAATAGTTTTCAATCCAAGATCTTGATTTTTTTTTCTCGATAGCAGTTTCGTATTTATAATTACATTAGTCGGTCTTCATAATACCTGACCACAATGATATATTCATCTGACATCGTGATCAGGTATCCCATCAGAATATCCAAGTTATTGTAAAATAAGTCTTTAACCTTGGGTTGGCTTACATAAGTAGGCGCAGATATGTCTATGCATGTGATAAGGTCTAATGGCTTCACGTTCCACGTACCAATTCTCAATCTCGTATCCGGGTCAGCACAGCAAACCAACCAGATTTAGTCACCTCCTACAACAAGTTTTAATAACTGTGCTGGTATATTTTCTTTCGTTCGAAATATTTACGAAACATTGATGCCCCCATCCACAGGACCACTCTATGGGATGTCACGATCGGCATATGGTTTGCGAAGCGTTCCAAAGTCCAAAAGTTATAACTGTGTATTTATATACTGGTTTAAATGGCAGAAATCATCAGCCAAATATAGGCAAATAACGTAATTTGCCGTGTTTGTTTGTCACGTGCCGAATAGCCGGTATAACTCTTCGCACGCATATAGAACCCAACAATCATCCGTTTTTAAATAGCGTGTTTCCATTTAACTTTGTGTTGTTATGGTCAGTTTCACAATTAACAATGTATAATTAATAAAAATGAGTATATCAGTACAATGACCCGTTACCTGAATCACACATACAAAAAAAAAACATTTCTACATGTATAAACATGTCTAGTTATGTAAAGGACATTACTCCTTGATGCACATATATTGATTGGTAATAAATCGTATGAGTGGTTTATGTAATAGTAGGCTAAAATAATGTAATTTGTTCAAGTTTATGGAACACTATGTAGTAACTAGTACACTTGATTAGAGATTGTACGGGTTATCATAACTGACATAAAATTTAAAACTGTATAAATAGAACATAATTGTTCTTCGATTCTTGTCTATACGTAATACTCGTATAACGTATACGTAAATACCCTTGCGGAGCCGTAATGCAATGTTGCAGTTATATTTTAAATGCACACATAATAAAGGCGACAGACACGTATTTCGTTATTACGGTGTGGTATATATACATATATATACAGGATATATTTATCCTAATATGCTACTGTGTGACTGAACAATAGTGCGCAAGTCTCGATTTTTTTCTATTTTTATTCTCTTTTTATACAAACGATAGAAAAATAATCCTGTAAATGGAGAGAATTCCAGCTAACATATAAATTATAACACATATACATTATATCATTGCCTGTATATAATTTCAAACCTAGATAATATTCGGTTGACACAGTTTCGTGTCACATAACTTTCGGGATAACTTTCTCTCTCTCTCTCTATCTTTCTCTTTATATATATATATATATATATATATATATATATATATATATATATATATATATATATATATATATATATATATCATTTTCTCACACGGTTTATTCTCCTTTGTGCCACACATGCGCTCTTCATCGTGTTGAGAAAAACACTCTGCTACACTATTAGAAAAAAATTCAGTTCACATAGAGTTTCACGATCGGTGCGATAGAGGTTCACTTGTAAATATATATATATATAATATAGAGCGAATTATTCAAGCTCTAATCAATGTTTTTGTGTCGCATTTTAGTCGAGTAGAAGAAATTAGTAAATCATCTCGCATCGTCATTCTGGCATAGTATTCTGCTGTGTATCGACTTCAAATATATATATAATTGAATTATAAACGAGAAAATTTTTGTGTTTGGAAATGGATTTGTAAATTTAAATAAGAAAAAAAAAAATTTCTGAATAAGTATTCGTGTGTGAAAATTTCTGTTGTATACACAAATAAAAATTAATTAATCGAGTTGTGTTGTCTATAAATCGTTAAAAAAAATATATAATTATGGGACGGTTTAA